>JAEOAD010001572.1:0-48754 GCA_036365145.1 Orientallactaga sibirica
TGTACAAATTACCTGTTTCTCTTCATATCTGAAGTAGTTTTTATCAAAAACAAATATCTTCATTGCCGAACACTGTACTGTGTGAAATAAGCTAGTTCGGTTCTGGGAATCAGTTCCTTTCCTACGAAGAAGGTTTAGTGCAGCAACTTCAAACATTTCTAGTTAGTGTAATCTAAGATGATGTATAAATTAGTAGTTTCGCATCTTTTCTAAAGCAGTTGGTTTAGAAAACATACATCTTCATTGGCGAACACAGTGCTGTGTGAAATAAGCTCGTTCTGTTCTAGGAATCATTTGCTTCCCTACGAAGAAGGTTTAGTGCAGCAACTTCAAACCTTCCTTGTTTGTGTAGTCTAACAAGATGTACAACTTACTAGTTTCGCTTCAATTCTAAAGTAGTTTCTTTAGAAAACAAATATCTTCATTGGCGAACACTGTACTGTGTGAAATAAGCTAGATCGGTTCTAGGAATCAGTTGCTTTCCTACGAAGAAGGTTTAGTGCAGCAAGTTCAAACTTTTCTAGTTAGTGTAATCTAACAAGATGTACAACTTAGTAGTTTCACTTCATTTCTAAAGCAGTTTGTTTAGAAAACATACAACTTCATTGCCAAAAACTGTACTGTGTGAAATAAGTTAGTTCAGTTCTAGGAATCAGTCGCTTTCCTACTAAGAAGGTTTAGTGCAGCAAGTTCAAACGTTTTCTAGTTAGTGTAATCCTAACAAGATGTACAACTTACTAGATTCGCTTCATATCTAAAGAAGTTTGTTTCAAAAAGAAACATCTTCGTTGCCGAAAACTATACGTTGTGAAATAACGTAGTTCGGTTCTAGGAATCAGTTACTTTCCTACGAAGAAGGTTTAGTGCAGCAAATTCAAACTTTTCTAGTTAGTGTAATCTAACAAGATGTACAACTTAGTAGTTTCACTTCATTTCTAAAGCAGTTTGTTTAGAAAACGTACATCTTCATTGCCGAAAACTGTTCTTTGTGAAATAAGTTAGTTCAGTTCTAGCAATCACTCGCTTTCCTACGAAGAATGTTTAGTGCAGCAAGTTCCAACTTTTCTAGTTAATGTAATCTAACAAGATGTACAACTTACTAGATTCGCTTCATATCTGAGGTAGTTTGTTTCAAAAACAAACATCTTCATTGCCAAAACGTGTACTGTGTCAAATAAGGTAGTTCGGTTCTAGGAATCAGGTGCTTTCCTACGAAGAAGGTTTAGTGCAGCAACTTCAAACCTTCCTTGTTTGTGTAGTCTAAGAAGATTTACAACTTAGTAGTTTCACTTCATTTCTAAAGCAGTTTGTTTAGAAAACATACATCCTCATTGCCGAAAACTGTACTGTGTGAAATAAGTTAGTTCAGTTCTAGGAATCAGTCGCTTTCCTACGAAGAAGGTTTAGTGCAGCAAGTTCAAACTTTTCTAGTTAGTGTAACCTAACAAGATGTACAACTAACTAGATTTGCTTCATATCTAAAGCAGTTTGTTTTCAAAAAGAAACATCTTCATTGCTGCGAAAAACTATACTGTGTGAAATAAGTTAGTTCGGTTCTAGGAATCAATTGCTTTCCTACGAAGAAGGTTTAGTGCAGCAAGTTCAAACTTTTCTAGTTAATGTAATCTAACAAGATGTACAACTTACTAGATTCGCTTCATATCTAAGGTAGTTTGTTTCAAAAACAAACATCTTCATTGCCGAACACTGTACTGTGTGAAATAATCTAATTCAGTTGTAGGAATCAGTTGCTTTCCTACAAAGAAGGTTTAGTGCAGCAAGTTCAAACTTTTCTACTTAGTGTAGTCTAACAAGATGTACAACTTACTAGTTTACGCTTCATTTCTAAAGCAGTTCCTTTAGAAAACAACATCTTCATTGCCGAAAAACTGTTCTGTGTGAATTAAGTTAGTTCAGTTCTAGGAATCAATTGCTTCCTACGAAGAAGGTTTAGTGCAGCAAGTTCAAACTTTTCTAGTTAATGTAAACTAAAAGATGTACAACTTACTAGATTCGCTTCATATGTAAGGTAGTTTGTTTCAAAAACAAACATCTTCATTGCCGAAAAAGTGTACTGTGTGAAATAATCTAATTCGATTGTAGGAATCAGTTGCTTTCCTACAAAGAAGGTTTAGTGCAGCAAGTTCAAAGATTTCTAGTTAGTGTAATCTAACAAGATGTATAACTTACTAGTTACACTTCATTTCTAAAGTAGTTTCTTTAGAAAACAAACATCTTCATTGCCTAACACTGTACTGTGTGAAATAAGTTAGTTCGGTTCTAGGAATCAGTTGCTTTCTTACGAAGAAGGTTTAGTGCTGCAACTTCAAATCTTCCTCGTTTGTGTAGTCTAAGAAGATGTTCAACTTACTAGTTTCGCTTCATTTGTAAAGTAGTTTCTTTAGAAAAATAACATCTTCATTGCCGAACACTGTTTTATGTGAAATAAGCTAATTCGGTTCAAGGAATCAATTGCTTTCCTACGAAGAAGGTTTAGTGCAGCAAGTTCAAACTTTTCTAGTTAATGTAATCTAACAAGATGTACAACTTCCTAGACTCGCTTCATATGTAAGGTAGTTTGTTTCAAAAACAAACATCTTCATTGCCAACACTGTTCTGTGTGAAATAATCTAGTTCTGGTTGTAGGAATCAGTTGCTTTCCTACCAAGAAGGTTTAGTGTAGCAAGTTCAAACTTTTCTAGTTAGTGTAATCTAACAAGATGTACAACTTACCTATTTCTCTTCATATCTAAAGTAGTTTTTTTCAAAAACAAACATCTTCGTTGCCGAACACTGTACTGTGTGAAATAAGCTAGTTCGGTTCTAGGAATCAGTTCCTTTCCTACGAAGAAGGTTTAGTGCAGCACCTTCAAACATTTCTAGTTAGTGTAATCTAAGAAGATGTATAAATTAGTAGTTTCACATCTTTTCTAAAGCAGTTGGTTTAGAAAACATACATCTTCATTGGCTTAACACTGTGTTGTGTGAAATAAGCTAGTTCTGTTCTAGGAATCAGTTGTTTCCTACGAAGAAGGTTTAGTGCAGCAACTTCAAACCTCCTTGTTTGTGTAGTCTAACAAGATGTACAACTTACTAGTTTAGCTTCATTTCTAAAGTATTGTCTTTAGAAAACAAACATCTTCATTGCCAAAAGTGTACTGTGTGAAATAATCTAATTCGGTTCTAGGAATCAGTTGCTTTCCTCCGAAGAAGGTTTAGTGCAGCAAGTTCAAACTTTTCTAGTTAGTGTAATCTAACAAGATGTACAACTTTGTAATTTCACTTCATTTCTAAAGCAGTTTGTTTTAGAAAACATACATCTTCATTGCCGAAAAACTGTACTGTGTGAAATAAGTTAGTTCAGTTCTAGGAATCAGTTGCTTTCCTTACTTAAGAAGGTTTAGTGCAGCAAGTTCAAACTTTTCTAGTTAGTGTAACCTAACAAGATGTACAACTTACTAGATTCGCTTCATATCTAAAGTAGTTTGTTTTAAAAAGAAACATCTTCATTTGTCTAAAACTATACTGTGTGAAATAAGTTAGTTCGGTTCTAGGAATGAGTTGCTTTCCTACGAAGAAGGTTTAGTCCAGCAACTTCAAACCTTCCTTGTTTGTGTAGTCTAATAAGATGTTCAACTTACTAGTTTCGCTTCATTTGTAAAGTAGTTTCTTTAGAAAACAAACTTCTTCATTGCCGAACACTGTTCTGTGTGAAATAAGCTAATTCGGTTCTAGGAATCAATTGATTTCCTACGAAGAAGGTTTAGTGCAGCAAGTTCAAACTTTTCTAGTTAATGTAATCTAGCAAGATGTACAACTTACTAGATTCGCTTCATATCTAAGGTAGTTTGTTTCAAAAACAAACATCGTCATTGCCGAAAAGTGTACTCTGTGAAATAATCTAATTCGGTTTTAGGAATCAGTTCCTTTCCTAAAAAGAGGGTTTAGTGCAGCAATTTCAAACTTTTCTAGTTAGTGTAGTCTAACAAGGTGTACAACTTACTACTTCCGCTTCATTTCTAAAGTAGTTTCTTTAGACAACAAACATCTTCATTGCCGAACACTGTACTGTGTGAAATAAGCTAGTTCGGTTCTAGGAATCAGTTGCTTTCCTACGAAGAAGGTTTAGTGCAGCAAGTACAAACTTTTCTAGTTAGTGTAGTCTAACAAGATATACAACTTACAAGTTTCGCTTCATTTCTAAAGTAGTTTCTTTAGAAAACAAACATCTTCATTGCCGAACACTGTACTTTGTGAAATAAGCTAGTTCGGTTCTAGGAATCAGTTGGTTTCCTACAAACAAGGTTTAGTGCAGCAAGTTCAAACTTTTCTAGTTAGTGTAATCTAACAAGATGTACAACTTAGTAGTTTCACTTCATTTCTAAAGCAGTTTGTTTAGAAAACATACATCCTCATGGCCGAAAACTGTACTGTGTGAAATAAGTTAGTTCAGTTCTAGGAATCAGTCGCTTTCCTACGAAGAAGGATTAGTGCAGCAAGTTCAAACTTTTCTAGTTAGTGTAATCTAACAAGATGTACAAGTTAGTAGTTTCACTTCATTTCTAAAGCAGTTTGTTTAGAAAACATACATCCTCATTGCTTTAAAACTGTACTGTGTGAAATAAGTTAGTTCAGTTCTAGGAATCAGTCGCTTTCCTACGAAGAAGGTTTAGTGCAGCAAGTTCAAACTTTTCTAGTTAGTGTAACCTAACAAGATGTACAACCAACTAGATTTGCTTCATATCTAAAGTAGTTTGTTTCAAAAAGAAACATCTTCATTGCCGAAAACTATACTGTGTGAAATAAGTTAGTTCGGTGCTAGGAATCAATTGCTTTCCTACGAAGAAGGTTTAGTGCAGCAAGTTCAAACTTTTCTAGTTAATGTAATCGAACAAGATGTACAACTTACTAGATTCGCTTCATATCTAAGGTAATTTGTTTCAAAAACAAACATCTTCATTGCCGAACATTGTACTGTGTGAAATAATCTAATTCGGTTGTAGGAATCAGTTGCTTTCCTACAAAGAAGGTTTAGTGCAGCAAGTTCAAACTTTTCTAGTTAGTGTAGTCTAACAAGATGTACAACTTACTAGTTTTACGCTTTATTTCTAAAGCAGTTTCTTTAGAAAACAATCATCTTCATTGCCGAAAACTGTTCTGTGTGAATTAAGTTAGTTCAGTTCTAGGAATCAGTCGTGTTCCTACAAAGAAGGTTTAGTGCAGCAAGTTCAAAATTTCTAGTTAATGTAAACTAAAAGATGTACAACTTACTAGATTCGCTTCATATGTAAGGTAGTTTGTTTCAAAAACAAACATCTTCATTGCCGAAAAGTGTACTGTGTGAAATAATCTAATTCGATTGTAGGAATCAGTTGCTTTCCTACAAAGAAGGTTTAGTGCAGCAAGTTCAAATATTTCTATTTAGTGTAGTCTAACAAGAAGTATAATTTACTAGTTACACTTCATTTCTAAAGTAGTTTCTTTAGAAAACAAACATCTTCATTGCCGAACACTGTACTGTGTGAAATAAGTTAGTTCGGTTCTAGGAATCAGTTGCTTTCTTACGAAGAAGGTTTAGTGCTGCAACTTCAAACCTTCCTTGTTTGTGTAGTCTAACAAGATGTTCAACTTACTAGTTTTCTTCATTTCTAAAGTAGTTTCTTTAGAAAACAAACATCTTCATTGCCTAACACTGTTCTATGTGAAATAAGCTAATTGGTTCAAGGAATCAATTGCTTTCCTACGGAAGAAGGTTTAGTGCAGCAAGTTCAAACTTTTCTAGTTAATGTAATCTAACAAGATCTACAACTTCCTAGACTCGCTTTCATATTCTAAGGTAGTTTGTTTCAAAAACAAACATCTTCATTGCCGAACACTGTTCTGTGTGAAATAATCTGTTGGTTGTAGGAATCAGTTGCTTTCCTAAAAAGAAGGTTTAGTGCAGCAAGTTCAAACTTTTCTAGTTAGTGTAATCTAACAAGATGTACAACTTAGTAATTTCACTTCATTTCTAAAGCAGTTTGTTTAGAAAACATACATCTTCATTGCCGAAAACTGTACTGTGTGAAATAAGTTAGTTCAGTTCTAGGAATCAGTCGCTTTCCTATGAAGAAGGTTTAGTGCAGCAAGTTCAAACTTTTCTAGTCAGTGTAACCTAACAAGATGTACAACTTACTAGATTCGCTTCATATCTAATGTAGTTTGTTTCAAAAAGAAACATCTTCGTTGCCGAAAACTATACTGTGTGAAATAAGTTAGTTCGGTTCTAGCAATCAGTTGCTTTCCTACGAAGAAGGTTTAGTGCAGCAACTTCAAACCTTCCCTGTTTGTGTAGTCTAACAAGATATTCAACTTACTAGTTTCGCTTCATTTGTAAAGTAGTTTATTTAGAAAACAAACATCTTCATTGCCGAACACTGTTCTGTGTGAAATAAGCTAATTCGGTTCTAGGAATCCTTTGCTTTCCTACGAGTAAGGTTTAGTGCAGCAAGTTCAAACTTTTCTAGTTGATGTATTCTAACAAGCTGTACAACTTACTAGATTCGCTTCATATCTAAGGTAGTTTGTTTCAAAACCAAACATCTTCATTGCCGAAAAGTGTACTGTGTGAAATAGTCTAATTCGATTGTAGGAACCAGTTGCTTTCCTACAAAGAAGGTTTAGTGCAGCAAGTTCAAACTTTTCTAGTTAGTGTAGTCTAACAAGAAGTACAACTTACTAGTTACGCTTCACTTCTAAAGTAGTTTCTTTAGAAAACAAACATCTTCATTGCCGAACACTGTACTGTGTGAAATAAGCTAGTTCTGTTCTAGGAATCAGTTGCTTCCCTTGGAAGAAGGTTTAGTGCAGCAACTTCAAACATTCCTTGTTTGTGTAGTCTAACAAGATGTACAACTTACCAGTTTCGCTTCATTTCTAAAGTAGTTTCTTGAGAAAACAAACATCTTCATTGCCGAAAACTGTTCTGTGTGAAATAAGCTAATTCGGTTCTAGGAATCAATTGCTTTCCTACGAAGAAGGTTTAGTGTAGCAAGTTCAAACTTCTAGTTAATGTAATCTAACAAGATGTACAACTTGCTAGATTCGCTTCATATCTAAGATAGTTTGTTTCAAAAACAAACATCTTCATTGCCGAAAAGTGTACTGTGTGAAATAATCTAATTTGATTGTAGGAATCAGCTGCTTTCATACAAAGAAGGTTTAGTGCAGCAAGTTCAAACTTTCTTTAGAAAACAAACATCTTAATTGCCAAACACTGTTCTGTGTGAAATAAGCTAATTCGGTTCTAGGAATCAGTCACTTTCCTACGAAGAAGGTTTAGTGCAGCAAGTTCAAACGTTTCTAGTTAGTGTAACCTAACACGATGTACAACTTGCTACATTCGCTTCTCACCTAAAGTAGTTTGTTTCAAAAAGAAACATCTTCGTTGCCGAAAACTATACTGTGTGAAATAAGTTAGTTCGGTTCTAGGAATCAGTTGCTTTCCTACAAAGAAGGTTTAGTGCAGCAACTTCAAACCTTCCTTGTTTGTGTAGTCTAACAAGATGTTCAACTTACTAGTTTCGCTTCATTTGTAAAGTAGTTTCTTTAGAAAACAAACGTCTTCATTGCCGAACACTGTTCTGTGTGAAATAAGCTTATTCGGTTCTAGGAATCAATTGATTTCCTACGAACAAGGTTTAGTGCAGCAAGTTCAAACTTTTCTAGTTAATGTAATCTAACAAGATGTACAACTTACTAGATTTGCTTCATATCTAAGGTAGTTTGTTTCAAAAACAAACATCTTCATTGCCGAAAACTGTACTGTGTGAAATAAGTTAGTTCAGTTCTAGGAATCAGTCGCTTTCCTACGAAGAAAGTTTAGTGCAGCAAGTTCAAACTTTTCTAGTTAGTGTAAACTAAGAAGTTGTACAACTTACAAGATTTGCTTCATATCTAAAGTAGTATGTTTCAAAAAGAAACATCTTCATTGCCGAAAGCTATACCGTGTGTAATAAGCTAGTTCGGTTCTAGGAATCAGTTGCTTTCCTACGAAGAAGGTTTAGTGCAGCAAGTTCAAACTTTTCTAGTTAGCATCATCTAACAAGATGTACAACTTAGTAGTTTCACTTCATTTCTAAAGCAGTTTTTTTAGAAAACATACATCTTCATTGCCGAAAACTGTTCTGTGTGAAATAAGTTAGTACAGTTCTAAGAATCAGTCGCTTTCCTACGAAGAAGGTTTAGTGCAGCAAGTTCAAACTTTTCTAGTTAATGTAATCTAACAAGATGTACAACTTACTAGATTCGCTTCATATCTAAGGTAGTTTGTTTCAAAAACAAACATCTTCATTGCCGAAAAGTGTACTGTGTGAAATAATCTAATTCGGTTCTAGGAATCAGTTGCTTTCCTACCAAGAAGGTTTAGTGCAGCAAGTTCAAACTTTTCTAGTTAGTGTAGTCTAACAAGATGTACAACTTACTAGTTTCGCTTCATTTCTAAAGTAGTTTCTTTAGAAAACAAACATGTTCATTTCCGAACACTGTAGTGTGTGAAATGAGCTAGTTCGCTTCTTTGAATCAGTTCCTTTCCTATGAAGAAGTTTTAGTGTAGCAAATTCAAACTTTTCTGGTTAGTGTAATCTAATAAGATGTACAAATTACCTGTTTCTCTTCATATCTAACGTAGTTTTTTTCAAAAACAAACATCTTCATTGCAGAACACTGTACTGTGTGAAATAAGCTAGTTCGGTTCTAGGAATCAGTTCCTTTCCTACGAAGAAGGTTTAGTGCAGCAACTTCACACATTTCTAGTTAGTGTCATCTAAGAAGATGTATAAATTAGTAGTTTCGCATCTTTTCTAAAGCAGTTTGTTTAGAAATCTTACATTTTCATTGCCAAAACCTCTACTGTGTGAAATAAGTAAGTTCAGTTCTAGGATTCAGTCGCTTTCCTACAAAGAAGGTTTAGTGCAGCAAGTTCAAACTTTTCTAGTTTATGTAATCTAACAAGATGTACAACTTAGTACTTTCATTTAATTTCTAAAGCAGTTTGTTTAGAAAACATACATCTTCATTGCCAAAAACTTTACTGTGTGAAATAAGTTAGTTCAGTTCTAGGAATCAGTCGCTTTCCTACGAAGAAGGTTTAGTGTAGCAAGTTTAAACTTTTCTAGTTAGTGTAACCTAAGAAGATGTACAACTTACTAGATTCGCTTCATATCTAAAGTAGTTTGTTTCAAAAAGAAACGTCTTCGTTGCCGAAAACTATACTGTGTGAAATAAGTTACTTCGGTTCTAGGAATCAGTTCCTTTCCTACGAAGAAGGTTTATTGCAGCAACTTCAAACCTTCCTTGTTTGGGTAGTCTAACAAGATGTTCAAGTTACTAGTTTCGTTTCATTTCTAAAGTACTTTCCTTAGAAAACAAATATCTTCATTGCCGAACACTGTAATGGGTGAAATAAGCTAGTTCGGTTCTATGAATCAGTTCCTTTCCTATGAAGAAAGTTTAGTGCGGCAAGTTCAAACTACTCTAGTTATTGTAATCTAACAAGATGTACAACTTAGTAGTTTCACTTCATTTCTAAAGCAGTTTGTTTAGAAAACATACATCTTCATTGCCGAACACTGTACTGTGTGAAATAAGCTAGTTCGTATCTAGTAATCAGTTCCTTTCCTACGAAGAAGGTTTAGTGTAGCAAGTTCAAACTTTTCTAGTTAGTGTAATCTAACAAGATGTACAACTTACCTATTTCTCTTCATATCTAAAGTAGTTTTTTTCAAAAACAAACATCTTCATTGCCGAACACTGTACTGTGTGAAATAAGCTAGTTCAGTTCTAGGAATCAGTTCCTGTCCTACGAAGAGGGTTTAGTGCAGAAACTTCAAACTTTTCCAGTTAGTGTAACCTAACAAGATGTACAACTTACTAGATTCGCTTCATATCTAAAGTAGTTTGTTTCAAAAATAAACATCTTCGTTGCCGAAAACTATACCGTGTGAAATAAGCTAGTTCTGTTCTAGGAATCAGTTGCTTTCCTACGAAGAAGGTTTAGTGCAGCAAGTTCAAACTTTTCTAGTTAGTGTAATCTAACAAGATGTACAACTTAGTAGTTTCACTTCATTTCTAAAGTTTTTTTAGAAAACATACATCTTCATTTTAAAAACTGTTCTGTGTGAAATAAGTTAGTTCAGTTCTAGGAATCAGTCGCTTTCCTACGAAGAAGGTTTAGTGCAGCAAGTTCAAACTTTTCTAGTTAGTTTAACCTAACAAGATGTACAACTTACTAGATTCGCTTCATATCTAAAGTAGTTTGTTTCAAAAAAGAAACATCTTCACTAACAAAACTATACTGTGTGAAATAAGTTAGTTGGTTCTAGGAATCAGTTACTTTCCTACGGTAAGAAGGTTTAGTGCAGCAACTTCAAACCTTCCTTGTTTGGGTAGTCTAACAAGATGTTCAACTTACTAGTTTCGCTTCATTTGTAAAGTATTTTCTTTAGAAAACAAACATCTTCATTGCCGAGCACAGTTCTGTGTGAAATAAGCTAATTCTGTTCTAGGAATCAATTGCTTTCCTACGAAGGTTTAGTGCAGCAAGTTCAAACTTTTCTAGTTAGTGTAATCTAACAAGATGTACAGTTTAGTAATTTCACTTCATTTCTAAAGTAGTTTCTTTAGAAAACAAACATCTTCATTGTCTAACACTGTAATGGGTGAATAAAAGCTTGTTCGGTTCTAGGAATCAATTCCTTTCCTATGAAGAAGGTTTAGTGCAGCAAGTTCAAACTACTCTAGTTAGTGTCATCTAACAAGATGTACAACTTAGTAGTTTCACTTCATTTCTAAAGCAGTTTGTTTAGAAAACATACAACTTCATTTTAACACTGTACTGTGTGAAATAAGCTAGTTCGTATCTAGGAATCAGTTTCTTTCCTACGAAGAAGGTTTAGTGTAGCAAGTTCAATCTTTTCTAGTTAGTGTAATCTAACAAGATGTACAACTTACCTATTTTTCTCTTCATATCTAAAGTAGTTTTTTCAAAAACAAACATCTTCATTGCCGAACACTGTACTGTGTGAAATAAGCTAGTTCGGTTCTAGGAATCAGTTCCTTTCCTGCAAAGAAGGTTTAGTGCAGCAACTTCAAACATTTCTAGTTAATGTAATCTAACAAGATGTACAACTTGCTAGATTCGCTTCATATCTAAGGTAGTTTGTTGCAAAAACAAACATCTTCATTGCCGAACACTGTTCTGTGTGAAATAATCGAATTCGGTTGTAGGAATCAGTTGCTTTCCTACAAAGAAGGTTTAGTGCAGAAACTTCAAACCTTCCTTGTTTGTGTAGTCTAACAAGATGTACAACTTACTAGTTACGCTTCATTTCTAATGTAGTTTCTTTAGAAAACAAACATCTTCATTGCCGAACACTGTACTGTGTGAAATAAACTAGTTCTGTTCTAGGAATCAGTTGCTTTCCTACGAAGAAGGTTTAGTGCAGCAAGTTCAAACTTTTGTAGTTAATGTAATCTAACAAGATATACAACTTACTAGATTCGCTTCATATCTAAGGTAGTTTGTTTAAAAAACAAACATCTTCATTGCCGAAAAGTGTACTGTGTGAAATAATCTAATTTGATTGAAGGAATCAGTTGCTTTCCTACAAACAAGGTTTAGTGCAGCAAGTTCAAACTTTTCTAGTTAGTGTAGTCTAACAAGAAGTATAACTTACTAGTCCGGTTTCATTTCTAAAGTACTTTCTTTAGAAAACATACATCTTCACTAAAACTTTACTGTGTGAAATAAGTTAGTTCAGTTCTAGGAATCAGTTGCTTTCCTACGAAGAAGGTTTAGTGCAGCAAGTTCAAACTTTTCTAGTTAGTGTAACCTAACAAGATGTACAACTTACTAGATTCGCTTCATATCTAAAGTAGTTTGTTTCAAAAAGAAACATCTTTTCATTCTAAAACTATACTGTGTGAAATAATTAACTTTGGTTCTAGGAATCAGTTAATTTGCTAGGAAGAAGGTTTAGTGCAGCAAGTTCAAACCTTCCTTGTTTGGGTAGTCTAACAGGATGTTCAACTTACTAGTTTTCGCTTCATTTGTAAAGTAGTTTCTTTAGAAAACAAACATCTTCATTGCCCAACACTGTTCTGTGTGAAATAAGCTAAGATTGGTTCTAGGAATCAATTGCTTTCCTACGAAGAAGGTTTAGTGCAGCAAGTTCAAACTTTTCTAGTTAGTGTAATCTAACAAGATGTACAATTTAGTAATTTCACTTCATTTCTAAAGTAGTATCTTTAGAAAACAAACATCTTCATTGCCGAACACTGTAATGGGTGAAATAAGCTAGTTTGGTTCTAGGAACAGTTCCTTTCCTATGAAGAAGGTTTAGTGTGGCAAGTTCAAACTACTCTAGTTATTGTAATCTAACAAGATGTACAAGTTAGTAGTTTCACTTCATTTCTAAAGCAGTTTGTTTAGAAAACATACATCTTCATTGCCGAACACTGTACTGTGTGAAATAATTAGTTAGTATCTAGGAATCAGTTCCTTTCTACGAAGAAGGTTTATTGTAGCAAGTTCAAACTTTTCTAGTTAGTGTAATCTAGCAAGATGTACAACTTACCTATTTCTCTTCATATCTAAAGTAGTTTTTTTTTTTCAAAAACAAACATCTTCATTGCCAACACTGTACTGTGAGAAATAAGGTAGTTGGTTCTAGGAATCAGTTCCTTTCCTCCTAAGAAGGTTTAGTGCAGCAACTTCAAACTTTCCAGTTAGTGTAACCTAACAAGATGTACAACTTACTATATTCGCTTCATACCTAAAGTAGTATGTTTCAAAAGAAACATCTTCGCTGTCTAAAAACTATACCGTGTGAAATAAGCTATATCGGTTCTAGGAATCAGTTGCTTTCCTACGAAGAAGGTTTAGTGCAGCAAGTTCAAACTGTTCTAGTTAGTGTAATCTAACAAGATGTACAACTTAGTAGTTTCACTTCATTTCTAAACCAGTTTGTTTAGAAAACATACATCTTCATTGCCGAAAACTGTTCTGTGTGAAATAAGTTAGTTCAGTTCTAGGAATCAGTCGCTTTCCTACGAAGAAGGTTTAGTGCAGCAAGTTCAAACTTTTCTAGTTAATGTAATCTAACAAGATGTACAACTTACTAGATTCGCTTCATATCTAAGGTAGTTTGTTTCAAAAACAAACATCTTCATTGCCGAAAAGTGTACTGTGTGAAATAATCTAATTCGGTTGTATGAATCAGTTGCTTTCCTACAAACAAGGTTTAGTGCAGCAAGTTCAAGCTTTCGTAGTTAGTGTAGTCTAACAAGAAGTATAACTTACTAGTTACGCTTCATTCCTAAGGTACTTTCTTTAGAAAACAAACATCTTCATTGCCGAAAATGGAACTGTGTGAAATAAGGTAGTTCGGTTCTAGGAATCAGTTGCTTTCCTACGAAGAAGGTTTAGTGCAGCAAGTTCAAACTTTTCTAGTTAGTGTAATCTAACAAGATGTACAACTTAGTAGTTTCACTTCATTTCTAAAGCAGTTTGTTTAGAAAATACATCTTCATTGCCTAACAAAACGTTACTGTGTGAAATAAGTTAGTTCAGTTCTAGGAATCAGTCGCTTTCCTAAGAAGAAGGTTTAGTGCAGCAAGTTCAAACTTTTCTAGTTAGTGTAACCTAACAAGATGTACAACTTTCTAGATTCGCTTCATATCTAAAGTAGTTTGTTTCAAAAAGAAACATCTTCGTTGCCAAAACTATACTGTGTGAAATAAGTTAGTCGGTTCTAGGAATCAGATTCAGTTACTTTCCACGAAGAAGGTTTAGTGCAGCAACTTCAAACCTTCCTTGTTTGGTGTAGTCTAACAAGATGTTCAACTTACTAGTTTCACTTCATTTGTAAAGCAGTTTCTTTAGAAAACAAACATCTTCATTGCCGAACACTGTTCTGTGTGAAATAAGCTAGTTGGTTCTAGGAATTAATTGCTTTCCTACGAAGAAGGTTTAGTGCAGCAAGTTCAAACTTTTCTAGTTAGTGTAATCTAACAAGATGTACAGTTTAGTAATTTCACTTCATTTCTAAAGTAGTTTCTTTAGAAAACAAACATCTTCATTGCCGAACACTGTAATGGGTCAAATAAGCTAGTTCGGTTCTAGGATCAGTTGCTTTCTTATGAAGAAGGTTTAGTGTGGCAAGTTCAAAAACTTTAGTTAGTGTCATCTAACAAGATGTACAACTTAGTAGTTTCACTTCATTTCTAAAGCAGTTTGTTTAGAAAACATACATCTTCATTGCCGAACACTGTACTGTGTGATATAAGCTAGTTCGTATCTAGGAATCAGTTCCTTTCCTACGAAGAAGGTTTAGTGTAGCAAGTTCAAACTTTTCTAGTTAGTGTAATCTAACAAGATGTACAACTTAACCTATTTCTCTTCATATCTAAAGTAGTTTTTTCAAAAACAAACATCTTCATTGCCCAACACTGTACTGTGTGAAATAAGCTAGTCGGGTTCTAGGAATCAGTTCCTTTTTCTGCGTAAGAAGGTTTAGTGCAGCAACTTCAAACATTTCTAGTTAGTGTAATCTGAGAAGATGTATAAATTAGTAGTTTTCATCTTTCTAAAGCAGTTGGTTTAGAAAAACATACATCTCCATTAGGCGAACACTGTGCTGTGTGAAATAAGCTTGTTCTGTTCTCGAATCAGTTGCTTCCTACGAAGAAGGTTTAGTACAGCAACTTCAAACCTTCCTTGTTTGTGTAGTCTAACAAGATGTACAACTTACTAGTTTCGCTTCATTTCTAAAGTATTTTTTTAGAAAACAAACATCTTCATTCCCATACACTGTACTGTGTGAAATAAGTAGTTCGGTTCTAGGAATCAGTTGCTTTCCTACGAAGAAGGTTTAGTGCAGCAAGTTCAAACTTTTCTAGTTAGTGTAATGTTAACAAGATGTACAACTTACTAGATTCACTTCATATCTAAAGTAGTTTGTTTCAAAAGAAACATCTTCATTCCAAAACTATACTGTGTGAAATAAGTTAGTTCTGTTCTAGGAATCAGTTGTTTTCAATGAAGAAGGTTTGGTGCAGCAAGTTCAAACCTTCCCCTGTTTTTGTGAAGTCTAACAAGATGTTCAACTTACTAGTTTAGCTTCATTTGTAAAGTAGTTTCTTTAGAAAAACAAACATCTTCATTGCCTAACACTGTTCTGTGTGAAATAAGCTAATTCAGTTCTAGGAATCACTTGCTTTCCTACGAAGAAGGTTTAGTGCAGCAAGTTCAAACTTTTCTAGTTCATGTAATCTAACAAGATGTACAACTTACTAGTTTCGATTCATTTCTAAGGTAGTTTGTTTTAAAAACAAACATCTTCATTGCGAAAACTGTACTGTGTGAAATAATCTAATTCGGTTGTAGGAATCAGTTGCTTTCCCTACAAAGAAGGTTAATGCAGCAAGTTCAAACTTTTCTAGTTAGTGTAGTCTAACAAGATGTACAACTTACTAGTTTCGCTTCATTTCTAAAGTAGTTTTTTTAGAAAACAAACATCTTCATTGCTTCTAACAGTAGTTTCTGTGAAAAAACATTTTAGTTGGTTCTAGGAATCAATTGCTTTCCTAAGAAGAAGGTTTAGTGCAGCAAGTTCAAACTTTTCTAGTTAGTGTAATCTAACAAGATGTACAACTTAGTAGATTCGCTTCATTTCTAAAGTAGTTTGTTTCAAAAGAAACATTTTCATTCCTGAAAACTATACTGTGTGAAATAAGCTGTTTTGGTTCTAGGAATCAGTTGCTTTCCTATGAAGAAGGTTTAGTGCAGCAAGTTCAAACTTTTCTAGTTTGTGTAATCTAACAAGATGTACAACTTAGTAGTTTCACTTCATTTCTAAAATAGTTTTTTTCAAAAACAAACATCTTCATTGCCCAAAACTGTTCTGTGTGAAATAAGTTAGTTCAGTTCTAGGAATCAGTGCTTTCCTACTGAGGAAGGTTTAGTGCAGCAAGTTCAAACTTTTCTAGTTAATGTAATCTAACAAGATGTACAACTTACTAGATTGACCTCATTTCTATAGTAGTTTGTTTTAAAAACAAACATCTTCATTGCTTAAAAGTGTACTGTGTGAAATAATCTAATTCAGTTGTAGGAATCAGTTGCTTTCTACAAACAAGGTTTAGTGCAGCAAGTTCAAACTTTTCTAGTTAGTGTAATCTAACAAGAAGTACAACTTACTAGTTACGCTTCATTTCTAAAGTAGTTTCTTTAGAAAACAAACATCTTCATTGCCGAACACTGTACTGTGTGAAATAAGCTAGTTCAGTTCTAGGAATCAGTTGCTTTCCCTACGAAGAAGGTTTAGTGCAGCAAGTTCAAACTTTTATAGTTAGTGTAATATAACAAGATGTACAACTTAGTGTTTTTACTTCATTTCTAAAGCAGTTTTTTTAGAAAAATAATATTCATGTCCTAAACACTGTACTGTGTGAAATAAGTTAGTTCAGTTCTAGGAATCAGTTGCTTTCCTACAAAGAAGGTTTAGTGCAGCAACTTCAAACCTTCCTAGTTTGGGTAGTCTAACAAGATGTTCAACTTACTAGTTTCGGCTCATTTGTAAAGCAGTTGGTTTTAGAAAACAAACATCTTCATTGCCGAACACTGTTCTGTGTGAAATAACCTAGTTGGTTCTAGGAATCAATTGCTTTCCTACAAAGAAGAAGGTTTGCAGCAAGTTCAAACTTTTCTAGTTTGTGTAATCTAACAAGATGTACAGTTTAGTAGTTTCATTTCATTTCTAAAGTAGTTTTTTAGAAAACAAACATCTTCATTGCCAACACTGTACTCTGTGAAATAAGCTAGTTCGGTTCTAGGAATCAGTTGCTTTCCTACGAAGAAGGTTTAGTGCAGCAAGTTCAAACTTTTCTAGTTAGTGTAATCTAACAAGATGTACAACTTAGTAGTTTCACTTCATTTCTAAAGCAGTTTGTTTAGAAAACATACATCTTCATTGCCGAAAAACTTTACTGTGTGAAATAAGTTAGTTCAGTTCTAGGAATCAGTTGCTTTCCTATGAAGAAGGTTTAGTGCAGCAAGTTCAAACCTTCCTTGTTTGTGTAGTCTAACAAGATGTTCAACTTACTAGTTTCACTTCATTTGTAAAGTAGTTTGTTTAGAAAACAAACATCTTCATTGGCCGAACACTGTTCTGTGTGAAATAAGCTAATTCAGTTCAGGAATCAGTTGCTTTCCTACAAAGAAGGTTTAGTGCAGCAAGTTCAAACTTTTCTAGTTAATGTAATCTAACAAGATGTACAACTTACTAGATTCGCTTCATATTCCTAGTAGTTTGTTTTAAAACAAACATCTTCATTGCCGAAAGTGTACTGTGTGAAATAATCTAATTCGGTTGTAGGAATCAGTTGCTTTCCTACAAAGAAGGTTTAGTGCAGCAAGTTCAAACTTTTCTAGTTAGTGTAGTCTAACAAGATGTACAACGTAGTAGTTTCGCTTCATTTCTAAAGTAGTTTCTTTAGAAAAACAAACATCTTCATTGCTGAACACTGTCCTGTGTGAAATAAGCTAAGTTGGTTCTAGGAATCAGTTGCTCTCCTGAAGAAGAAGGTTTAGTGCAGCAAGTTCAAACTTTTCTAGTTAGTGTAACTCTAACAAGATGTAAAACTTACTAGTTTCGCTTCATTTCTAAAGCAGTTTGTTTCAAAAACAAACATCTTCATTTGCCTACAACTGTCCTGTGTGAAATAAGTTATTTTGGTTCTAGGAATCATTTTTGCTTTTCTACGAAGAAGGTTTAGTGCAGCAAGTTCAACCTTTCTAGTAACTGTAACCTAACAAGATGTACAACTTACTAGTTTAGCTTCATTTCTAATGCAGTTTGTTTAGAAAAACATACATCTTCATTGTTTAAAAACTGTCCTGTGTGAAATAAGTTAGTTCAGTTTCTAGGAATCAGTCGCTTTCCTATGGCGAAGAAGGTTTAGTGCAGCAAGTTCAAACTTTTCTAGTAACTGTAACCTAACAAGATGTACAACTTACTAGATTAGCTTCATATCTAAAGTAGTTTTTTCAAAAAGAAACATCTTCATTGCGAAAACTATACTGTGTGAAATAAGTTAGTTCGGTTCTAGGAATCAGTTCCTTTCCTACTTAAGAAGGTTTAGTGCAGCAACTTCAAACATTTCTTGTTAGTGTAGTCTAACAAGATGTATAACTTACTAGTTTCGCATCATTTCTAAAGTAGTTGGTTTAGAAAAACAAACATCTTCATTGCCGAACACTGTGCTGTGTGAAATAAGCTAGTTCTGGTTCTAGGAATCAGTTGCATCCCTATGAAGAAGGTTTAGTGCAGCAAGTTCAAACTTTTCCTTGTTTGTGTAGTCTAACAAGATGTACAACTTACTAGTTTTTCACTTCATTTCTAAAGTAGTTTCTTTAGAAAACAAACATCTTCATTTGCGAACACTGTACTGGGTGAAATAATTTTTAGTTCGGTTCTAGGAATCAGTTCCTTTCCTATGAAGAAGGTTTAGTGCAGCAAGTTCAAACTTTTCTTGTTAGGGTAGTCTAACAAGATGTTCAACTTACTAGTTTCGCTTCATTTCTAAAGTATTTTTTTAGAAAACAAACATCTTCATTGCCAGCACTGTACTGTGTGAAATAAGCTAATTCGGTTCTAGGAATCAATTGCTTTCCTACGAAGAAGGTTTAGTGCAGCAAGTTCAAACTTTTTCTAGTTAGTGTAATCTAACAAGATGTACAGTTTAGTAATTTCTCTTCATTTCTAAAGTAGTTTCTTTAGAAAACAAACATCTTCATTGCCGAACACTGTACTGTGTGAAATAAGCTAGTTCGGTTCTAGGAATCAGTTCCTTTCCTATGAAGAAGGTTTAGTGCAGCAAGTTCAAACTTTTCTAGTTAGTGTAATCTAACAAGATGTACAACTTAGTAGTTTCACTTCATTTCTAAAGCAGTTTGTTTAGAAAACATACATCTTCATTGCCGAAAACTGTACTGTGTGAAATAAGTTAGTTCAGTTCTAGGAATCAGTTGCTTCTCTACAAAGAAGGTTTAGTGCAGCAAGTTCAAACCTTCCTTGTTTGTGTAATCTAACAAGATGTACAACTTACTAGTTTCTCTTCATTTCTAAAGTAGTTTTTAGAAAACAAACATCTTCATTTTTAACACTGTTCTGTGTGAAATAAGCTAGTTCGGTTCTAGGAATCAGTTGCTTTCCTGCAAAGAAGGTTTAGTGCAGCAAGTTCAAACTTTTCTAGTTAATGTAATCTAACAAGATGTACAACTTACTAGATTCGCTTCATATCTAAGGTAGTTTGTTTAAAAACAAACATCTTCATTGCCGAAACACTGTACTGTGTGAAATAATCTAATTTGGTTCTAGGAATCAGTTGCTTTCCTACAAAGAAGGTTTAGTGCAGCAAGTTCAAACTTTTCTAGTTAGTGTAGTCTAACAAGATGTATACTTACTAGTTACGCTTCATTTCTAAAGTAGTTTCTTTAGAAAACAAACATCTTCATTGCCTAACACTGTACTGTGTGAAATAACTAGTTCTGTTCTAGGAATCAGTTGCTTTCCTACTTGAAGAAGGTTTAGTGCAGCAAGTTCAAACTTTTCTAGTTAGTGTAATCTAACAAGATGTACAACTTACTAGATTCACTTCATATCTAAAGTAGTTTGTTTAAAAACAAACATCTTCATTGCCAAAAACTGTACTGTGTGAAATAAGTTAATTTGGTTCTAGGAATCAGTTGCTTTCCTACAAAGAAGGTTTAGTGCAGCAAAGTTCAAACTTTTCTAGTTAGTGTAGTCTAACAAGATGTTCAACTTACTAGTTTCGCTTCATTTCTAAAGTAGTTTCTTTAGAAAACATACATCTTCATTGCCTAAAAACTGTACTGTGTGAAATAAGTTAGTTCAGTTCTAGGAATCAGTTGCTTTCCTCGAAGAAGGTTTAGTGCAGCAAGTTCAAACTTTTCTAGTTAGTGTAATCTAACAAGATGTACAACTTAGTAGTTTCACTTCATTTCTAAATTAGTTTTTTCAAAAAAGAAACATCTTCATTGCGAACACTATACTGGGTGAAATAATTAAGTTTGGTTCTAGGAATCAGTTCCTTTCTGGGAAGAAGGTTTAGTGCAGCAAGTTCAAACTTTTCCTTGTTTGTAATCTAACAAGATGTACAAGTTACTAGTTTCACTTCATTTTCTAAAGTAGTTTCTTTAGAAAACAAACATCTTCATTGCAGAACACTGTACTGTGTGAAATAAGCTAGTTCGGTTCTAGGAATCAGTTCCTTTCCTACGAAGAAGGTTTAGTGCAGCAAGTTCAAAACTTTTCTAGTTAGTGTAATCTAACAAGATGTATAAATTAGTAGTTTCACATCTTTTCTAAAGCAGTTTGGTTTAGAAAACATACATCTTCATTGGCGAACACTGTGCTGTGTGAAATAAGCTAGTTCTGTTCTAGGAATCAGTTCCTTTCCTATGAAGAAGGTTTAGTGCAGCAACTTCAAACTACTCTTGTTTGTGTAGTCTAACAAGATGTACAAGTTACTAGTTTCACTTCATTTCTAAAGTAGTTTCTTTAGAAAACAAACATCTTCATTGCCGAACACTGTACTGTGTGAAATAAGCTAGTTCGGTTCTAGGAATCAGTTTGCTTTCCTACGAAGAAGGTTTAGTGCAGCAAGTTCAAACTTTTCTAGTTAGTGTAATCTAACAAGATGTACAACTTACTAGATTCTCTTCATATCTAAAGTAGTTTTTTTTCAAAAACAAACATCTTCATTGCGAACACTGTTCTGTGTGAAATAAGTTAGTTCGGTTCTAGGAATCAGTTGCTTTCCTACGAAGAAGGTTTAGTGCAGCAAGTTCAAACTTTTCCAGTTAGTGTAGTCTAACAAGATGTACAACTTACTAGTTTCGCTTCATTTCTAAAGTAGTTTGTTTCAAAAACAAACATCTTCATTGCGAAAAACTGTACTGTGTGAAATAAGCTAATTGGTTCTAGGAATCAGTTGCTTTCCTACAAAGAAGGTTTAGTGCAGCAAGTTCAAACTTTTCTAGTTAGTGTAATCTAACAAGATGTACAACTTACTAGTTTCAGCTTCATTTCTAAAGTAGTTTGTTTAGAAAACAAACATCTTCATTGCGAAAACTGTACTGTGTGAAATAAGTTAGTTCAGTTCTAGGAATCAGTTGCTTTCCTACAAAGAAGGTTTAGTGCAGCAAGTTCAAACTTTTCTAGTTAGTGTAATCTAACAAGATGTACAACTTACTAGTTTCGCTTCATTTCTAAAGTAGTTTGTTTCAAAAACAAACATCTTCATTGCCAAAATTGTACTGTGTGAAATAAGCTAATTCGGTTCTAGGAATCAGTTGCTTTCCTAAGAAGAAGGTTTAGTGCAGCAAGTTCAAACTTTTCTAGTTAGTGTAGTCTAACAAGATGTACAACTTACTAGTTTCACTTCATTTCTAAAGTAGTTTGTTTAGAAAACAAACATCTTCATTGCCAAAAAACTATACTGTGTGAAATAAGTTAGTTCGGTTCTAGGAATCAGTTGCTTTCCCTATGAAGAAGGTTTAGTGCAGCAAGTTCAAACTTTTCTAGTTAGTGTAATCTAACAAGATGTACAACTTAGTAGTTTCACTTCATTTTCTAAAGCAGTTTGTTTAGAAAACATACATCTTCATTGCGAAAACTGTTACTGTGTGAAATAAGTTAGTTCAGTTCTAGGAATCAGTTGCTTTCCTAAGAAGAAGGTTTAGTGCAGCAAGTTCAAACTTTTTTTCTAGTTAGTGTAATCTAACAAGATGTACAACTTTCTAGATTCGCTTCATTTCTAAAGTAGTTTGTTTCAAAACAAACATCTTCATTGCCAAAAACTGTACTGTGTGAAATAAGCTAGTTCGGTTCTAGGAATCAGTTGCTTTCCTGAAGAAGGTTTAGTGCAGCAAGTTCAAACCTTTCTTGTTAGTGTCATCTAACAAGATGTACAACTTACTAGTTTCACTTCATTTCTAAAGTAGTTTCTTTAGAAAACAAACATCTTCATTGCCGAACACTGTTCTGTGTGTGAAATAAGCTAATTCGGTTCTAGGAATCAGTTGCTTTCCTCTGAAGAAGGTTTAGTGCAGCAAGTTCAAACTTTTCTAGTTAGTGTAATCTAACAAGATGTACAACTTAGTAATTTCACTTCATTTCTAAAGTAGTTTTCTTTAGAAAACAAACATCTTCATTGCCGAACACTGTACTGTGTGAAATAAGCTAGTTCGGTTCTAGGAATCAGTTCCTTTCCCTCGAAGAAGGTTTAGTGCAGCAAGTTCAAATATTTCTAGTTAGTGTAATCTAACAAGATGTACAACTTAGTAGTTTCACTTCATTTTCTAAAGCAGTTTGTTTTAGAAAACATACATCTTCATTGCGAACACTGTACTGTGTGAAATATAAGCTAGTTGGTTCTAGGAATCAGTTGCTTTCCCTCTGAAGAAGGTTTAGTGCAGCAAGTTCAAACTTTTCTAGTTTAGTGTAGTCTAACAAGATGTACAACTTACTAGTTTCCCTTCATTTCTAAAGTAGTTTTTTTTAAAAACAAACATCTTCATTCCCAGAAAACTGTACTGTGTGAAATAAGCTAGTTCGGTTCTAGGAATCAGTTGCTTTCCCCTGAAGAAGGTTTAGTGCAGCAAGTTCAAACTTTTTCTAGTTAGTGTAATCTAACAAGATGTATAAATTAGTAGTTTCGCTTCATTTCTAAAGCAGTTTGTTTAGAAAACATACATCTTCATTGCTAACACTGTGCTGTGTGAAATAAGTTTGTTCTGTTCTAGGAATCAGTTGCTTTCCTACGAAGAAGGTTTAGTGCAGCAAGTTCAAACCTTTCTTGTTTGTGTAGTCTAACAAGATGTACAACTTACTAGTTTACTTCATTTCTAAAGTAGTTTCTTTAGAAAACAAACATCTTCATTCAGAAACACTGTACTGTGTGAAATAAGCTAATTAGGTTCTAGGAATCAGTTGCTTTCCTACGAAGAAGGTTTAGTGCAGCAAGTTCAAACTTTTCTAGTTAGTGTAATCTAACAAGATGTACAACTTACTAGATTCGCTTCATATCTAAAGTAGTTTGTTTTAAAAACAAACATCTTCATTGCCGAAAACTGTACTGTGTGAAATAAGTTAGTTCTGTTCTAGGAATCAGTTGCTTTCTACAAAAGAAGGTTTGGTGCAGCAAGTTCAAACCTTCCTGTTTTGTAGTATAGTCAAGATGTTCAACTTACTAGTTTACAACTTCATTTCTAAAGTAGTTTCTTTAGAAAACAAACATCTTCATTGGCGAACACTGTTCTGTGTGAAATAAGCTAATTCGGTTCTAGGAATCACTTGCTTTCCTACGAGAAGAAGGTTTAGTGCAGCAAGTTCAAACTTTTCTAGTTAATGTAATCTAACAAGATGTACAACTTACTAGATTCACTTCATATCTAAAGTAGTTTGTTTAAAAACAAACATCTTCATTGCCGAAAAGTGTACTGTGTGAAATAAGCTAGTTCGGTTCTAGGAATCAGTTGCTTTCCTACAAAGAAGGTTTAGTGCAGCAAGTTCAAACTTTTCTAGTTTGTGTAGTCTAACAAGATGTACAACTTACTAGTTACGCTTCATTTCTAAAGTAGTTTCTTTAGAAAACAAACATCTTCATTGCCAACACTGTTCTGTGTGAAATAAGTTAGTTCGGTTCTAGGAATCAGTTGCTTTCCCCTGAGGAAGGTTTAGTGCAGCAAGTTCAAACTTTTCTAGTTAGTGTAATCTAACAAGATGTACAACTTACTAGATTCGCTTCATATCTAAAGTAGTTTCTTTTTAAAAGAAACATTTCTTCATTGCCGAAAACTGTACTGTGTGAAATAAGCTAGTTCGGTTCTAGGAATCAGTTGCTTTCCTATGAAGAAGGTTTAGTGCAGCAAGTTCAAACTTTTCTAGTTAGTGTAATCTAACAAGATGTACAACTTAGTAGTTTCACTTCATTTCTAAAATAGTTTTTAGAAAACATACATCTTCATTGCGAACACTGTTCTGTGTGAAATAAGCTAGTTCCAGTTCTAGGAATCAGTTGCTTTCCTATGAAGAAGGTTTAGTGCAGCAAGTTCAAACTTTTCTAGTTAGTGTAATCTAACAAGATGTACAACTTACTAGTTTTCACTTCATTTCTAAAGTAGTTTGTTTCAAAAACAAACATCTTCACTAACACTGTACTGTGTGAAATAATCTGTTCAGTTCTAGGAATCAGTTGCTTTCCTACAAAGAAGGTTTAGTGCAGCAAGTTCAAACTTTTCTAGTTAGTGTAATCTAACAAGATGTACAAATTACTGTTTCTCTTCATATCTAAAGTACTTTTTTAAAAAAACAAACATCTTCATTGCGAAACTGTACTGTGTGAAATAAGCTAGTTCCGTTCTAGGAATCAGTTGCTTTCCTACAAAGAAGGTTTTGCAGCAAGTTCAAACATTTCTAGTTAGTGTAATCTAACAAGATGTACAACTTACTAGTTTCACTTCATTTCTAAAGTAGTTAGTTTTAGAAAACAAACATCTTCATTGCCGAACACTGTACTGTGTGAAATAAGCTAAGTCTGGTTCTAGGAATCAGTTGCTTTCCTACGAAGAAGGTTTAGTGCAGCAAGTTCAAACCTTCCTTGTTTGTGTAGTCTAACAAGATGTACAACTTACTAGTTTCATTTCATTTCTAAAGTAGTTTCTTTAGAAAACAAACATCTTCATTGCGAACACTGTACTGTGTGAAATAAGCTAGTTCGGTTCTAGGAATCAGTTGCTTTCCTACGAAGAAGGTTTAGTGCAGCAAGTTCAAACTTTTCTAGTTAGTGTAATCTAACAAGATGTACAACTTACTAGTTTTCACTTCATTTCTAAAGTAGTTTGTTTCAAAACAAACATCTTCATTGCCGAAAACTGTACTGTGTGAAATAAGTTAGTTCAGGTTCTAGGAATCAGTTGCTTTCCTATGAAGAAGGTTTAGTGCAGCAAGTTCAAACTTTTCTTGTTAGTGTAATCTAACAAGATGTTCAACTTACTAGTTTCACTTCATTTGTAAAGTAGTTTCTTTAGAAAACAAACATCTTCATTGCCGAAAACTGTTCTGTGTGAAATAAGCTAGTTCAGTTCTAGGAATCAGTTGCTTTCCTATGAAGAAGGTTTAGTGCAGCAAGTTCAAACTTTTCTAGTTAATGTAATCTAACAAGATGTACAACTTACTAGATTCGCTTCATATCTAAGGTAGTTTGTTTCAAAAACAAACATCTTCATTGTTTCAAAGTGTACTGTGTGAAATAATCTAATTCGGTTGTAGGAATCAGTTGCTTTCCTACAAAGAAGGTTTAGTGCAGCAAGTTCAAACTTTTCTAGTTAGTGTAGTCTAACAAGATGTACAACTTACTAGTTACGCTTCATTTCTAAAGTAGTTTTCTTTAGAAAACAAACATCTTCATTGTTTAACACTGTACTGTGTGAAATAATCTAGTTCGGTTCTAGGAATCAGTTGCTTTCCTACAAAGAAGGTTTAGTGCAGCAAGTTCAAACTTTTCTAGTTAGTGTAATCTAACAAGATGTACAACTTAGTAGTTTCGCTTCATTTCTAAAGCAGTTTGTTTAGAAAACAAACATCTTCATTGCCGAACAACTGTACTGTGTGAAATAAGTTAGTTCGGTTCTAGGAATCAAACTCCTACGAAGAAGGTTTAGTGCAGCAAGTTCAAACTTTTCTAGTTACTGTAATCTAACAAGATGTACAACTTACTAGTTTAGCTTCATTTCTAATGCAGTTTGTTTAGAAAACATACATCTTCATTGGTTTAAAACTGTCCTGTGTGAAATAAGTTGTGGTTCTAGGAATCAGTGCTTTCCTACGAAGAAGGTTTAGTGCAGCAAGTTCAAACTTTTCTAGTAACTGTAGTCTAACAAGATGTACAACTTACTAGATTCACTTCATATCTAAAGCAGTTTTTTTAGAAAACATACATCTTCATTGCCGAAAACTTTGTGAAATAAGTTATTTCGTTTTCTGAATCAGTCACTTTTCCTAAAGAAGGTTTAGTGCAGCAAGTTCAAACTTTTCTAGTAACTGTAATCTAACAAGATGTACAACTTACTAGATATCTTCATATCTAAAGTAGTTTTTTCAAAAAGAAACATCTTCATTTTTAAAACTATACTGTGTGTAATAAGTTAGTTCGGTTCTAGGAATCAGTTCCTTTCCTACGAAGAAGGTTTAGTGCAGCAACTTCAAACATTTCTAGTTAGTGTAATCTAAGAAGATGTATAAATTAGTAGTTTCGCATCTTTTCTAAAGCAGTTGGTTTAGAAAACATACATCTTCATTGGCGAATACTGTGCTGTGTGAAATAAGCTAGTTCTGTTCTAGGAATCAGTTGCATCCCTACGAAGAAGGTTTAGTGCAGCAACTTCAAACCTTCCTTGTTTGTGTAGTCTAACAAGATGTACAACTTACTAGTTTCGCTTCATTTCTTAAGTAGTTTCTTGAGAAAACAAACATCTTCATTGCCGAACACTGTAATGGGTGAAATAAGCTAGTTCGGGTCTAGGAATCAGTTCCTTTCCTATGAAGAAAGTTTAGTGCAGCAAGTTCAAACTTTTCTAGTTAATGTAATCCTACGAGATGTACAACTTACTAGATTCGCTTCATATCTAAGGTATTTTTTTTCAAAAACAAACATCTTCATTGCCGAAAGTGTACTGTGTGAAATAATCTAATTCGGTTGTAGGAATCAGTTGCTTTCCAACAAAGAAGGTTTAGTGTAGCAAGTTCAAACTTTTCTAGTTAGTGTAGTCTAACAAGAATTACAACTTACTAGTTACGCTTCATTTCTAAAGTACTTTCTTTAGAAAACAAACGTCTTCATTGCCGAACACTGTACTGTGTGAAATAAGCTAGTTCGGTTCTAGGAATCAGTTGCTTTCCTACGAAGAAGGTTTAGTGCAGCAAGTTCAAACTTTTCTAGTTAGTGTAATCTAACAAGATGTACAACTTAGTAGTTTCACTTCATTTCTAAATCAGTTTGTTTAGAAAACATACATCTTCATTGCCGAAAACTGTACTGTGTGAAATAAGTTAGTTCAGTTGTAGGAATCAGTCGCCTTTCTACGTAGAAGGTTTAGTGCAGCAAGTTCAAACTTTTCTAGTTAGTGTAACCTAACAAGATGTAGAACTTGCTACATGCGCTTCATATCTAAAGTAGTTTGTTTCAAAAAGAAACATCTTCGTTGCCGAAAACTATACTGTGTGAAATAAGTTAGTTCGGTTCTAGGAATCAGTTGCTTTCCTACGAAGACGGTTTAGTGCAGCAAGTTCAAACCTTCCTTGTTTGTGTATTCTAACAAGATGTTCAACTTACTAGTTTCGCTTCATTTGTAAACTAGTTTCTTTAGAAAACAAACATCTTCATTGCCATACACTGTTCTGTGTGAAATAAGCTAATTCGGTTCTAGGAATCAATTGCTTTCCTACGAAGAAGGTTTAGTGCAGCAAGTTCAAACTTTTCTAGTTAATGTAATCTAACAAGATGTACAACTTACTAGATTCGCTTCATATCTAAGGTAGTTTGTTTCAAAAACAAACATCTTCATTGCCGAAAAGTGTACTGCGTGAAATAATCTAATTCGGTTGTAGGAATCAGTTGCTTTCCTACAAAGAGGGTTTAGTGCAGCAAGTTCAAACTTTTCTAGTTAGTGTAGTCTAACAAGATGTACAACTTACTACTTACGCTTCATTTCTAAAGTGGTTTCCTTAGAAAACAAACATCTTCATTGCCGAACACTGTACTGTGTCTAATAAGGTAGTTCGGTTCTAGGAATCAGTTGCTTTCCTACGAAGAAGGTTTAGTGCAGCAAGTTCAAACTTTTCTAGTTAGTGTAATCTAACAAGATGTACAACTTAGTAGTTTCACTTCATTTCTAAAGCAGTTTGTTTAGAAAACATACATCTTCATTGCCGAAAACTGTACTGTGTGAAATAAGTTAGCTCAGTTCTAGGAATCAGTCGCTTTCCTACGAAGAAGGTTTAGTGCAGCAAGTTCAAACTTTTCTAGTTAGTGTAACCTAACAAAATATACAACTTACTAGATTCGCTTCATATCTAAAGTAGTTTGTTTCAAAAAGAAACATCTTCGTTGCCGAAAACTATACTGTGTGAAATAAGTTAGTTCGATTCTAGGAATCAGTGGCTTTCCTACGAAGAAGGTTTAGTGCAGCAACTTCAAACCTTCCTTGTTTGTGTATTCTAACAAGATGTTCAACTTAGTAGTTTCACTTCATTTCTAAAGCAGTTTGTTTAGAAAACATACATCTTCATTGCCGAACACTGTACTGTGTGAAATAAGCTAGTTCGTATCTAGGAATCAGTTCCTTTCCTACGAAGAAGGTTTAGTGTAGCAAGTTCAAACTTTTCTAGTTAATGTAATGTAACAAGATGTACAAATTACCGGTTTCTCTTCATATCTAAAGTAGTTTTTTTCAAAAACAAACATCTTCATTGCAGAACACTGTACTGTGTGAAATAAGCTAGTTCGGTTCTAGGAATCAGTTCCTTTCCTACGAAGAAGGTTTAGTGCAGCAACTTAAAACATTTCTAGGTAGTGTAATCTAAGAAGATGTATACATTAGTAGTTTCGCATCTTTTCTAAAGCAGTTGGTTTAGAAAACATACATCTTCATTGGCGAACACTGTGCTGTGTGAAATAAGCTAGTTCTGTTCTAGGAATCAGTTGCTTCCCTACGAAGAAGGTTTAGTGCAGCAACTTCAAACCTTCCTTGTTTGTGTAGTCTAACAAGATGTACAACTTACTAGTTTCGCTTCATTTGTAAATAGTTTCTTTAGAAAACAAACATCTTCATTGCCGAACACTGTTCTGTGTGAAATAAGCTAATTCGGTTCTAGGAATCAATTGCTTTCCTACGAAGAAGGTTTAGTGCAGGAAGTTCAAACTTTTCTAGTTAATGTAATCTAACACGATGTACAACTTACTAGATTCGCTTCATATCTAAGGTAGTTTGTTTCAAAAACAAACATCTTCATTGCCGAACACTGTTCTGTGTGAAATAATCTAATTCGGTTGTAGGAATCATTTGCTTTCCTATAAAGAAGGTTTAGTGCAGCGACCTCAAACCATCCTTGTTTGTGTAGTCTAACAAGATGTACAACTTACTAGTTTCGCTTCATTTCTAAAGCAGTTTCTTTAGAAAACATACATATTCATTAGCGAAAACTGTTTTGTGTGAAATAAGTTAGTTCAGTTCTAGGAATCAGTCGCTTTCCTACGAGGAAGGTTTAGTGCAGCAAGTTCAAACTTTTCTAGTTAATGTAATCTAACAGGATGTACAACTTACTAGATTCGCTTCATATCTAAGATAGTTTGTTTCAAAAACAAACATCTTCATTGCCGAAAAGTGTACTGTGTTAAATAAGGTAGTTCGGTTCTAGGAATCATTTGCTTTCCTACGAAGAAGCTTTAGTGCAGCAACTTCAAACCTTCCTTGTTTGTGTAGTCTAAGAAGATGTACAACTTACTAGTTTCGCTTCATTTCTAAAGTAGTTTCTTTAGAAAACAAACATCTTCATTGCCGAACACTGTACTGTGTGAAATAAGCTAGTTCGGTTCTAGGAATCAGTTGCTTTCCTACGAAGAAGGTTTAGTGCAGCAAGTTCAAACTTTTCTACTTAGTGTAATCTAACAAGATGTACAACTTAGTAGTTTCACTTCATTTCTAAAGCAGTTTGTTTAGAAAACATACATCTTCATTGCCGAAAACTGTACTGTGTGAAATAAGTCAGTTCAGTTCTAGGAATCAGTCGCTTTCCTACGAAGAAGGTTTAGTGCAGCAACTTCAAACTTTTCTAGTTAGTGTAACCTAACACGATGTACAACTTACTAGATTCGCTTCATATCTAAAGTAATTTGTTTCAAAAAGAAACATCTTCGTTGCCGAAAACTATACTGTATGAAATAAGTTAGTTCGGTTGTAGGAATCAGTTGCTTTCCTATGAAGAAGGTTGAGTGCAGCAACTTCAAACCTTCCCTGTTAGTGTAGTCTAACAAGATGTTCAACTTCCTAGTTTCGCTTCATTTGTAAAGTAGTTTGTTTAGAAAATGTACATCTTCATTGCCGAACACTGTTCTGTGTGAAATAAGCTAATTCGGTTCTAGGAATCAATTGCTTTAATACGAAGAAGGTTTAGTACAGCAAGTTAAAACTTTTCTAGTTTATGTAATCTAACAAGATGTACAACTTACTAGATTCGCTTCATATCTAAGGTAGTTTGTTTCAAAAACAAATATCTTCATTGCCGAAAAGTGTACTGTGTGAAATAATCTAATTCGGTTCTAGGAATCAGTTGCTTTCCTACAAAGAAGGTTTAGTGCAGCAAGTTCAAACTTTTCTAGTTAGTGTAGTCTAACAAGATGTACAACTTACTAGTTTCGTTTCATTTCTAAAGTAGTTTCTTTAGAAAACAAACATCTTCATTGCCGAACACTGTACTGTGTGAAATAAGCTAGTTCGGTTCTAGGAATCAGTTGCTTTCCTACGAAGAAGGTTTAGTGCAGCAAGTTCAAACTTTTCTAGTTAATGTAATCTAACAAGATGTACAACTTACTAGATTTGCTTCATCTCTAAGGTAGTTTGTTTCAAAAACAACATCTTCATTGCCGAAAAGTGTACTCGGTGAAATAAGCTAGTTCGGTTCTGGGAATCAGTCGCTTTCCTACGAAGAAGGTTTAGTGCAGCAAGTTCAAACTTTTCTAGTTAGTGTAATCTATCAAGATGTACAACTTAGTAGTTTCACTTCATTTCTAAAGCAGTTTCTTTAGAAAACATACATCTTCATTGCCGAAAACTGTTCTGTGTGAAATAAGTTAGTTCAGTTCTAGGAATCAATCGCTTTCCTACGAAGAAGGTTTAGTGCAGCAAGTTGAAACTTTTCTAGTTAATGTAATCTAACAGGATGTACATCTTACTAGATTCGCTTCATATCTAAGGTAGATTGTTTCAAAAACAAACATCTTCATTGCCGAAAAGTGTACTGTGTGAAATAATCTAATTCGATTGTAGGAATCAGTTGCTTTCCTACAAAGAAGGGTTAGTGCAGCAAGTTCAAACTTTTCTAGTTAGTGTAGTCTAACATTAAGTATAACTTACTAGTTACGCTTCATTTCTAAAGTATTCTTTAGAAAACAAACATCTTCATTGCCGAACACTGTACTGTGTGAAATAAGTCAGTTCAGTTCTAGGAATCAGTTGCTTTCCTACGAAGAAGGTTTAGTGCGGCAAGTTCAAACTTTTCTAGTTAGTGTAACCTAACAAGATGTACAACTTATTAGATTTGCTTCATATCTAAAGTAGTTTGTTTCAAAAAGAAACATCTTCATTGCCGAAAACTATACTGTGTGAAATAAGTTAGTTCGGTTCTAGGAATCAGTTCCTTTCCTACGAAGAAGGTTTAGTGCAGCAACTTCAAACCTTCCTTGTTTTTGTAGTCTAAGAAGATGTTCAACTTACTAGTTTCGCTTCATTTGTAAAGTAGTTTCTTTAGAAAACAAACATCTTCATTGCCCAACACTGTTCTGTATGAAATAAGCTAATTCAGTTCTAGGAATCAAGTGCTTTCCTACGAAGAAGGTTTAGTGCAGCAAGTTCAAACTTTTCTAGTTAATGTAATCTAACAAGATGTACAACTTACTAGATTCGCTTCATATCTAAGGTAGTTTGTTTCAAAAACAAACATGTTCATTGCCGAAAAGTGTACTGTTTGAAATAATCTAATTCGGTTGTAGGAATCAGTTGCTTTCCTACAAAGAAGGTTTAGTGCAGCAAGTTCAAACTTTTCTAGTAAGTGTAGTCTAACGAGATGTACAACTTACTAGTTACGCTTCATTTCTAAAGTAGTTTCTTTAGAAAACAAACATCTTCATTGCCGAACACTGTACTGTGTGAAATAAGCTAGTTCGCTTCTAGGAATCAGTTACTTTCCTACGAAGATGGTTTAGTGCAGGAAGTTCAAACTTTTCTAGTTAGTGTAATCTAACAAGATGTACAATTTAGTAATTTCACTTCATTTCTAAAGTAGTTTCTTTAGAAAACAAACATCTTCATTGCCGAACATTGTAATGGTTGAAATAAGCTAGTTCGGTTCTAGGAATCAGTTCCTTTCCTATGAAGAAGTTTTAGTGCGGCAAGTTCAAACTACTCTAGTTAGTGTAATATAACAAGATGTACAACTTAGTAGTTTCACTTCATTTCTAAAGCAGTTTGTTTAGAAAACATACATCTTCATTGCCAAACACTGTACTTTGTGAAATAAGCTAGTTCCTATCTAGGAATCAGTTCCTTTCCTAAGAAGAAGGTTTAGTGCAGCAAGTTCAAACTTTTCTAGCTGGTGTAATGTAACAAGATGTACAAATTACCTGTTTCTCTTCATATCTAAAGTAGTTTTTATCAAAAACAAATATCATCATTGCCGAACACTGTACTGTGTGAAATAAGCTAGTTCGGTTCTGGGAATCAGTTCCTTTCCTAAGAAGAAGGTTTAGTGCAGCAAGTTCAAAATTTTCTAGCTGGTGTAATGTAACAAGATGTACAAATTACCTGTTTCTCTTCATATCTAAAGTAGTTTTTATCAAAAACAAGTATCTTCATTGCCGAACACTGTACTGTGTGAAATAAGCTAGTTCGGTTCTGGGAATCAGTTCCTTTCCTACGAAGAAGGTTTAGTGCAGCAACTTCAAACATTTCTAGTTAGTGTAATCTAAGACGATGTATAAATTAGTAGTTTCGCATCTTTTCTAAAGCAGTTGGTTTAGAAAACATACATCTTCATTGGCCAACACAGTGCTGTGTGAAATAAGCTCGTTCTGTTCTAGGAATCATTTGCTTCCCTACGAAGAAGGTTTAGTGCAGCAACTTCAAACCTTCCTTGTTTGTGTAGTCTAACAAGATGTACAACTTACTAGTTTCGCTTCAATTCTAGAGTAGTTTCTGTAGAAAACAAATATCTTCATTGGCGAACACTGTACTGTGTGAAATAAGCTAGTTCGGTTCTAGGAATCAGTTGCTTTCCTACGAAGAAGGTTTAGTGCAGCAAGTTCAAACTTTTCTAGTTAGTGTAATCTAACAAGATGTACAACTTAGTAGTTTCACTTCATTTCTAAAGCAGTTTGTTTAGAAAACATACAACTTCATTGCCGAAAACTGTACTGTGTGAAATAAGTTAGTTCAGTTCTAGGAATCAGTCGCTTTCCTACGAAGAAGGTTTAGTGCAGCAAGTTCAAACGTTTCTAGTTAGTGTAACCTAACAAGATGTACAACTTACTAGATTCGCTTCATATCTAAACAAGTTTGTTTCAAAAAGAAACATCTTCGTTGCCGAAAACTATATGTTGTGAAATAACGTAGTTCGGTTCTAGGAATCAGTTACTTTCCTACGAAGAAGGTTTAGTGCAGCAAGTTCAAACTTTTCTAGTTACTGTAATCTAACAAGATGTACAACTTAGTAGTTTCACTTCATTTCTAAAGCAGTTTGTTTAGAAAACGTACATCTTCATTGCCGAAAACTGTTCTTTGTGAAATAAGTTAGTTCAGTTCTAGGAATCACTCGCTTTCCTACGAAGAAGGTTTAGTGCAGCAAGTTACAACTTTTCTAGTTAATGTAATCTAACAAGATGTAGAACTTATAGATTCGCTTCATATCTAAGGTAGTTTGTTTCAAAAACAAACATCTTCATTGCCGAACAGTGTACTGTGTGAAATAATCTAATTTCGTTCTAGGAATCAGTTGCTTTCCTACAAAGAAGGTTTAGTGCAGCAAGTTCAAACTTTTCTAGATAGTGTAGTCTGAAAAGAAGTACAACTTACTAGTTACGCTTCATTTCTAAAGTAGTCTCTTTAGAAAACAAACATCTTCATTGCCGAACACTGTACTGTGTGAAATAAGCTAGTTCGGTTCTAGGAATCAGTTGCTTTCCTACTTAGAAGGTTTAGTGCAGCAAGTTCAAACTTTTCTATTTAGTGTAATCTAACAAGGTGTACAACTTAGTATTTTCACTTCATTTCTAAAGCAGTTTGTTTAGAAAACATACATCTTCATTGCCAAAAACTGTACTGTGTGAAATAATTTAGTTCAGTTCTACGAATCAGTCACTTTCCTACGAAGAAGGTTTAGTGCAGCAAGTTCAAACTTTTCTAGTTAGTGTAACCTAACAAGATGTACAACTTGCTACATTCGCTTCTCATCTAAAGTAGTTTCTTTAAAAAAGAAACATCTTCGTTGCCGAAAACTATACTGTGTGAAATAATTTAGTTCGGTTCTAGGAATCAGTTGCTTTCCTACGAAGAAGGTTTAGTGCAGCAACTTCAAACCTTCCTTGTTTGTGTAGTCTAACAAGATGTTCAACTTACTAGTTTCGCTTCATTTGTAAAGTAGTATCTTTAGAAAACAAACATCTTCATTGCCGAACACTGTTCTGTGTGAAATAAGCTAATTCGGTTCTAGGAATCAATTGCTTTCCTACGAAGAAGGTTTAGTGCAGCAAGTTCAAACTTTTCTAGTTAATGTAATCTAACAAGATGTACAACTTACTAGATTCGCTTCATATCTAAGGTAGTTTTTTTCCAAAACAAACATCTTCATTGCCGAAAAGTGTACTGTGTGAAATAATCTAATTCCGTTCTAGGAATCAGTTGCTTTCTTACAAAGAAGGTTTAGTGCAGCAAGTTCAAACTTTTCTAGATAGTGTAGTCTGACAAGAAGTACAACTTACTACTTACGCTTCATTTCTAAAGTAGTTTCTTTAGAAAACAAACATCTTCATTGCCGAACACTGTACTGTGTGAAATAAGCTAGTTCGGTTCTAGGAATTAGTTGCTTTCCTACGAAGAAGGTTTAGTGCAGCAAGTTCAAACTTTTCTAGTTAGTGTAATCTAACAAGATGTACAACTTTGTAATTTCACTTCATTTCTAAAGCAGTTTGTTTAGAAAACATACATCTTCATTGCCGAAAACTGTACTGTGTGAAATAAGTTAGTTCAGTTCTAGGAATCAGTCGCTTTCTTACGAACAAGGTTTAGTGCAGCAAGTTCAAACTTTTCTAGTAAGTGTAACCTAACAAGATGTACAACTTACGACATTTGCTTCCTATCTAAAGTAGTTTGTTTCAAAAAGCAACATCTTCGTTTACGAAAACTATACCGTGTGAAATAAGCTAGTTCGGTTCTAGGAATCAGTTGCTTTCCTACAAAGAAGGTTTAGTGCAGCAAGTTCAAACTTTTCTAGTTAGTGTAGTCTAAGAAGATGTACAACTTACTACTTAAGCTTCATTTCTAAAGTAGTTTCTTTAGAAAACAAACATCTTCATTACCGAACACTGTACTATGTGAAATAAGGTAGTTCGGTTCTAGAAATCATTTGCTTTCCTACGAAGAAGGTTTAGTGCAGCAAGTTCAATCTTTTCTAGTTAGTGTAATCTAACAAGATGTACAACTTAGTAGTTTCACTTCATTTTTAAAGCAGTTTGTTTAGAAAACATACATCTTCATTGCCGAAAACTGTACTGTGTGAAATAAGTTAGTTCAGTTCTAGGAATCAGTCGCTTTCCTACGAAGAAAGTTTAGTGCAGCAAGTTCAAACTCTTGTAGTTAGTGTAACCTAACAGGATGTACAACTTACTAGTTTCGCTTCATATCTAAAGTAGTTTGTTTCAAAAAGAAACATCTTCGTTTCAAAACTATACCGTGTGAAATAAGCTAGTTCGGTTCTAGGATTCAGTTGCTTTCCTACGAAGAAGGTTTAGTGCAGCAAGTTCAAACTTTTCTAGTTAGTGTAATCTAACAAGATGTACAACTTACTAGATTCGCTTCATATCTAAGGTAGTTTGTTTCAAAAACAAACATCTTCATTGCCGAAAAGTGTACTGTGTGAAATAATCTAATTCGATTGTAGGAATCAGTTGTTTTCCTACAAAGAAGGTTTAGTGCAGCAAGTTCAAACTTTTCTAGTTAGTGTAGTCTAACAAGAAGTATAACTTACTAGTTACGCTTCATTTCTAAAGTAGTTTCTTTAGAAAACAAACATCTTCATTGCCGAACACTGTACTGTGTGAAATAAGCTAGTTCGGTTCTAGGAATCAGTTGCTTTCCTACGAAGAAGGGTTAGTGCAGGAACTTCAAACCTTCCTTGTTTGTTTAGTCTAACAAGATGTTCAACTTACTAGTTTCGCTTCATTTGTAAATAGTTTCTTTAGAAAACAAACATCTTCATTGCCGAACACTGTTCTGTGTGAAATAAGCTAATTCGGTTCTAGGAATCAATTGCTTTCCTACGAAGAAGGTTTAGTGCAGCAAGTTCAAACTTTTCTAGTTAATGTAATCTAACAAGATGTACAACTTACTAGATTCGCTTCATATCTAAGGAAGATTGTTTCCAAAACAAACATCTTCATTGCCTAAAAGTGAACTGTGTAAAATAATTTAATTCGGTTGTAGGAATCAGTTGCTTTCCTACAAAGAAGGTTTAGTGCAGCAAGTTCAAACTTTTCTAGTTAGTGCAGTCTAATAAGAAGTACAACTTACTAGTTACGCTTCATTTCTAAAGTAGTTTCTTTAGAAAACAAACATCTTCTTTGCCGAACATTGTACTGTGTAAAATAAGCTAGTTCGGTTCTAGGAATCAGTTGCTTTCCTACGAAGAAGGTTTAGTGCAGCAAGTTCAAACTTTTCTAGTTAGTGTAATCTAACAAGATGTACAACTTAGTAGTTTCACTTCATTTCTAAAGCAGTTTGTTTAGAAAACATACATCTTCATTGCCGAAAACTATACTGTGTGAAATAAGTTAGTTCAGTTCTAGGAATCAGTCGCTTTCCTACGAAGAAGGTTTAGTGCAGCAAGTTCAAACTTTTCTAGTTAGTGTAACCTAACAAGATGTACAACTTACAAGTTTCGCTTCAAATGTAAGGTAGTTTGTTTCAAAAACAAACATCTTCATTGCCGAAAAGTGTACTGTGTGAAATAAGGTAGTTCGGTTCTAGGAATCAGGTACTTTTCTACGAAGAAGGCTTAGTGCAGCAACTTCAAACCTTCCTTGTTGGTGTAGTCTAAGAAGATGTACAACTTACTAGTTTCACTTCATTTCTAAAGTAGTTTCTTTAGAAAAAAAAAAACATCTTCATTGCCGAACACTGTACTGTGTGAAATAAGCTACTTCGGTTCTAGGAATCAGTTGCTTTCCTACGAAGAAGGTTTAGTGCAGCAAGTTCAAACTTTTCTAGTTAGTGTAATCTAACAAGATGTAAAACTTAGTAGTTTCACTTCATTTCTAAAGCAGTTTGTTTAGAAAACATACATCTTCATTGCCGAAAACTGTACTGTGTGAAATAAGTTATTTCACTTCTAGGAATCAGTCGCTTTCCTACGAAGAAGGTTTAGTGCAGCAAGTTCAAACTTTTCGAGTTAGTGTAACCTAACACGATGTACAACTTGCTACATTCGCTTCACATCTAAAGTAGTTTGTTTCAAAAAGAAACATCTTCGTTGCCGAACACTATACTGTGTGAAATAAGTTAGTTCGGTTCTAGGAATCAGTTGCTTTCCTACGAAGAAGGTTTAGTGCAGGAAGTTCAAACTTTTCTAGTTAATGTAATGTAACAAGATGTACAACTTACTAGATTCGCTTCATATCTAAGGCAGTTTGTTTCAAAAACAAACATCTTCATTGCCGAACACTGTACTGTGTGAAATAAGCTAGTTCGGTTCTAGGAATCAGTTGCTTTCCTACGAAGAAGGTTTAGTGCAGCAAGTTCAAACTTTTCTATTTAGTGTAATCTAACAAGACGTACAAATTAGTAGTTTCACTTCGTTTCTAAAGCAGTTTGTTTTGAAAACATACATCTTCATTGCCGAAAACTGTACTGTGTGAAATATGTTAGTTCAGTTCTAGGAATCAGTCCCTTTCCTACGAAGAAGGTTTAGTGCAACAAGTTAAAACTTTTCTAGTTAGTGTAACCTAACAAGATGTACAACTTACAAGATTCGCTTCATATCAAAAGTAGTGTGTTTCAAAAAGAAACATCTTCGTTGCCCAAAACTTTACTGTGTAAAATAAGTTAGTTCGGTTCTAGGAATCAGTTGCTTTACTACGAAGAAGGTTTAGTGCAGGAACTTCAAACCTTCCTTGTTTGTTTAGTCTAAAAAGATGTTCAACTTACTAGTTTCGCTTCATTTGTAAAGTAGTTTCTTTAGAAAACAAACATCTTCATTCCCGAACACTGTTCTGTGTGAAATAAGCTAATTCGGTTCTAGGAATCAATTGCTTTCCTACGAAGAAGGTTTAGTGCAGCAAGTTCAAACTTTTCTAGTTAATGTAATCTAACAAGATGTACAACTTACTAGATTCGCTTCATATCTAAGGTAGATTGTTTCCAAAACAAACATCTTCATTGCCTGAAAAGTGAACTGTGTAAAATAATCTAATTCGGTTGTAGGAATCAGTTGCTTTCCTACAAAGAAGGTTTAGTGCAGCAAGTTCAAACTTTTCTAGTTAGTGTAGTCTAATAAGAAGTACAACTTACTAGTTACGCTTCATTTCTAAAGTAGTTTCTTTAGAAAACAAACATCTTCTTTGCCGAACATTGTACTGTGTAAAATAAGCTAGTTCGGTTCTAGGAATCAGTTGCTTTCCTACGAAGAAGGTTTAGTTCAGCAAGTTCAAACTTTTCTAGTTAGTGTAATCTAACAAGATGTACAACTTAGTAGTTTCACTTCATTTCTAAAGCAGTTTGTTTAGAAACATACATCTTCATTTCTAAAACTATACTGTGTGAAATAAGTTAGTTCAGTTCTAGGAATCAGTCGCTTTCCTACGAAGAAGGTTTAGTGCAGCAAGTTCAAACTTTTCTAGTTAGTGTAACCTAACAAGATGTACAACTTACCATTCGCATCATATCTAAAGTAGTTTGTTTCAAAAAAAGAAACATCTTCATTCCGAAAAAACTATTCTGTGTGAAATAAGTTAGTTCAGTTCTAGGAATCAGTCGCTTCCCTCTGAAGAAGGTTTAGTGTAGCAAGTTCAAACTTTTCTAGTTAATGTAATCTAACAAGATGTACAACTTACAAGATTCATTTTTCAAATGTAAGGTAGTTTGTTTCAAAAAACAAACATCTTCATTGCCAAAAAGTGTACTGTGTGAAATAAGGTAGTTCGGTTCTAGGAATCAGGTACTTTCCTACGAAGAAGGTTTAGTGCAGCAACTTCAAACCTTCCTTGTTGGTGTAGTCTAAGAAGATGTACAACTTACTAGTTTCGCTTCATTTAAAAAGTAGTTTCGTTAGAAAAAAAACATCTTCATTGCCGAACACTGTACTGTGTGAAATAAGCTACTTCGGTCCTAGGAATCAGTTGCTTTCCTACGAAGAAGGTTTAGTGCAGCAAGTTCAAACTTTTCTACTTAGTGTAATCTAACAAGATGTACAACTTAGTAGTTTCACTTCATTTCTAAAGCAGTTTGTTTAGAAAACATACATCTTCATTGCCGAAAACTGTACTTGTCAAATAAGTTAGTTCAGTTCTAGGAATCAGTCGCTTTCCTACGAAGAAGGTTTAGTGCAGAAAGTTCAAACTTTTCTAGGTAGTGTAACCTAACAAGATGTACAACTTACTAGATTCACTTCATATCTAAAGTAGTTTGTTTCAAAAAGAAACATCTTCGTTGCCGAAAACTATACCGTGTGAAATAAGCTAGTTCGGTTCTAGGAATCAGTTGCTTTCCCTCGAAGAAGATTGAGTGCAGCAACTTCAATCCTTTCTGTATGTGTAGTCTAACAAGATGTTCAACTTACTAGGTTCACTTCATTTGTAAAGTATTTTCTTTAGAAAACAAACATCTTCAGAACACTGTACTGTGTGAAATAAGCTAGTTAAGTTCTAGGAATCAGTTCCTTTCCTACGAAGAAGGTTTAGTGTAGCAAGTTCAAAACTTTTCTAGTTAGTGTAACCTAACAAGATGTACAACTTACAAGATTCGCTTCATATCAAAAGTAGTGTGTTTCAAAAAGAAACATCTTCGTTGCCCAAAACTTTACTGTGTAAAATAAGTTAGTTCGGTTCTAGGAATCAGTTGCTTTACTACGAAGAAGGTTTAGTGCAGGAACTTCAAACCTTCCTTGTTTGTTTAGTCTAAAAAGATGTTCAACTTACTAGTTTCGCTTCATTTGTAAAGTAGTTTCTTTAGAAAACAAACATCTTCATTAGTAACACTGTTCTGTGTGAAATAAGCTAATTCGGTTCTAGGAATCAATTGCTTTCCTACGAAGAAGGTTTAGTGCAGCAAGTTCAAACTTTTCTAGTTAATGTAATCTAACAAGATGTACAACTTACTAGATTCGCTTCATATCTAAGGTAGATTGTTTCCAAAACAAACATCTTCATTGCCTAAAAGTGAACTGTGTAAAATAATCTAATTCGGTTGTAGGAATCAGTTGCTTTCCTACAAAGAAGGTTTAGTGCAGCAAGTTCAAACTTTTCTAGTTAGTGTAGTCTAATAAGAAGTACAACTTACTAGTTACGCTTCATTTCTAAAGTAGTTTCTTTAGAAAACAAACATCTTCTTTGCCGAACATTGTACTGTGTAAAATAAGCTAGTTCGGTTCTAGGAATCAGTTGCTTTCCTACGAAGAAGGTTTAGTTCAGCAAGTTCAAACTTTTCTAGTTAGTGTAATCTAACAAGATGTACAACTTAGTAGTTTCACTTCATTTCTAAAGCAGTTTGTTTAGGAAACATACATCTTCATTGCCGAAAACTATACTGTGTGAAATAAGTTAGTTCAGTTCTAGGAATCAGTCGCTTTCCTACGAAGAAGGTTTAGTGCAGCAAGTTCAAACTTTTCTAGTTAGTGTAACCTAACAAGATGTACAACTTACTACATTCGCATCATATCTAAAGTAGTTTGTTTCAAAAAGAAACATCTTCATTCCCGAAAACTATTCTGTGTGAAATAAGTTAGTTCAGTTCTAGGAATCAGTCGCTTTCCTACGAAGAAGGTTTAGTGTAGCAAGTTCAAACTTTTCTAGTTAATGTAATCTAACAAGATGTACAACTTACAAGATTCGCTTCAAATGTAAGGTAGTTTGTTTCAAAAACAAACATCTTCATTGCCGAAAAGTGTACTGTGTGAAATAAGGTAGTTAGGTTCTAGGAATCACTTGCTTTCCTCTGAAGAAGGTTTAGTGCAGCAACTTCAAACCTTCCTTGTTAGTGTAGTCTAAGAAGATGTACAACTTACTAGTTTCGCTTCATTTAAAAAGTAGTTTCTTTAGAAAAAAAACATCTTCATTGCCGAACACTGTACTGTGTGAAATAAGCTACTTCGGTCCTAGGAATCAGTTGCTTTCCTACGAAGAAGGTTTAGTGCAGCAAGTTCAAACTTTTCTACTTAGTGTAATCTAACAAGATGTACAACTTAGTAGTTTCACTTCATTTCTAAAGCAGTTTGTTTTCAAAAACATACATCTTCATTGCCGAAAACTGTACTTGTCAAATAAGTTAGTTCAGTTCTAGGAATCAGTCGCTTTCCTACGAAGAAGGTTTAGTGCAGAAAGTTCAAACTTTTCTAGGTAGTGTAACCTAACAAGATGTACAACTTACTAGATTCACTTCATATCTAAAGTAGTTTGTTTCAAAAGAAACATCTTCGTTTCAAAAACTATACCGTGTGAAATAAGCTAGTTGGTTCTAGGAATCAGTTGCTTTCCTCTATGAAGAAGATTGAGTGCAGCAACTTCAATCCTTCCTGTATGTGTAGTCTAACAAGATGTTCAACTTACTAGGTTCGCTTCATTTGTAAAGTATTTTCTTTAGAAAACAAACATCTTCATTGCGAACACTGTACTGTGTGAAATAAGCTAGTTCAGTTCTAGGAATCAGTTCCTTTCCTACAAAGAAGGTTTAGTGTAGCAAGTTCAAACTTTTCTAGTTAGTGTAACCTAACAAGATGTACAACTTACAAGATTGCTTCATATCAAAAGTAGTGTGTTTCAAAAAGAAACATCTTGTTGCCCAAAAACTTTACTGTGTAAAATAAGTTAGTTCGGTTCTAGGAATCAGTTGCTTTACTACTCTAAGAAGGTTTAGTGCAGGAACTTCAAACCTTCCTTGTTTGTTTAGTCTAAAAGATGTTCAACTTACTAGTTTCCTTCATTTTCTAAAGTAGTTTCTTTAGAAAACAAACATCTTCATTCCCGAACACTGTTCTGTGTGAAATAAGCTAATTTCGGTTCTAGGAATCAATTGCTTTCCTACGAAGAAGGTTTAGTGCAGCAAGTTCAAACTTTTCTAGTTAATGTAATCTAACAAGATGTACAACTTACTAGATTCTGCTTCATATCTAAGGTAGATTGTTTCCAAAACAAACATCTTCATTGCCTAAAAGTGAACTGTGTAAAATAATCTAATTCGGTTGTAGGAATCAGTTGCTTTCCTACAAAGAAGGTTTAGTGCAGCAAGTTCAAACTTTTCTAGTTAGTGTAGTCTAATAAGAAGTACAACTTACTAGTTACGCTTCATTTCTAAAGTAGTTTGTTTAGAAAACAAACATCTTCTTTGTTTAACATTGTACTGTGTAAAATAAGCTAGTTCGGTTCTAGGAATCAGTTGCTTTCCTACGAAGAAGGTTTAGTTCAGCAAGTTCAAACTTTTCTAGTTAGTGTAATCTAACAAGATGTACAACTTAGTAGTTTCACTTCATTTCTAAAGCAGTTTGTTTAGGAAACATACATCTTCATTGTGCAAAACTATACTGTGTGAAATAAGTTAGTTCAGTTCTAGGAATCAGTCGCTTTCCTACGAAGAAGGTTTAGTGCAGCAAGTTCAAACTTTTCTAGTTAGTGTAACCTAACAAGATGTACAACTTACTACATTCGCATCATATCTAAAGTAGTTTGTTTCAAAAGAAACATCTTCATTCCAGAAAACTATTCTGTGTGAAATAAGTTAGTTCAGTTCTAGGGAATCAGTCGCTTTCCTACGAAGAAGGTTTAGTGTAGCAAGTTCAAACTTTTCTAGTTAATGTAATCTAACAAGATGTACAACTTACAAGATTCGCTTCAAATGTAAGGTAGTTTGTTTCAAAAACAAACATCTTCATTGCCGAAAAGTGTACTGTGTGAAATAAGGTAGTTCGGTTCTAGGAATCAGGTACTTTCCTACTAAGAAGGGTTTAGTGCAGCAACTTCAAACCTTCCTTGTTGGTGTAGTCTAAGAAGATGTACAACTTACTAGTTTCGCTTCATTTAAAAAGTAGTTTCTTTGAAAAAAACATCTTCATTGCCGAACACTGTACTGTGTGAAATAAGCTACTCAGGTCCTAGGAATCAGTTGCTTTCCACGAAGAAAGGTTTAGTGCAGCAAGTTCAAACTTTTCTACTTAGTGTAATCTAACAAGATGTACAACTTAGTAGTTTCACTTCATTTCTAAAGCAGTTTGTTTAGAAAACATACATCTTCATTGCCGAAAACTGTACTTGTCAAATAAGTTAGTTCAGTTCTAGGAATCAGTCGCTTTCCTACGAAGAAGGTTTAGTGCAGAAAGTTCAAACTTTTCTAGGTAGTGTAACCTAACAAGATGTACAACTTACTAGATTCACTTCATATCTAAAGTAGTTTGTTTCAAAAAGAAACATCTTCGTTGCCGAAAACTATACCGTGTGAAATAAGCTAGTTCGGTTCTAGGAATCAGTTGCTTTCCTACGAAGAAGATTGAGTGCAGCAACTTCAATCCTTCCCTGTATGTGTAGTCTAACAAGATGTTCAACTTACTAGGTTCGCTTCATTTGTAAAGTATTTTCTTTAGAAAACAAACATCTTCATTGCCGAACACTGTACGGTGTGAAATAAGCTAGTTCGCTTCTAGGAATCAGTTCCTTTCCTACGAAGAAGGTTTAGTGTAGCAAGTTCAAACTTTTCTAGTTAGTGTAATCTAACAAGATGTACAAATTACCTGTTTCTCTTCATATCTAAAGTAGTTTTTTTCAAAAACAATCATCTTCATTGCCGAACACTGTACTGTGTGAAATAGGCTAGTTCGGTTCGGAATCAGTTCCTTATCTACGAAGAAGGTTTAGTGCAGCAACTTCAAACATTTCTAGTTAGTGTAATCTAAGAAGATGTATAAATTAGTAGTTTCACACCTTTTCTAAAGCAGTTGGTTTAGAAAACATACATCTTCATTGGCGAACACTGTGCTGTGTGAAATAAGCTAATTCTGTTCTAGGAATCAGTTGCTTCACTACGAAGAAGGTTTAGTGCAGCAACGTCAAACCTTCCTTGTTTGTGTAGTCTTACAAGATGTACAACTTTCTAGTTTCGCTTCATTTCTAAAGTAGTTTCTTTAGAAAACAAACATCTTCATTGCCGAACACTGTACTGTGTGAAATAAGCTAGTTCGGTTCTGAGAATCAGTTGCTTTCTACGAAGAAGGTTTAGTGCAGCAAGTTCAAACTTTTTTGGTTAGTGTAATCTAACAAGATGTACAACTTACTAGATTCGCTTCATATCTAAAGTAGTTTGTTTCAAAGAAACATCTTCTTTGTTTAAACATTTATACTGTGTGAAATAAGTTAGTTCGGTTCTAGGAATCAGTGGCTTTCCTACGAAGAAGGTTTAGTGCAGCAACTTCCATCCTTCCTTCTTTGTGTATTCTAACAAGATCTTCAACTTACTAGTTTCGCTTCATTTGTAAAGTAGTTTCTTTAGAAAAGAAACATCTTCATTGCCAAACACTGTACGGTGTGAAATAAGCTAGTTCGCTTCTAGGAATCAGTTCCTTTCCTACGAAGAAGGTTTAGTGTAGCAAGTTCAAACTTTTCTAGTTAGTGTAATCTAACAAGATGTACAAATTACCTGTTTCTCTTCATATCTAAAGTAGTTTTTTTCAAAAACAAACATCTTCATTGCAGAACATTGTACTGTGTGAAATAAGCTAGTTCGGTTCTCGGAATCAGTTCCTTTCCTACGAAGAAGGTTTAGTGCAGCAACTTCAAACGTTTCTAGTTAGTGTCATCTAAGAAGATGTATAAATTAGTAGTTTCGCATCTTTTCTAAAGCAGTTGGTTTACAAAACATACATCTTCATTGGCGAACACTGTGCTGTGTGAAATAAGCTAGTTCTGTTCTAGGAATCAGTTGCTTCCCTACGAAGAAGGTTTAGTGCAGCAACTTCAAACCTTCCTGGTTTGTGTAGTCTAACAAGATGTACAACTTACTAGTTTCGCTTCATTTCTAAAGTAGTTTCTTTAGAAAACATACATCTTCATTGCCGAAAACTGTTCTGTGTGAAATAAGTTAGTTCAGTTCTAGGAATCAGTCGCTTTCTTACGAAGAAGGTTTAATGCAGCAAGTTCAAACTTTTCTAGTTAGTGTAATCTAACAAGATGTACAACTTAGTAGTTTCACTTCATTTCTAAAGCAGTTTGTTTAGAAAACATACATCTTCTTTGCCGAAAACTGTACTGTGTGAAATAAGTTAGTTCAGTTCTAGGAGTCAGTCGCTTTCCTACGAAGAAGGTTTAGTGCAGCAAGTTCAAACTTTGCTAGTTAGTGTAACCTAACAAGATGTACAACTTACTAGATTTGCTTCATATCTAAAGTAGTTTGTTTCAAAAAGAAACATCTCCATTGCCGAAAACTATACTGTGTGAAATAAATTAGTTCAGCTCTAGGAATCAGTCGCTTTCCTACGAAGAAGGTTTAGTGCAGCAAGGTCAAACTTTTCTAGTTAGTGTAACCTAACAAGATGTACAACTTACTATATTCGCTTCACATCTAAAGTAGTTTGTTTCAAAAGAAACATCTTCATTATGAAAAACTATACTGTGTGAAATAAGTTTAGTTCAGGATTTAGGAATCAGTTACTTTCCTCTGAAGAAGGTTTAATGCAGCAAGTTCAAACTTTTTCTTGTTAGTGTAGTCTAATCAAGATGTTCAACTTACTAGTTTCGCTTCATTTGTAAAGTAGTTTTTTAGAAAACAAACATCTTCATTGTCCATCACTGTTCTGGGTGAAATAAGCTAATTCGGTTCTAGGAATCAGTTGCTTTCCTAAGAAGAAGGTTTAGTGCAGCAAGTTGAAACTTTCTAGTTAAGTGTAATCTAACAAGATGTACAACTTACTAGATTTCGCTTCATATTCTAAAGTAGTTTGTTTCAAAACAAACATCTTCATTGCCAAAAAGTGTACTGTGTGAAATAATCTAATTCGGTTGTAGGAATCAGTTGCTTTCCTACAAAGAAGGTTTACTGCGGAAAGTTCAAACTTTTCTAGTTAATGTAGTCTAACAAGATGTACAATTTACTAATTACGCTTCATTTCTAAAGTAGTTTCTTTAGAAAACAAACATCTTCATTGCCGAACACTGTACTGTGTGAAATAAGCTAGTTCACTCTAGGAATGAGTTGTTTTACTACTAAGAAGGTTTAGTGCAGCAAGTTCAAACTTTTCTAGTTAGTGTAATCTAACAAGATGTACAACTTAGTAATTTCACTTCATTTCTAAAGTAGTTTCTTCAGAAAACAAACATCTTCATTGCCAAACACTGTAATTGGTGAAATAAGCTAGTTCGGTTCTGGGAATCAGTTCCTTTCCTATGAAGAAGGTTTAGTGCGGCAAGTTCAAACTACTCTAGTTAGTGTAATCTAACAAGATGTACAACTTAGTAGTTTCACTTCATTTCTAAAGCAGTTTGTTTAGAAAATATACATCTTCATTGCGAACACTGTACTGTGTGAAATAAGCTAGTTCAGATCTAGGAATCAGTTCCTTTCCTAAGAAGAAGGTTTAGTGTAGCAAGTTCAAACTTTTCTAGTTAGTGTAATCTAAAAGATGTACAACTTACCTGTTTCTCTTCATATCTAAAGTAGTTTTTTCAAAACAAACATCTTCATTGCTTGAACACTGTACTGTGTGAAATAAGCTAGTCTGGTTCTAGGAATCAGTTCCTTTCCTACAAAGAAGGTTTAGTGCAGCAACTTCAAACATTTCTAGTTAGTGTAATCTAAGAAGATGTATAAATTAGTAGTTTCGCATCTTTCTAAAACAGTTGTTTTAGAAAACATACATGTTCATTGGCGAACACTGTGCTGTGTGAAATAAGCTAGTTCTGTTCTAGGAATCAGTTGTTTCCCTACAAAGAAGGTTTAGTGCAGCAACTTCAAACCTTCCTTGTTTGTGTAGTCTAACAAGATGTGTACAAATTACTAGTTTCGCTTCATTTCTAAAGTAGTTGGTTTTAGAAAACAAACATCTTCATTTTGAACACTGTACTGTGTGAAATAAGCTGGTTTGGTTCTAGGAATCAGTTGCTTTCTTACGAAGAAGGTTTAGTGTAGCAAGTTCAAACTTTCTAGTTAATGTAATCTAACAAGATGTACAACTTACTAGATTCACTTCATATCTAAGGTAGTTTGATTCAAAACAAACATCTTCATTGCGAAAAGTGTACTGTGTGAAATAATCTAATTCGGTTGTAGGAATCAGTTTGCTTCCACGAAGAAGTTTTAGTGCAGCAAGTTCAAACTTTTCTAGTTAATGTAATCTAACAAGATGTACAACTTACAAGATCTGGCTTCATATCTAAGGTAGTTTGTTTCAAAAAGAAACATCTTCATTGTTTAAAACTATACTGTGTGAAATAAGTTAGTCTGGTTCTAGGAATCAGTTGCTTTCCTACGAAGAAGGTTTAGTGCAGCAACTTCAAACCTTCCCTGTTTGTGTAGTCTAACAAGATGTTCAACTTACTAGTTTCGCTTCATTTGTAAAGTAGTTTATTTAGGAAACAAACATCTTCATTGCCGAACACTGTTCTGTGTGAAATAAGCTAATTCGGTTCTAGGAATCAATTGCTGTCCTACGAAGAAGGTTTAGTGCAGCAAGTTCAAACTTTTCTAGTTAATGTAATCTAACAAGATGTACAACTTACTAGATTCGCTTCATATCTAAGGTAGTTTGTTTCAAAAACAAACATCTTCATTGCCGAAAACTGTACTGTGTGAAATAATCTAATTCCGTTCTAGGAATCAGTTGCTTTCCTACTAAGAAGGTTTAGTGCAGCAAGTTCAAACTTTTCTAGATAGTGTAGTCTGACAAGAAGTACAACTTACTAGTTACGCTTCATTTCTAAAGTAGTTTCTTTAGAAAACAAACATCTTCATTGCCGAACACTGTACTGTGTGAAATAAGCTAGTTCGGTTCTAGGAATCAGTTGCTTTCCTACGAAGAAGGTTTAGTGCAGCAAGTTCGAACTTTTCTAGTTAGTGTAATCTAACAAGATGTACACCTTAGTAGTTTCACTTCATTTCTAAAGCAGTTTGTTTTAAAAAAAACATACATCTTCATTGCCGAAAACTGTACTGTGTGAAATAAGTTAGTTCAGTTCTAGGAATCAGTCGCTTTCCTACGAATAAGGTTTAGTGCAACAACTTCAAACTTTTCTAGTTAGTGTAACCTAACAAGATGTACAACTTACTAGATTCGCTTCATATCTAAAGTAGTTTGTTTCAAAAAAGAAACATCCTCATAAAAAAAAACTATACTGTGAGAAATAAGTTAGTTCGGTTCTAGGAATCAGTTGCTTTCCTACTTAAGAAGGTTAATGCAGCAAC
>JAEOAD010001288.1:0-35166 GCA_036365145.1 Orientallactaga sibirica
GTTGTTAAGCTTGTTTGATTACACAAACTAGGAAAGTTTGAACTTGTTACACTGAAGACTCTTCGTAAGAAAGCAACTCATTCCTAGAACAGAACTAGCTTATTTCAAACGGTACAGTGTTCGGAAATGAAGGTGTTTCTTTTCTAAACAAACTATGTTAGAAATGAAGATATTCTACTAAGTTGTTCATCTTGTTTGATTACAGAAACTAGGAAAGTTTGAACTTGCTGTACTGAACACTATTTGTAAGAAAGCAACTCATTCCGAGAACAGAACTAGCTTATTTCACACAGTTCAATCTTCGGCAATGAAGGTGTTTGTTTTCTAAACAAAATAAGCTAGAAATGAAGCTAATCTACCAAGTTGTTCATTTTGTTAGATTACACAAACTAGGAAAGTTTGATCTTGCTGCACTGAAGACTCTTCGTGATAAAGCAAATCAATACGAGAACAGAACTAGCTTATTTCACACAGTACAGTGTTCGGCAATGAAGGTGTTTGTTTTCTAAACAAACTAAGTTAGAAATGAAGTTAATCTACTAAATTGTACATCTTCTTAGATTACACAAACTAGGAAAGTTTGATCTTGCTGCACTGAAGTCTCTTTGTAAGAAAGCAACACATTCGAGAACAGAACTAGCTCATTTTATGCAGCACAGTCTTGGACAATGAAGGTGTTTGATTCTAATCAAACTAGTTTGAAATGAAGCTAATCTACTAAGTTCTACATCTTGTTAGATTACACAAACTAGGAAAGATTGATCTTGCTGCACTGAAGACTCCTTGTAAGAAAGCAACTCATTCCTAACATAGAATTAGCTTATTTCACACAGTACAGTGTTCGGCAATGAAGGTTTTTGTTTTCTCATCAAACTACTTTAGAAATGAAGCTAATCTACTCAGTTGTACAAATTGTTAGATTACACAAACTTGCAAAGTTTGATCTTGCTGCTCTGTAGACTCTTTGTAAGAAAGCAATTCATTCTGAGAAAAGAACTAGCTTATTTCACACAGTACAGTCTTCGGCTATGAAGGTGTTTATTTTCTAAACAAACTACGTTAGAAATGAAGCTCAGCTACCAAGTTGTTCATCTTTTTAGATTACCCAAACTTACAAAGTTTGATCTTGCTCCACTGACAGGTCTTCGTGAGAAAGGAAATCATTCTGAGAAAGTACTAGCTTATTTCACACAGTACAGTCTTAGGCAACGAAGGTGTTTGTTTTATAAACAAACTATGTTAGAAATGGAGCTAATCTGCCAACTTGTTTATATGCTTAGATTACACAAACTAGGAAATTTGATCTTGCTGCACTGACAACTGTTCGTAAGAAAGCAACTCATTTTGAGACCAGAACTAGCTTATTTCACACAGTACAGTGTTCAGCAGTGAAGTTGTTTGTTTTCTAAACAAACTACTTTAGAAATGTGGCGATTCTACTAAGTTGGACTTCTTGTTAGATTACACCAAATAGGAAAGTTTGATCTTCCTGCACTGAAGACTGTTAGTAAGAAAGCAACTCATTCTGAGAAGAGAACTAGCGTATTTCTCATACTACAGTGGTCGGCAATGAAGGTGTTTGTTTTCTAAAAAAAAAAACTACGTTAGAAATGAAGCTAATCAACCAAGTTGTTCATCTTGTTAGATTACACAACCTAGCAAAGTTTGATCTTGCTGCACTGAGGTCTCTTCACAAGAAAGCAAATCATTCCAAGAAAGAACTAGGTAACTTCACACAGTACAGTCTTCGGCAATGAAAGTGTTTGTTTTCTAAATAAACTACGTTACAAATGAAGCTAATCTACAAAGTTGTTCATCTTGTTAGATTACACAAACTAGAAAAGTTTCATCTTGCTGCACTGAAGACTCTTCTTAAGAAAGCAACTCATTCTCAGAAAGAACTAGCTTATTTCACAAAGTACCGTCTTTGGCAACAATGGTGTTTGTTTTCTAAACAAACTAATTTAGAAATGAAGCTTATCTATGAAGTTTTTCATCTTGTTAGATTAACCAAACTACCAAGGTTTGATCTTGCTGCACTGAAGACTCTTTGTAAGAAATCAAACCATTCTGAGAACAGAACTAGCTCGTTTCACACAGTAGAGGCAATGAAGACGTTTGTTTTCTAGACAAACTACTTTAGAAATGTGGAGAATATACTAAGTTGTATATCTTGTTAGATTATACAAACTAGAAAAGTTTGATCTTGCTGCACTGAAGACTCTTCGTAAGAAAGCAACTCAATCTGAGAACAGAACTAGCTTATTTCACACAGTACAGTGTTCAGCAATGAAGGTGTTTGTTTTCTATACGAACTAAGTTAGAAATGAAGCTAATCTACTACGTTGTAAATCTTGTTAGATTATACAAACTACGAAAGTTTGATCTTGCTGCACTGAAGACTCTTCGTAAGAAAGCAACTAATTCCAAGAACAGAACTAGCTTATTTCACATAGTACAGTCTTCAGCAATGAAGGTGTTTTTTTTTCTAAACAAACTGCATTATAAATGAAGCTAATCTACTAAATTGTACATCTTGTTAGATTACACAAAATTCCAAAGTTTGATCTTGCTGCACTGAAGACTCTTTGTAAGAAAGTAACTCATTTTGAGAACAGAAGTGGCTTATATCATACAGTACAGTGTTCAGAAATGAAGATGTTTGTTTTCTAAAAAAAACTACTTTAGAAATGTGGCGAATCTACTAAGTTGGACATCTTGTTAGATTAAACTAACTAGGAAAGTTTGATCTTGCTGTACTGAAGACTTTTTGTAAGAAAGCAACTCATTCCGAGAAGAGGACTAGCTTATTTCCCATACTACAGTGTTCGGCAATGAAGGTGTTTTTTTTCTAAACAAACTACGATAGAAATGAAGCTAATCTTCTAAGTCGTACATCTTGTTAGATTACACAAGCTAGCAAAGTTTGAAATTGCTGCACTGACATCTCTTCGTAAGAAAGCAAATCATTCCAAGAAAGAACTAGCTTATTTCACATAGTACAGTGTTCGGCAATGAAGATGTTTTTTTCAAAACAAACTATGCTAGAAATGAAGCTGGTAGACTAAGTTGTTCATCTTGTTACATTACACAACCTAGCAAAATTTGATCTCCCTGCACTGAAGACTCTTTGGAAGAAAGCAACTAATTCCAAGAACAGAACTAGCTTATTTCACACAGTACAGTGTTTGGTAGTGACGGTGTTTTTATTCTAAACAAACTGTGTTAGAAATGAAGGTAATCTACTAAATTGTACATCTTGTTAGATTACACAAAGTAGCAAAGTTTGATCTTGATGCACTGAAAACTCTTCGTAAGAGAGCAAATCATTCCGAGAACAGAACTAGCTTATTTGACCCAGAACAGTCTTTGGCAATGAAGGTGTTTTTTTTCTAAACAAACTACGATAGAAATGAAGCTAATCTTCTAAGTTGTACATCTTGTTAGATTACACAAGCTAGCAAAGTTTGAAATTGATGCACTGACATCTCTTCGTAAGAAAGCAAATCATTCCGAGAAATAACTAGCTTATTTCACATAGTACAGTGTTCGGCAATGAAGATGTTTTTTTCAAAACAAACTATGTTAGAAATGAAGCTGGTAGACTAAGTTGTTCATCTTGTTACATTACACAACCTAGCAAAATTTGATCTCCCTGCACTGAAGACTCTTCGGAAGAAAGCAACTAATTCCAAGAACAGAACTAGCTTATTTCACACAGTACAGTGTTCAGTAATGAAGGTGTTTTTTTTCTAAACAAACTGTGTTAGAAATGAAGGTAATCTACTAAATTGAACATCTTGTTAGATTTACAAAGTAGCAAAGTTTGATCTTGATGCACTGAAAACTCTTCGTAAGAGAGCAAATCATTCCGAGAACAGAACTAGCTTATTTGACACAGAACAGTCTTTGGCAATGAAGGTGTTTGTTTTCAAACAAAACTACGTTAAAAATGAAGCACATCTACTAAGTTGTACATCTTGTTAGATTACACAAACTAGGAAGTTTGATCTTGCTGCACTGAAGACTCTTCATAAGAAAGCAACTCATTCTGAGAATAGATCTAGCTTATTTCACATAGTACAGTCTTCTGCAATCAAGGTGTTTGTTTTCTAAAGAAACTATGTTAGAAATGAGGCTAATCTACCAGTGGTTCATCTTGTTAGATTAGACAAACTAGCAAAGATTGATCTTGCTGCACTGAAGACTCTTCGTAAGAAATCAAATCATTCTGAGAACAGAACAGAACTAGCTTATTTCACACAGTACAGTGTTCGGCAATGAAGGTGTTTGTTTTCTAAACAAACTACGTTAGAAATGAAGCTAATCTACCAAGTTGTTCATCTTATCTGATTATGCAAACTCGGAAAATTTGAAGTTGCTACACTGAAGACTCTTCATAAGAAAGCAACTCATACCGAGAACAGAACTAGCTTATTTTACACAGTATAATCTTTGGCAATGACGGTGTTTTTTTTCCAAAAAACTATGTTAGAAGTGAACCTAATCTACAAACTTGTTCATCTTGTTAGATTACACAAACTAAAAAAGTTTGATCATGCTGTACTGAAGACTATTCATAAGAAAGCAACTCATACCGAGAACAGAACTAGCTTATTTCATACAGTACAGTGTTTGGCAATGAAGGTGTTTGTTTTCGAAATGAACTACGTTAGAAAAGTAGCTAATCTAACAAGTTGTTCATCTTGTTAGATTACATAAACTAGGAAAGTTTGATCTTGCTGCACTGAGACACTTTGTAAGAAAGCAACTGATTCCATGAAGAGCACTAGCTTATTTCACACAGTACAGTGTTAGGCAATGAAGGTGTTTGTTTTCTAAACAAACTACGTTAGAAATGAATCTAATCAACTAAGCTGTACATGTTGTTAGAGTACACAAACTCTCAAAGTTTGATCTTGCTGCACTGAAGATTCTTCATAAGAAAGCAACTCATTCCGAGAATAGAACTAGCTTATTTCACACAGTTCAATCTTCGGCAATGAAGGTGTTTGTTTTCTAAACAAACTACGTTAGAAATGAAGCTAATCTACCAAGTTGTTCATCTTGTCAGATTAACCAAACTAGCAAAGTTTGATCTTGCTGTACTGAAGACTGTTCAAAAGAAATCAACTCATTCTGAGAACAGAACTAGCTTATTTCACACAGTAAGGTGTTCGGCAATGAAGGTGTTTGTTTTCTAAACAAAAATACTTTAGAAATGAAGCTAATATACTAAGTCGTACATCTTGCTACGGTACAAAAACTAGCAAAGTTTGAACTTTCTGCCCTGATGACTCTTCGTAAGAAAGCAACTCATCCAAGAACAGAACCAGCTTATTTCACACAGTACAGTGTTCAGCAATGAAGGTGCTTGTGTTATAAACAAACTATGTTGTAAATGAAGGAAATCTACTAAGTTGTTCATCTTGTTTGATTACAGAAACTAGGAAAGTTTGAACTTGCTGCACTGAAGACTCTTCGCTATAAAGCAACTCATTCAGAGAACAGAACTAGCTTATTTCCCACAGTACAGGCTTCGGCAATGAATGTGTTTGTTTTCTTAAAAAAAACTACGTTAGAAATGAAGTTAATCTATGAAGTTCTACATCTTTTTAGATTACATCAACTCGGAATGTTTGATCTTTCTGCACTGAAGACTCTTCGTAAGAAAGCAACTCATTCCGAGAACAGAACCAGCTTGTTTCACACAGTTCAATCTTTGGCAATGAAGGTGTTTGTTTTCTAAACAAACAACGTTAGAAATGAAACTAATGTACTAAGTTGTTTATCATGTTTGATGACACAAACTAGGAAAGTTTGAACTTGCTGCACTGAAGACTCTTCAGGAGAAAGCAACTCATTCCATGAACAGAACTAGCTTATTTCACACAGTACAGTATTTGCAAATGAAGGTGTTTCTTTTCCAAACACACTACGTTAGAAATTAAGCTAATCTACCAAGTTGTTCATCTTGTTAGATTACACAAACTATCAAAGTTTGATCTTGCTGCACTGAAGACTCTTAGTAAGAAAGCAACTCATTCCGAGAACAGAACTAGCTTATTTCCCACAGTACAGGCTTCCGTAATGAATGGGTTTGTTTTCTAAACAAACTATGTTAGAAATGAAGTTAATCTACTAAGTACTACATCTTTTTAGATTACACAAACTAGGAATGTTTGATCTGGCTGCACTGAAGACTCTTTGTAAGAAAGCAACTCATTCCGAGAACAGAACTAGTTTATAACACACAGTACAATCTTGGGCAATGAAGGTATTTCTTTTCTAAACAAACTACGTTAGAAATGAAGCTAATCTATCAAGTTGTTCATCGTTTTAGATTACACATACTAGCAATGTTTGATCTTGCTGCACTGAAGACTGTTTAGAAGAAAGCAATTCATTCAGAGAACAGAACTAGCTTATTTCAAAGAGTACAATCTTTGGCAATGAAGGTGTTTCCTTTCAAAACAAACTACGTTATAAACGAAGCTAATCTACCATTTTGTTCATCTTGTTAGATTACACAAACTAGCAAAGTTAAATCTTGCTGCACTGAAGACTTTTCGTAAGAAAGCAATTCATTCCGAGAACAGAACTAGCTTATTTCACACATTACAGTGTTCGGCAATGAAGGGGTTGGTTTTCTCTACAAACTACGTTAGAAATGAAGCTAATCTACGAAGTTATTCATCTTGTTAGATTACACAAACTAGAAAAGTTTGATCTTGCTGCACTGAAGACTCTTCTTTAGAAAGCAACTCATTCCGAAAACAGAACTAGGCTATTTCACACAGTACAATCTTCGGGAATGAAAGTGTTTGTTTTTTAAACAAACTACGTTAGAAGTGAAGCTAATCTAAGAAGTTGTTCATCTTGTTAAATTACACAAAGTAGAGAAGTTTGATCTTGCTACAATGGAAACTCTTCATAAAAAAGCAACTCATTCCGAGATCAGAACTAGCTTATTTCACATAGTACAATCTTCGCATATGAAGGTGTTTGTTTTCTAAATCAACCACGTCAGAAATGAAGCTAAACCACAAAGTTGTTCATCTTGTTAGATTACACAAACTGGGAAAGTTTGACCTTGCTGCACTGAAGGCTCTTCGTAAGAAAGCAACTCATTCCGAGAACAGAACTAGCTTATTTCACACAGTACAGTGTTCAGCAATGAATGTATTTGTTTTCTAAACAAACTACGTTAGAAATGAAGCTAATATAGTAAGTTGTACATCTTGTCAAAGTACACAAGCTAGCAAAGTTTGATCTTGCTGCACTGAAGACTCTTCATAAGAAAGCAACTCATTCCAAGAACAGAACTAGCTTATTTCACACAGTTCAATCTTGGGCAATGAATGTGTTTGTTTTCTAAACAAACTACATTAGAAATGAAGCTAATCTACTAAGTTGTTTATCTTGTTTGATGACACAAATTAGGAACGTTTGAACTTGCTGCACTGAAGAATCTTCGTGAGAAAGCAACTCATTCCAAGAAGAGACCTATCTTATTTCACACAATACAGTGTTCGGCAATGAAGGTGTTCCTTTTCTAAACATACTACTTTAGAAATGAAGCTAATATAGTAAGTTGTTCAACTTGTTTGATTACACAAACTAGCAAAGTTTGAACTTGCTTTACTGATGACTCTTCATAAGAAAGCAACTCATTCTGAGAACAGAACTAGCTTATTTCACACAGTACACTGTTCGGCAATGAATGTGTTTGTTTTCTAAACAAACTACTTTAGAAACGAGGCTCATCTACTATGTTGTACATCTTGTCAGAGTACAAAAACTAGCAAAGTTTTATCTTGCTTCACTGAAGACTCTTCGTAAGAAAGCAATTCATTCTGAGAAGAGAACTAGCTTATTTCACACAGTACAGTGTATGGCAATGAAGGTGTTTTTTTTTCTAAAGAAACTACGTTAGAAATGAAGGTAATATAGAACAACGCAGGGGAAGGGCAAGGGTTCAGCTTTCATGGCGGTCATGACACCTGAAAAAGGCTGAAGGAGATAAACACAGAGATCATCCAACTCCAACTAAGCCAGATATCCAGAGACACAGAGGCTCCCAAAACCACTTCACTGAAGCAGAACTAAAATGACCCCGATGTGGCTCAGGGAAACTTGCGGAAGAGGGGGCAGAAAGATTGTTATAGTCATAGTTGGGGCATTATGCACAGAGACTGGGGACAACCCCCCAGAACTCTTAACTAACCTCACAATGCTTGACCCACATTCGCCATTGACAAGGGTCCCTTTGAAAGAGGGAGGACAGGGAGGAGGACAATGGAACCTTTACTATAAATGTAAAATCAAAATAATATAAATAAAAATATATCTATATATAACAAAAAGAAATGAAGGTAATCTACTAAGCTGTATATCTTGTTAGAGTACACTAACTAGCAAAGTTTGATCTTGCTGTACTGAAGACTCTTCGTAAGAAAGCAACTGATTCTGAGAACAGAACAAGCTTATTTCACACATTATAATCTTCGAAAATGAAGGTGATTGTTTTCTAAACGAACTACCTTAGAAATGAAGTAATCTAAAAAGTTGTTCATCTTGTCAGATTACACAAACTAGCAAAGCTTGATCTTACTGTCTGAAGACTCTTCGTAAGAAAGCAACTCATTCCAAGAACAGAACTAGCTTATTTCACACAGTACAGTTTTCTGCAATGAAAGTGTTAGTGTTCTACACAAACTACGTTAGAAATGAAGCTAATCTACCTAGTTTTCCATCTTGTAAGATTACACAAACTAGGAAACTTTGATCTTGCTGCACTGAAGACTCTTCGTGAGAAAGCAACTCATTCCAAGAACAGAACTAGCTATTTGACACAGTACAGTCTTAGGCAATGAAGGTGTTTGTTTTCAAAACAAACTGCATTAGAAATGAAGCTAATCTACTAAGTTGCACATCTTGTTTGATTACACAAACAAGGAAAGTTTGATCTTGCTGCACTTAAACTCTTACTAATTAAGCAACTCATTCCGAGAACAGATCTAGCTTATTTCACACTGCACAGTGTTTGGTAATGAAGGTGTTTGTTTTCTAAACAAAGTACGTGAGAAATGAAGCTAATCTACTAATTAGTTCATCTTGTTGGATTACACAAATTAGGAAAGTATGAAGTTGCTACACTGAAGACTCTTCGTAAGAAACCAACTCATTCCGAGAACAGAACTAGCTTATTTCACACAGTACAGTGTTCAGTAATGCTAATGTTTGTTTTCTAAACAAACTACTTTAGAAATGAAGCTAATATACCAAGTTGTTCATCTTGTTAGATTACACAAACAAGCAAAGTTTGATCTTGCTGCACTGAAGACTCTTCGTAAGAAAGCAACTAATTCCGAGTACAGAACTAGCTTATTTCCCATAGTACAGGCTTTGGCAATGAATGTGTTTGTTTTCTAAACAAACTACATTAGAAATGAAGTTAATCTACTAAGTTCTACATCTTTTTAGATTACAAAAACTAGGAAAGTTTGATGTTGCTGCACTGAAGACTCTTCGTAAGAAAGCAACTCATTTCGAGAACACATCTAGCTATTTCACACAGTACAGTCTTAGGCAATGAAGGTGTTTGTTTTCAAAAGAAACTAAGGTAGAAATAAAGCTAAACTACTAAGTTTTACATCTTGTTAGATTGCAGAAACTAGGAAATTTAGAACTTGCAGCACTGAAGACTCTTCGTAAGAAAGCAACTCATTCCAAGAACAGAAATAGCTTATTTCACACACTACAATCTTTACAAATGAAGGTGTTTGTTTTCTAAACAAACTACGTTAGAAATGAAGCTAATCTACCAAGGTGTTCATCTTCTTAGATTAGACAAACTAAAAAAGTCTGATCTTGCTGCACTGAAGACTCTTCGTAACAAAGCCACTTATTCAGAGCACAGAACTTGCTTATTTCCCACAGTACAAGCTTCGGCAATGAATGTGTTTGTTTTCTAAACAAACTACGTTAGAAATGAAGTTAATCTACTAAGTTCTACATCTACTTATATTACACAAATTAGGAAAGTTTGATCTGGCTGCACTGAAGACTTTTTGTAAGAAAGCAACTCATTCGGAGAACAGAACTAGCTTATTTCACGCACTACACTCTTCGGCAATGAAGGTGTTTGTTTTCAAAACAAACTACGTTAGAAACAAAGCTAATCTACCAAGTTGTTCATCTTGTTAGATTACACAAACTAGCAAAGTTTGATCTTTCTGCACTGAAAACTCTTCATAAGAAGGCAACTCATTCTGTGAACAGAAGTAGCTTATTTCACACAGTACAGTGTTCGCCAGTGAAGGTATTTCTGTTCTATACAAACTACTTTAGAAATGAAGGTAATCTACTAAGTTGTTCATCTTGTTTGATTACACAAACTAGGAAATTTTGATCTTACTGCACTGAAGACTCTTCGTAAGAAAGCAACTCATTCCAAGAACAGAACTAGCTTATTTCACACAGACAGTGTTCTGTAATGAAGGTGATTGTTTTCCAAACAAACTAAGTTAGAAATGAAGCTAATCTACTAAGTTGTTCATCTTGTTTGATTACACAATCTAGGAAAGTTTGAACTTGCTTTACTGAAGTCTCTGCGTAAGAAAGCAACTCATTCCGAGAAGAGAACTAGCTTATTTCACACAGTTCAATATTCGTCAATGAAGATGTTTGTTTTCTAAACAAACTACGTTAGAAATGAAGCTAATCTACCAAGTTGTTCATCCTGTTAGATTAGATAAACTAGCAAATTTTGATCTTGCTGCATTGAAGACTCTTCAAAAGAAAGCAACTCATTCTGAGAACACAGCTAGATTATTTGACACAGCACAGTCTTCAGCAATGAAGATGTTTGTTTTCTAAACAAAATACTTTAGAAACAAAGCTAATCTACTAAGTTGTACATCTAGTATAGATTACACAAACTAGCAACATTTGATCTTGTTGCACTGAAGACTCTTCGTAAGAAAGCAACTCATTCCAAGAACAGAACTAGCTTATTTCACATAGTACAAACTTCGTCAATGAATGTGTTTGTTTTCTAAACAAAGTACGTTAGAAGTGAAGCTAATCGACTAAGTTGTTCATCTTGTTTGATTACACAAACTAGGAAATTTTAAACTCGCTGCACTGAAGACTCTTTGTAAGAAAGCAACTCATTCTGAAAACAGAACTAGTTTATTTCACACAGTACAATCTTCGGCAATGAAGGTGTTTGTTTTCTAAAACTACTACATTACATATCAAGCAAATCTACCAAGTTGTACATCTTGTTAGGTTACACAAACTAGGAAAGTTTGATGTTGATGCACTGAAGACTCTTCATAATTAAGCAACTCATTCCGAAAACAGAACTAGCTTATTTCACAGAGTACAATCTTCGGCAATGAATGTGTTTGTTTTCTAAACCAACTACGTTAGAAATGAAGCTAATCTACCAAGTTGTTCATGTTTTCAGATTACACAAATTAGCAAAGTTTGATCTTGCTGCACTGAAGACTCTTCGCAACAAAGCAACTCATTCCAAGAACAGAACTAGCTTATGTCCCACAGTACAGGCTTCGGCAATGAATGTGTTTGTTTTCTAAACAAACTACGTTAGAAATGAAGATAATCTGCCAAGTTGTTCATCTTGTTAGATTACACAAACTAGCAAAGTTTGATCTTGCTGCACAAAAACCTCTTCATAAGAAAGCAACTCATTCCGAGTACAGAACTAGCTTATTTCACACAGTACAATCTTCGGAAATGAAGGTGTATGTTTTCTAAACAAACTACATTATAAATGAAGCTAATCTACCAAGTTGTTCATGTTGTTAGATTACACAAATTAATAAAGGTTGATCTTCCTGCACTGAAGACTCTTCGTTATAAAGCAACTTCTTCTGAGAACAGCACTAGCTTATTTCACACAGTACAATCTTCGGCAATGAAGGTGTTGGTTTTCTAAACAAACTACGTTAGAATTGAAGGTAATCTACAAAGTTGTTCATCTTGTTAGATTACACAAACTATCAAATTTTGATCTTGCTGCACTGAAAACACTTCATAAGAAAGCAACTCATTCCGAGAACAGAAATGGTTTATTTCACACAGTACAATCTTCGTCAATGAAGGTGTTTGTTTTCTAAACAAAGTACGTTAGAAATGAAGCTAATCTACAAAGTGGTTCATCTTGTTAGATTACACAAACTAGCATAGTTTGATCTTGCTACACTGAAAACTCTTCCTAACAAAGCAACTGATTCCAATTATAGAACTAGATTATTTCACACAGTACAATCTTTGGAAATGAAGGTGTTTGTTTTTTAAACAAACTACGTTAGAAATGAAGCTAATCTACCAAGTTGTTCATCTTGTTAGATTACACAAACTGGGAATGTTTGATCTTGCTGCGCTGAAGACTCTTCGTATGAAAGCAACTCATTCCGAGAACAGAACTAGCTATTTGACACAGTATAGTCTTAGGCAATGAAGGTGTTTGTTTTCAAAACAAAATACGTTAGAAATGAAGCTAATCTACAAAGTTTTACATCTTGTTAGATTACACAAACTAGGAAAGTTTGATCTTGCTGAACTGAAGACTCTTCATAATTAAGCAACTCATTCCGAGAACATAACTAACTTATTTCAAACAGTACAGTGTTCGGCAATGAAGGTGTTTGTTTTGTAAACAAACTACGTTAGAAATGAAGCTAATATACTAAGTTGTACATCTTGTTAGAGTACAAAAACTAGCAAAGTCTCATTTTGCTGCACTGAAGACTCTTCGTGAGAAAGCTACTCATTCCAAGAACTTAACAAGCTTATTTCACACAGTACAGTGTTTGGCAATGAAGGTGTTCGTTTTCTAAACAAACTATGTTAGAAATGAAGCTCATGAACCATGTTGTTCAACTTGTAACATTACACAAACTAGGAAAGTTTGAAGTTGCGACACTGAAGACTCTTCGTAAGAAAGCATCTCATTCCGAGAATAGAAGTAGCTTATTTCACACAGTACAATCTTGGGCAATGAAGGTTTTTGTTTTCTAAAAAAACGATGTTAGAAATGAAGCTCATCTAATAAGTTGTTCATCTTGTTAGATTACACAAACAAGCAAAGTTTGATCTTGCTGTGCTGAAGACTCTTCGTAAGAAAGCAACGCATTCCGAGTATTCAACTAGATTATTTCAAACAGTACAGTGTTCGGCAATGAAGGTGTTTGTTTTCTAAACCAAGTATGTTAAAAATGAAGGTAATCTACCAAGTTGTTCATCTTGTTTGATTACACAAACTAGGAAAGTTTGAACTTGCTGCACTGAAGACTCTTCGTAAGAAAGCAACTCATTCCGAGAACAGAATTAGCTTATTTTACACAGTACAGTCTTCGGCAATGAATGTGTTTGTTTTCAATAGAAACTACGTTAGAAAAGAACCTAATTTACTAAATTGTACATGTTGTTAGATTACACAACCTAGCAAAATTTGATCTTGCTGCACTGAAGACTCTTCGTAAGAAAGCAACTCATTCCAAGAACAGAAATACCTTATTTCAAACAGTACAGTCTTTGGCAATGAAGGTGTTTGTTTTCTAAACAAACTACGTTAGAAATGAATCTAATCTACTACATTGTACATCTTGTTAGAGTACACAAACTAGCAAAGTTTGATCTTGCTGCACTGAAAACTCTTCATAAGAAAGCAACTCATTCCGAAAACAGACTACCTTATTTCACACAGTACAATCTTCGGAAATGAAGGTGTATGTTTTCTAAACAAACTAGGTTAGAAATGTAGCTAAACTAACAAGTTGTTCATCTTGTTAGATTACACAAACTAGCAAAGTTTGATATTGCTGCACTGAAAACACTTTATAAGAAAGCAACTCATTCCAAGAACAGAACTAGCTTATTTCACACAGTACAATCTTTGTCAATGAAGGTGTTTGTTTTCTAAACAATCTACGTTAGAAATGAAGCTAATCTACCAAGTGGTTTATCTTGTTACATTACACAAACTAGCAAAGTTTGATCTTGCTGCACTGAAAAGTCTTCCTAAGAAAGCAACTAATTCCAAGAATAGAACTAGCTTATTTCACACAGTACAATCTTCGGAAATGAAGGTGTTTGTTTTCGAAACAAACTACATTAGATATGAAGCTAATCTACCAAGTTGAACATCTTTTTAGATTACATAAACTAGGAATGTTTGATCTTGCTGCACTGATGACTCTTCATAAGAAAGCAACTCAGGCGGAGACAGAAGTAGCTTATTTGACACAGCACAGTCTTCGGCAATGAAGGGGTTTGTTTTCTCAACAAACTACTTTAGAAATGAAGCTAATGTATGAACTTGTTCATCTTGTTTGATTATACAAACTAGGAAAGTTTGAAGACTTTGCTGCGAGAACAGAACTGCTTAAGACAGTACAATCTTCGCAATGAAAAAAAGAAACTAACTCATTACATCTTGTTAGAACAGAAACTAGTTTGATTTCACTCACAGCTGCAATGAAGACTCTTTAAGAAAGCAACTCATGCCGAGAACAGAACTAGCTTATTGCTCACAGTACAATCTTTGAAATGAAGGCATTTGTATTCTAAACCAACTACGTTAGAAATGAAGTGTTAGACAAAATAGCAAAGTTTGATCTTGCTGCACTGAAGACTCTTCACAGGAAAGCAACTCATTCCAAGAAAGCTTATTTCACACAGTACAGTGTTGGCAATGCAAGGTGTTTGTTTTCTAAACAAACTACGTTAGAAATGATGCTAATCTACTAAATTGTACATCTTGTTAGATTACACAAACTAGGAAAGTTTGGACTTGCTGCAGTAAAGACTCTTCGTAAGAAAGCACCTCATTCCGAGAAAAGAACTAGCTTATTTCACACAGTACAATCTTCAGAAATGAAGGTGTTTCTCTTCTCAACAAACTACGTTAGAAATGAAGCTAATCTGCTAATTTGTACATCTTGTTAGAGTACACAAACTACCAAAGTTTGATCTTGTTGCACTGAAGACTCTTCGTAAGAAAGCAACTCATTCCGAGAACAGAACTAGTTTATTTCACACAGTACAATCTCTGTAAAAGACGGTGTTTTTCTTCTCAACAAACTACGTTAGAAATGACGCTAATCTGCTATATTGTACATCTTGTTAGAATACACAAACTAGCAAAGTTTGATCTTGCTGCATTGAAGACTCTTCGTAAGAAAGCAACTCATTCCAAGAACAGAACTACCTTATTTCACACAGTACCGTGTTCGGCAATGAAGGTGTTTGTATTCTAAACAAAGTACGTTAGAAATGAAGCTAATCTACCAAGTTGTCATCTTGTTAGATTAGGCAAACTATCAAACTTTGATCTTGCTGCACTGAAAACTCTTCATAAGAAAGCAACTCATTCCGAGAACAGAACTAGTTTATTTCACACAGTTCAATCTTTGGCAACAAAGGTGTTTGTTTTCTAAACAAACTATGTTAGAAATAAAGCTAATCTGCCAAGTTGTTCATCTTGTTAGATTACACAAACGAGGAAAGTTTGATCTTGCTGCACTGAAGAGTCTTCGTTATAAAGCAACTCATTCCGAGAACAGAACTAGCTTATTTCACACAGTACAGTGTTTGGCAATTAAGGTGTTTGTTTTCTCAACAAACTACGTGAGAAATGAAGCTAATCTACTAAGTTGTACATCATGTTAGTATATAAAAACTAGCAATGTTTGGTCTTGCTGCACTGAAGACTCTTCAAATAAAGCAACTCATTCCAAGAACAGAACTACCTTATTTCACACAGTACAGTGTTCGGCAATTAAGGTGTTTGTTTTCTAAACAAAGTACGTGAGAACTGATGCTAATCTAATAAATTGTACATCCTGTTAGATTACGCAAACTAGGAAAGTTTGGAATTGCTGCACTGAAGACTCTTCGTTACAAAGCAACTCATTCCGAGAACAGAATTAGCTTATTTCACACAGTACAATCTTTGGCAATGAAGGTGTTTGTTTTCTAAACAAACTACATTAGAAATGAAGCTCATCTACCAAGTTCTTCATCTTGTTAGATTACAGGAACTAGCACAGTTTGATCTTGCTGCACTGAAGACTCTTCATAAGAAAGCAACTCATTCTGAGAACAGTACTAGCTTATTTGACACAGCACAGTCTTCTAAAATGAAGGTTTTTGTTTTCAAAATAAACTACGTTAGAAATGAAGCTAATCTATTAAATTGTACATCTTGTTAGATTACACAAATTAGCAATGTTTGATCTTGCTGCACTGAAGACTCTTCGTAAGAAAGCAACTCATTCCAAGAACAGAAGTAGCTTATTTCACACAGTACAGTGTTCTTCAATGAATGTGTTTGTTTTCTAAACAAACTATGTTAGAAATGACTCTAATCTACTAAATTGTATATCTTGTTAGAGTACACAAACTAGCAAAGTTTCATCTTGCTGCACTGAAGACTCTTCATAAGACAGCAACTCATTCTGAGAACAGAACCAGCTTATTTCACACAGTACAATCTTCGTCAATGAAGGTTTTTGTTTTGAAAATGAACTACGTTAGAAACAAAGCTAATCTACTACATTTTACATCTTGTTAGATTACTCAAACTAGCCAAGTTTGATCTTGCTGCAGTTAAGACTCTTCGTAAGAAAGCAACTCATTCTGAGAACAGAACTAGCTTCTTTCGCACAGTACAATCTTCGGCAATGAATGTGTTTGTTTTCTAAACAAACTACATTAGAAATAAAGCCAATATACCAAGTTGTGCATCCTGTTAGATTAGACCAACTAGCAAAGTTTGATCTTGGTGCACTGAAGACTCTTCATAAGAAAGGAACTCATTACTAGAACCAAAGTAGCTTATTTGACACAGAACAGTCTTATGCAGTGAAGTGATTGTTTTCAAAACAAACTACGTTGGAAATGAAGCTAATCTACTAAGTTGCACATCTAGTTAGATTACACAAACTATGAAAGTTTGATCTTGCTGCACTGAAGACTCTTCATAATTAAGCAACTCATTCCAAGAACAGAACTAGCTTATTTCACACTGTACCGTGTTCGGCAATGAAGGTATTTGTTTTCAAAACAAACTACGTTAGAAATGAAGCTAATCTACCAAGTTGTTCATCCTGTTAGATTAGACAAACTAGCAAAGTTTGCTCTTGCTGTACTGAAGACTGTTCATAACAAAGCAACTCATTCCGAGAACAGAACTAGCTTATTTCACACAGTACAGTGTTAAGGAATGTAGGTGTTTCTTTTCTAAACAAACTACGTTAGAAGTGAAGCTAATCTACTAAGTTATACATCTTGTTAGAGTACACAAACTAGCCAAGTTTGATCTTGCTGCACTGAAGTCTCTTCGTAAGAAAGCAACTCATTATGAGAACAGAACTAGCTTATTTGACACAGCACGGTCATCGAAAATGAAGGTGTTTGTTTTCAAAACAAACTACTTTAGAAATGAAGATAATCTACTCAGTTGTACATCTTGTGAGAGTACATGAACTAGCAAAGTTTGATCTTGCTGCACTGAAGACTCTTCGTAGGAAAGCAACTCATTCCGAGAACAGAACTAGCTTATTTCACACAGTACAATCTTCGGCAATGAAGGTGTTTGTTTTCTAAACAAACTATATTAGAAATGAAGCTAATCTACCAAGTTGTTCATTTTGTTAGATTACACAAACTAGCAATGTTTGATCTTGCTGCACTGAAAACTATTCTTAAGAAAGCAACTCATTCCAAGAACAGAACTAGCTTACATCACACAGTACAGTCTTCGGCAATCAAGGTGTTTGTTTTCAAAACAAACTACGTTAAAAATGAAGCTAATCTAACAAGTTGTTCATCTTGTTTGGTTACACAAACTAGCAAAGTTTGATCTTGCTGCACTGACATCTCTTCGTAAGAAAGCAACTCATTCCGAGAAAGAACTAGCTTATTTCACACAATACAGTCTTTGGCAATCAAGGTGTTTGTTTTCTAAACAAACTACGTTAGTTTGAAATTAAGCTAATCTACTAAATTGTACATGTTGTTAGATAACACAAACTAGGAGAGTTTGAACTTGCTGCACCGAAGACTCTTCATAAGAAAGCAACTCATTCTGAGAACAGAACTAGCTTATTTCACACAGTACAATCTTCGGCAATGAATGTGTTTGTTTTCTATACAAACTACGCTGGAATGAAGCTAATCTGCCAAGTTGTTCTTCTTGTAAGATTACACAAACTACCAATGTTTGAACTTGCTGTGCTGAAGACTCTTTATAAGAAAGCAACTCATTCCAAGAACAGAACTAGCTAATTTCACACAGTACAGTCTTCGGCAATGAAGGTGTTTGTTTTCTAAACAACCTATGTTAAAAATGAAGCTAATCTACCAAGTTGTTCATCTTGTTTGATTACACAAACTAGCAATGTTTCATCTTGCTGCATTGAAGAAACTTCGTAAGAAAGCAAGTCATTACAAGGGCACAACTAGCTTATTTCACAGATTACAGTGTTTGGCAATGAAGATGTTTGTTTTCAAAACAAAGTACTTTAGAAATGTGGTGAATCTACTGAGTTTTACATCTTGTTTCATTACACAAACTAGGAAAGTTTGATCTTGCCACACTGAAGGCTCTTCATTAGAAAGCATCTCATTTCGATAACAGAACTAGCTTATTTCACAGAGTACAGTGTTTGGCAAGTAAGATGTTTGTTTTCTAAACAAACTGCTTTAGAAATGTGGTGAATCTACTTTGTTGTACATCTTGTTAGATTACAGAAACTAGGAAAGTTTGAACTTGCTGAACTGAAGATTCTTCATAAGAAAGCAACTCATTCCGAGAACAGGACTAGCTTATTTTACACAGTACAGTCTTTGGCAATGAATGTGTTTGTTTCCAAAACAAACTACATTACAAATGAAGCTAATCTACTAAGTTGTACATCCTGTTAGATTACACAAACGAGCAAAGTTTGATCTTGCTTCACTGAGGACTGTTCGTAACAAAGCAACTCATTCCAAGAACACAACTAGCTTATTTCAACAGTACACTGTTCGGCAATGAAGGTGTTTGTTTTCTAAAAAAACTACGTTAGAAATGAAGCAAATCTACTAAGTTGTATATCTTGTTAGATTACACAAACTAGGAGAGATTGATCTTGCTGCACTGAAGACTCTTCGTAAGAAAACAACTCATTCCGAGAACAGAAAAAGCTTATTTCACAGAGTACAGTGTTCGGGAAAGAAGATGTTTGTTTTCTAAACAAAAAACTTTAGAAATGTGGTGAATCTACTAAGTTGTACATTTTGTTAGATTACACAAACTAGGAAAGTTTGATCTTGCTGCACTGAAGGCTGTTCCTAAGAAAGCAACTCATTCTGAGAACAGAACTACCTTATTTGACACAGTACAGTCTTCGGCAATGAAGGTGTTTGTTTTCTAAACAAACTACGTTAGAAATGAATCTAATCTACCAAGTTGTTCATCTTGTTAGATTAAGCAAACTAGCAAAGTTTGATCTGGCTGCACCGAAGACTCTTCGTAAGAAAGCAACTCATTCCGAGAATAGAACTAGCTTATTTCAATCAATACAGTGTTCGGGAATGAATGTGTTTGTTTTCTAAACAAACTATGTGAGAAATGAAGCTAATCTACTAAGTTGTACATCCTGTTAGAGTACACAAAGTAGCAAAGTTTGATCTTGCTTCACTGAAGACTCTTGGTAAGAAAGCAACTCATTCCGAGAACAGAACTAGCTTATTTCCCACAGTACATTCTTTGGCAATGAATGTTTTTGTTTTCTAAACAAAATGAAGTTAATATACTAAGTTCTACATCATTTTAGATTTCACAAACTAGGAAAGTTGGATCTTGCTGCACTGAAGACTCTTTGTAAGAAAGCAACTCATTCCGAGAACAGAACTAGCTATTTGACACAGTACAGTCTTAGGCAATGTAGGTGTTTGTTTTCAAAAAAAAAAAAAAAAAAACTACGTTAGAAATGAAGCTAATCTACTAAGTTGCACATCTTGTTAGATTACACAAACTAGGAAAGTTTGATCTTGCTGCACTGAAGACTTTTCGTAAGAAATCAAATCATTCCGAGAACAGAACTAGTTTATTTCACACAGTGCAGTGTTCAGCAATGAAGATGTTTGTTTTCTAAACAAACTATTTTAGATATGTGTAGAATCTACTAAGTTGTACATCTTGTTAGATTACACAAAGTAGCAAAGTTTGATCTCGCTGCAGTGAAGACTCTTCATAAGAAAGCAACTCATTCCGAGAACAGAACTAGCTTATTTCGCACAGTATAATCTTCGGAAATGAAGGTGTTTGTTTTCTAACCAAACTACGTTAGAAATGAAGCTAATCTATCAAGTTGTTCATCTTCTTAGATTACACAAACTAGTAAAGTTTGATCTTGCTGCACTGAAGACTCTTCGTTATAAAGTAAATCATTCCTAGAACAGAATTAGCGTATTTCACACAGTACAGTGTTCACCAATGAAGGTGTTTGTTTTCTAAAGGAACTATGCTAGAAATGAAGCTAATCTACTAAGTTGTACATCTTGTTAGAGTACACAAACTAGCAAAGTTTGATCTTGCTGCACTGAAGACTCTTCATAAGAAAGGAACTCATTCCAGGAACATAACTAGCTTATTTCACACAGTACAGTGTTCGGCAATGAAGGTGTTTGTTTTCTAAACAAACTATGTTAGAAATCATGCTAATCTACTAAGTTGTTCATCTTGTTTGATTACACAAACTAGGAAAGTTTGAACTAGCTGCACTGAAGACTCTTTTAAGAAAGCAACTCATTCCAAGAACTGAACTAGCTTATTTCACACAGTACAATCTTGTGCAAGAAGGTGTTTGGTTTCTAAACTAATTAAGCCACGTTGTTCATCTTTTTAGATTAGACAAAAGCAAAGTTTGAACTTGCTGCACTGAAGACTCTTCATAATTAAGCCACTCATTGTCAGCTTATTTCACACAGTACAGTGTTCGGCAATGAAGTGTTTGTTTTCAAGACAAATTACATTAGAAATGAAGCTAATCTACTCAGTTGTTCATCTTGTTTGATTTTACAAACTAGGAAAGTTTGAACTTGCTGCACTGAAGACTCTTCATAATTAAGCAACTCATTCCGAGAACAGAACTAGCTTATTTCACACAGTACAATCTTCGGCAATGAAGGTGTTTGTTTTCTAAACAAACTACGTTAGAAATGAAGCTAATCTGCTAAGTTTTTCATCTTGTTAGATTACACAAACTAGGAAAGTTTGATCTTGCTGCACTGAAGACTCTTTTTTATAAAGCAACTCATTCCGAGAAAAGAACTAGCTTATTTCACACAGTACAATCTTCAGAAATGAAGGTGTTTGTTTTCTAAACAAACTATGTTAGAAATAAAGCTAATCTACTAACTTGTACATCTTCTTAGAGTACACAAACTAGTAAAGTTTGATTTTGCTGCACTGAAGACTCTTCGTGAGAAAGCTACTGATTCCAAGAAGAGAACTAGCTTTTTTCACACAGTACAGTGTTTGGGAATGAAGGTGTTTGTTTTCTAAATAAACTAAGTTAGAAATGAGGCTGATTTACTAAGTTGTACATCTTGTTAGAGTACACAAACTAGCGAAGTTTGATCTTGCACAAGGAAGACTTTTCATTAGAAAGGAACTCATTCAGAGAACCGAACTAGCTTATTTCACAGTACAATCTTTGGCAATGAAGGTATTTCTTTTCTAAACAAAGTACCTTAGATATGAAGCTTATCTACCAAGTTGTATATGTTGTTAGATTACACAAACTAATAAAGTTTGATCTTTCTGCACTGAAGACTATTCATAAGAAACCAAGTCATTCCGAGAACAGAACTAGCTATTTGACACAGTACAGTCTTAAGCAATGAAGGTGTTTATTTTCAAAACAAACTACGTTAGAAATGAAGCTAATCTACCAAGTAGCACATCGTGTTAGATTACACAAACTAGGAAACTTTGATCTTGCTGCACTGAAGACTCTTCGTACGAAACAACTCATTCCGATACCAGAAGCAGCTTATTATACACATTACAGTGTTCAGCAATGAAGGTGTTTCTGTTCTAAACAAACTACGTTAGAAATGAAGCTAATGTACGAAGTTGTTCATCTTGTTCGATTACACAACCTCCCAAAGTTTGATCTTGTTGCACTGAAGACTCTTCGTAAGAAAGCAACTCATTCTGAGAACAGAACTAGCTTACTTCACACAGTACAATCTTCGGCAATGAAGGTGTTTGTTTTCTAAACAAACTACGTTAGAAATGAAGCTAATATACCAAGTTGTTCATCTTGTTAGATTACACAAACTAGCAAAGTTTTATCTTGCTGCACTGAAGATTCGTCGTAAGAAAGCAACTCATACCGAGAACAGAACTAGCTTATTTGACACAGCACAGTGTTCGACAATGAAGGTGTTCATTTTCTAAACAAATTACTTTAGAAATGAAGCTAATCTACATAGTTGTACATGTTGTTAGAGTACACAAACTAGCAAAGTTTGAGCATGCTGCCCTGAAGACTCTTCATAACAAAGCAACTCATTCCAAGAAAAGAATTAGCTTATTTCACACAGTACAGTATTCAGCAATGAAGCTGATTGTTTTCTAAACAAAATACGTGAGAAATGAAGATAATCTACTAAGTTATTCACCTTGTTTGATTACACAACCTAGGAATATTTGAACTTGCTGCACTGAAGACTCTTCGTAAGAAAGCAACTCATTCGAGAACAGAACTATCTATTTGACACCATACAGTCGTAGGCAATGAAGGTGTTTGATTTCAAAACAAACTACGTTAGAAATGAAGCTAATCTACTAAGTTGTTCGTCTTGTTAGATTTCACAAAGTAGGAAAGTTTGAACTTGCTGCACTGAAGACTCTTCATGAGAAAACAACTCATTCCAAGAAAAGAACTAGCTTATTTCACACACACACAGTGTTCTGTAATTAAGGTGTTTGTTTTCTAAACAAACTGTGTTAGAAATGAAGCTAATCTACTAAGTTGTTCATCTTGTTTGATTACACAAACTAGGAAAGTTTGAACTTGCTGCACTGAAGACTCTTCTTAAGAAAGCAACTCATTCCAAAAACAGAACTAGCTATTTGACACAATACAGTCGTAGGCAGTGAAGGTGTTGGTTTTCAAAACAAACTACGTTAGAAATGAACCTAATCTACCAAGTTTTTCATCTTGTTAGATTAAACAAACTAACAAAGTTTGATCTTGCTGCACTGAAGACTCTTCATAATGAAGCAACTCATTCCGAGAACAGAACTAGCTTATTTCACACAGTACCGTGTTTGGCAATGAAGGTGTTTGTTTTCTAAACAAACTACGTTGGAAATGAAGGTAATCTACTAAATTGTTCACCTTCTTAGATTACACAAAGTATGAAAGTTTGAAATTGCTACTTTGAAGATTCTACGTAAGAATGCAACTCATTCCGAGAACAGAACTAGCTTATTTCAAACAGTACAATCTTCGGCAATGAAGGTGTTTGTTTTCTAAACATCTACATTAGAAATGAAGCTAATATTCAAAGTTGATCATCTTGTTAGATTACACAAGCTAGCAAAGTTTGATCTTGCAGCACTGAAGACTTTTCTTAGGAAAGCAACTAATTCCGAGAACATAACTAGCTTATTTCACAGACTACAGGCTTCCGCAATAAATGTGTTTGTTTTCTAAATAAGCTACGTTAGAAATGAAGTTAATCTACTAAGTTCTACATCTTTTAGATTACACAAACTAGGAACGTTTGATCAGGCTGCATTGAAGACTCTTCGTAAAAAGCAACTCATTCCAAGAACAGAACTAGCTTATTTCACACAGTACAATCTTCAGCAATGAAGGTGTTTGTTTTCTAAACAAACTACGTTAGAAATGAACCTAATCTACCAAGTTGTTAATCCTGTTAGATTAGACAAACTAGCAAAGTTTGATCTTGCTGCACTGAAGAATCTTCATAAGAAAGCAACTCATTCCGAGAACAGAACTAGCTTATTTTACACAGTACAGTATTCAGAAATGAAGGTGTTTCTTTTCCAAAGAAACTACGTTAGAAATGAAGCTTATCTACCAAGTTGAACATCTTATTAGAATACACGAACAAGCAAAGTTTGATCTTGCTGCACTGAAGACTCTTTAAGTAAGAAAGCAACTGATTCCCAGAACAGAACTAGCTTAATTAACACATTATATTGTTTGGCAATGAAGGTCTTTGTGTTATAAACAAAATACATTAGAAACGAAGGTAATGTACTAAGTTGTTCATCTTGTTTGATTACACAAACTAGGAAACTTTGAACTTGCTGCACTGAAGACTCTTCAGAAGAAAGCAACTCATTCTGAGAACAGAACTAGCTTATTTCACACAATACAGTGTTCGCCAATGAAGGTGTTTGTTTTCAAAACAAACCACCTTAGAAACGAAGCTAATCTACCAAGTTCTTCATCGTGTTAGATTACACAAACTAGCAAAGTTTGATCTTGCTGCATTGAAAACTCTTCATAAGAAAGCAACTCATTCCGAGAACAGAACTAGCTTATTTCACACAGTACAGTGTTCGCAATGAAGGTGTTTGTTTTCTAAAGAAACTACGTTACAAATGACGCTAATTTACTAAGTTGTACATCTTGTTAGAGTACACAAACTAGGAAAGTTTGATCTTGCTGCACTGAAGACTCTTCGTAAGAAAGAAACTGATTAGAAAAGAATTAGCTTATTTCACACATTACAGTGTTTGGCAATGAAGGTGTTTGTTTTATATATAAACAAACTACGTCAGAAATAAAGGTAATCTACTAAGTTGTTCATCTTGTTTGATTACACAAACTAGGAAAGTTTGAACTTGCTGCACTGAAGACTCTTCATAAGAAAGCAACTCATTCCAGAGAACAGAACTAGCTTATTTCACACAATACAGTGTTCGGGAATGAAGGTGTTTGTTTTCTAAACAAACTATGTTAGAAATCGAAACTATTCTACTAAGTTGTTGATCTTGTTTGATTACAGAAACTAGGAAAGTTTGATCTTGCTGCACTGAAGACTCTTCATAAGAAAGCAACTCATTGTGAGAACAGAACTAGCTTATTTCACACAGTACAGTGTTCAGCAATGAAGGTGTTTGTTTTCAAGACAAATTACATTAGAAATGAAGCTAATCTACCAAGTTGTTCATCTTGTTAGATTTTACAAACTGGCAAAGTTTGATCTTGCTGCACTGAAGACTCTTCATAAGAAAGCAACTCATTCCGAGAACAGAACTAGCTTATTTCACACAGTACAGGCTTTCAGCAATGAAGGTGTTTGTTTTATAAACAAACTACATTAGAAATGAAGTTAATCTACTAAGTTTTACATCTTGTTAGATTACACAAACTAGGAAAGTTTGATCTTGCTGCACTGAAGACTCTTTTTTAGAAAGCAACTCATTCCGAGAACAGAACTAGCTTATTTAACACAGTACAGTCTTTCAGAAATGAAGGTGTTTGTTTTCAAAACAAACTATGTTAGAAATGAAGCTAATCTACTAAGTTGTACATCTTGTTAGGTTACACAAACTAGTAAAGTTTGATTTTGCTGCACTGAAGACTCTTCGTGAGAAAGCAACTCATTCCAAGAACAGAACTAGCTTTTTCACACAGTACAGTGTTTGGGAAATGAAGGTGTTTGTTTTCTAAAGCAAACTAAGTTAGAAATGAGGCTGATTTACTAAGTTGTACATCTTGTTAGATTACACAAACTAGAAAAGTTTGATCTTGCAGCATTGAAAGACTTTTCATTAGAAAGCAACTCATTCAGAGAACAGAACTAGCTTATTTCACAGTACAGTGTTCGGCAATGAAGGTGTTTATTTTCTAAACAAACTACGTTAGAAATGAAGCTAATCTACCAAGTTGTCCATCTTGTTAGATTACACAAACTAATAAAGTTTGATCTTGCTACACTGAAGACTCTTCATAAGAAATCAACTCATTCCAAGAATAGAACCAGCTATTTGACACAGTACAGTCTTAGGCAATGAAGGTGTTTGTTTTCAAAACAAACTATGTTAGAAATGAAGCTAATCTACCATGTTGTTCATCGTGTTAGATTACACAAACTAGCAAAGTTTGATTTTGCTGCACTGAAGACTCTTCATAAGAAAACAACTCATTCCAAAAGAACAGAAGCAGCTTATTTGACACATTACAGTGTTCAGCAATGAAGGTGTTTGTTTTCTAAACAAACTACGTTAGAAATGAAGCTAATCTACCAAGTTGTTCATCTTGTTAGATTACACAACCTCCCAAAGTTTGATCTTGTTGCACTGAAGACTCTTCCTAAGAAAGCAACTCATTCTGAGAACAGAACTAGCTTATTTCACACATTACAGTGCTCTGCAATGAAGGTGTTTGTTTTCTAAAGAAACTACGTTAGAAATGAACCTAATCTACTAAGTTGTACATCTTGTTAGAGTACACAAACTAGCAAAGTTTTATCTTGCTGCACTGAAGAAACTTCGTAAGAAAGCAACTCATTCTGAGAACAGAACTAGCTTATTTGACACAGTTACAGTGTTTGGCAATGAAGGTGTTTGTTTTCTAAACAAATTACTTTAGAAATGAAGATAATCTACTATAGTTGTACATCTTGTTAGAGTACACAAACTAGCAAAGTTTGAACTTGCTGCACTGAAGACTCTTCATAAGAAAGCAACTCATTCCAAGAACAGAACTAGCTTATTTCACACAGTACAGTATTCAGCAATGAAGGTGTTTGTTTTCTAAACAAAATACGTTAGAAATGAAGATAATCTACTAAGTTATTCATCTTGTTTGATTAAGGAAACTAGGAAAGTTTGAACTTGCTGCACTGAAGACTCTTCATAAGAAAGCAACTCATTCCGAGAACAGAACTAGCTTATTTGACACAGTACAGTCTTTGGCAATGAAGGTGTTTGATTTCAAAACAAACTACGTTAGAAATGAAGCTAATCTACTAAGTTGTTCATCTTGTTAGATTACACAAACTAGGAAAGTTTGAACTTGCTGCACTGAAGACTCTTCATAAGAAAACAACTCATTCCAAGAAAAGAACTAGCTTATTTCCTACAGTACAGTGTTCTGCAATGAAGGTGTTTGTTTTCTAAACAAACTGTGTTAGAAATGAAGCTAATCTACTAAGTTGTTCATCTTGTTTGATTACACAAACTAGGAAAGTTTGACTTGCTGCACTGAAGACTCTTTGTAAGAAAGCAAACTCATTCCAAAAACAGAACTAGCTATTTGACACAGTACAGTCCAGCAATGAAGGTGTTTGTTTTCAAAACAAACTACGTTAGAAATGAACCTAATCTACTAAGTTGTACATCTTGTTAGATTAAACAAACTAACAAAGTTTGATCTTGCTGCACTGAAGACTCTTCATAAGAAAGCAACTCATTCCGAGAACAGAACTAGCTTATTTCACACAGTACAGTGTTTGGCAATGAAGGTGTTTGTTTTCTAAACAAACTACGTTAGAAATGAAGGTAATCTACTAAATTGTTCACCTTGTTAGATTACACAAACTATGAAAGTTTGAAATTGCTGCTTTGAAGACTCTATAAGAATGCAACTCATTCCGAGAACAGAACTAGCTTATTTCAAACAGTACAGTGTTGGCAATGAAGGTGTTTGTTTTCTAAACATCTACATTAGAAATGAAGCTAATCTAAAGTTGATCATCTTGTTAGATTACACAAACTAGCAAAGTTTGATCTTGCTGCACTGAAGACTTTTCTTAGAAAGCAACTCATTCCGAGAACAGAACTAGCTTATTTCACACAGTACAGGCTTCCGCAATGAATGTGTTTGTTTTCTAAACAAGCTACGTTAGAAATGAAGTTAATCTACTAAGTTCTACATCTTTTTAGATTACACAAACTAGGAAAGTTTGATCTTGCTGCACTGAAGACTCTTTGTAAAAAAGCAACTCATTCCAAGAACAGAACTAGCTTATTTGACACAGTACAGTTTTAGGCAATGAAGGTGTTTGTTTTCAAAACAAACTATGTTAGAAATGAACCTAATCTACTAAGTTGTTAATCTTGTTAGATTAGACAAACTAGCAAAGTTTGATCTTGCTGCACTGAAGACTCTTCATAAGAAAGCAACTCATTCTGAGAACAGAACTAGCTTATTTCACACAGTACAGTATAGGCAAATGAAGGTGTTTCTTTTCCAAAGAAACTACGTTAGAAATGAAGCTAATCTACCAAGTTGAACATCTTGTTAGATTACACAAACAAGCAAAGTTTGATCTTGCTGCACTGAAGACTCTTGTAAGAAAGCAACTGATTCCCAGAACAGAACTAGCTTAATTAACACATTATATTGTTTGGCAATGAAGGTCTTTGTGTTATAAACAAAATACATTAGAAATGAAGGTAATGTACTAAGTTGTTCATCTTGTTTGATTACACAAACTAGGAAAGTTTGAACTTGCTGCACTGAAGACTCTTGGTAAGAAAGCAACTCATTCTGAGAACAGAACTAGCTTATTTCACACAGTACAGTCTTCGAAATGAAGGTGTTTGTTTTCAAAACAAACCACCTTAGAAATGAAGCTAATCTACCAAGTTGTTCATCTTGTTAGATTACACAAACTAGCAAAGTTTGATCTTGCTGCATTGAAAACTCTTCATTCAGAAGAAAGCAACTCATTCCGAGAACAGAACTAGCTTATTTCACACAGTACAGTGTTCGGCAATGAAGGTGTTTGTTTTCTAAAGAAACTACGTTAGAAATGACGCTAATTTACTAAGTTGTACATCTTGTTAGAGTACACAAACTAGGAAAGTTTGATCTTGCTGCACTGAAGACTCTTTGTAAGAAAGCAACTCATTCCTGAGAACAGATCTAGCTTATTTCACACAGTACAGTGTTCACCAATGAAGGTGTTTGTTTTCTAAACAAACTATGTTAGAAATGAAGCTAATCTACTAAGTTGTTCATCTTGTTAGATTACACAAACTAGCAAAGTTTGATCTTGCTGCACTGAAGACTCTTCATAAGAAAGCAACTCATTCCAGGAACAGAACTAGCTTATTTCACACAGTACAGTCTTGTGCAATGAAGGTGTTTGTTTTCTAAACAAACTATGTTAGAAATGCTAATCTACTAATCTACTAAGTTGTTCATCTTGTTAGATTACACAAACTAGGAAAGTTGAACTAGCTGCACAAGAAGCAAATTTTGAACTTGCTAAACTACGTTAGAAATGACGCTAACCTAACACTGAAGACTCTTCATACTTGCTGCACTGAAGAAAGCAACTCATTGTGGGAACAGAACTAGCTTATTTCACACAGTACAGTGTTGTTCAGCAATGAAGTGTTTGTTTTCAAAACAAATTACATTAGAAATGAAGCTAATCTACTCAGTTGTTCATCTTGTTTGATTTTACAAACTAGGAAAGTTTGAACTTGCTGCACTGAAGACTCTTCATAATTAAGCAACTCATTCGAGAACAGAACTAGCTTATTTCACACAGTACAATCTTCGGCAATGAAGGTGTTTGTTTTCTAAACAAACTACGTTAGAAATGAAGCTAATCTGCTAAGTTTTTCATCTTGTTAGATTACACAAACTAGGAAAGTTTGATCTTGCTGCACTGAAGACTCTTTTTTATAAAGCAACTCATTCCGAGAAAAGAACTAGCTTATTTCACACAGTACAATCTTCAGAAATGAAGGTGTTTGTTTTCTAAACAAACTATGTTAGAAATAAAGCTAATCTCTACTAACTTGTACATCTTCTTAGAGTACACAAACTAGTAAAGTTTGATTTTGCTGCACTGAAGACTCTTATAAGAGAAAGCTACTGATTCCAAGAAGAGAACTAGCTTTTTCACACAGTACAGTGTTTGGGAATGAAGGTGTTTGTTTTCTAAATAAACTAAGTTAGAAATGAGGCTGATTTACTAAGTTGTACATCTTGTTAGAGTACACAAACTAGCGAAGTTTGATCTTGCACAAGGAAGACTTTTCATTAGAAAGGAACTCATTCAGAGAACCGAACTAGCTTATTTCACAGTACAATCTTTGGCAATGAAGGTATTTCTTTTCTAAACAAAGTACCTTAGATATGAAGCTTATCTACCAAGTTGTATATGTTGTTAGATTACACAAACTAATAAAGTTTGATCTTTCTGCACTGAAGACTATTCATAAGAAACCAAGTCATTCTGAGAACAGAACTAGCTATTTGACACAGTACAGTCTTAAGCAATGAAGGTGTTTATTTTCAAAACAAACTACGTTAGAAATGAAGCTAATCTACCAAGTAGCACATCGTGTTAGATTACACAAACTAGGAAACTTTGATCTTGCTGCACTGAAGACTCTTCGTACGAAACAACTCATTCCGATACCAGAAGCAGCTTATTATACACATTACAGTGTTCAGCAATGAAGGTGTTTCTGTTCTAAACAAACTACGTTAGAAATGAAGCTAATGTACGAAGTTGTTCATCTTGTTCGATTACACAACCTCCCAAAGTTTGATCTTGTTGCACTGAAGACTCTTCAGAAGAAAGCAACTCATTCTGAGAACAGAACTAGCTTACTTCACACAGTACAATCTTCTGCAATGAAGGTGTTTGTTTTCTAAACAAACTACGTTAGAAATGAAGCTAATATACCAAGTTGTTCATCTTGTTAGATTACACAAACTAGCAAAGTTTTATCTTGCTGCACTGAAGATTCGTCGTAAGAAAGCAACTCATACTGAGAACAGAACTAGCTTATTTGACACAGCACAGTGTTCGACAATGAAGGTGTTCATTTTCTAAACAAATTACTTTAGAAATGAAGCTAATCTACATAGTTGTACATGTTGTTAGAGTACACAAACTAGCAAAGTTTGAGCATGCTGCCCTGAAGACTCTTCATAACAAAGCAACTCATTCCAAGAAAAGAATTAGCTTATTTCACACAGTACAGTATTCAGCAATGAAGCTGATTGTTTTCTAAACAAAATACGTGAGAAATGAAGATAATCTACTAAGTTATTCACCTTGTTTGATTACACAACCTAGGAATATTTGAACTTGCTGCACTGAAGACTCTTCGTAAGAAAGCAACTCATTCCGAGAACAGAACTATCTATTTGACACCATACAGTCGTAGGCAATGAAGGTGTTTGATTTCAAAACAAACTACGTTAGAAATGAAGCTAATCTACTAAGTTGTTCGTCTTGTTAGATTTCACAAAGTAGGAAAGTTTGAACTTGCTGCACTGAAGACTCTTCATGAGAAAACAACTCATTCCAAGAAAAGAACTAGCTTATTTCACAGTACAGTGTTCTGTAATTAAGGTGTTTGTTTTCTAAACAAACTGTGTTAGAAATGAAGCTAATCTACTAAGTTGTTCATCTTGTTTGATTACACAAACTAGGAAAGTTTGAACTTGCTGCACTGAAGACTCTTTCTTAAGAAAGCAACTCATTCCAAAAACAGAACTAGCTATTTGACACAATACAGTCGTAGGCAGTGAAGGTGTTGGTTTTCAAAACAAACTACGTTAGAAATGAACCTAATCTACCAAGTTTTTCATCTTGTTAGATTAAACAAACTAACAAAGTTTGATCTTGCTGCACTGAAGACTCTTCATAATGAAGCAACTCATTCCGAGAACAGAACTAGCTTATTTCACACAGTACCCTGTTTGGCAATGAAGGTGTTTGTTTTCTAAACAAACTACGTTGGAAATGAAGGTAATCTACTAAATTGTTCACCTTCTTAGATTACACAAAGTATGAAAGTTTGAAATTGCTACTTTGAAGATTCTACGTAAGAATGCAACTCATTCGAGAACAGAACTAGCTTATTTCAAACAGTACAATCGCAATGAAGGTGTTTGTTTTCTAAACATCTACATTAGAAATGAAGCTAATATTCAAAGTTGATCATCTTGTTAGATTACACAAGCTAGCAAAGTTTGATCTTGCAGCACTGAAGACTTTTTAGGAAAGCAACTAATTCCGAGAACATAACTAGCTTATTTCACAGACTACAGGCTTCAGCAATAAATGTGTTTGTTTTCTAAATAAGCTACGTTAGAAATGAAGTTAATCTACTAAGTTCTACATCTTTTTAGATTACACAAACTAGGAACGTTTGATCAGGCTGCATTGAAGACTCTTCGTAAAAAAGCAACTCATTCCAAGAACAGAACTAGCTTATTTCACACAGTACAATCTTTCAGCAATGAAGGTGTTTGTTTTCTAAACAAACTACGTTAGAAATGAACCTAATCTACCAAGTTGTTAATCCTGTTAGATTAGACAAACTAGCAAAGTTTGATCTTGCTGCACTGAAGACTCTTCATAAGAAAGCAACTCATTCCGAGAACAGAACTAGCTTATTTTACACAGTACAGTATTCGTGAAATGAAGGTGTTTGTTTTCCAAAGAAACTACGTTAGAAATGAAGCTTATCTACCAAGTTGAACATCTTATTAGAATACACGAACAAGCAAAGTTTGATCTTGCTGCACTGAAGACTCTTCGTAAGAAAGCAACTGATTCCAGAACAGAACTAGCTTAATTAACACATTATATTGTTTGGCAATGAAGGTGTTTGTTTTATAAACAAAATACATTAGAAACGAAGGTAATGTACTAAGTTGTTCATCTTGTTTGATTACACAAACTCAGGAGAAACTTTGAACTTGCTGCACTGAAGACTCTTCGTAAGAAAGCAACTCATTCTGAGAACAGAACTAGCTTATTTCACACAATACAGTGTTCAACAATGAAGGTGTTTGTTTTCAAAACAAACCACCTTAGAAACGAAGCTAATCTACCAAGTTCTTCATCTTGTTAGATTACACAAACTAGCAAAGTTTGATCTTGCTGCATTGAAAACTCTTCATAAGAAAGCAACTCATTCCGAGAACAGAACTAGCTTATTTCACACAGTACAATGTTTGGCAATGAAGGTGTTTGTTTTCTAAAGAAACTACGTTAGAAATGACGCTAATTTACTAAGTTGTTCATCTTGTTAGATTACACAAACTAGGAAAGTTTGATCTTGCTGCACTGAAGACTCTTCGTTATAAAGTAAACTCATTCCTAGAACAGAACTAGCTTATTTCACACAGTACAGTGTTCACCAATGAAGGTGTTTGTTTTCTAAATAAACTAAATTAGAAATGAAGCTAATCTACTAAGTTGTTCATCTTCTTAGATTACACAAACTAGCAAAGTTTGATCTTGCTGCACTGAAGACTCTTCATAAGAAAGCAACTCATTCAGAGAACAGAACTAGCTTATTTCACATATTACAGTGTTCGGAATGAAGGTGTTTGTTTTCTAAACAAACTACGTTAGAAATCAGCTAATCTACTAAGTTGTTCATCTTGTTTGATTACACAAACTAGGAAAGTTTGATCTTGCTGCACTGAAGACTCTTCATAATTAAGCAACTCATTCCGAGAACAGAACCAGCTTATTTCACACAGTACAGTGTTCAGCAATGAAGGTGTTTGTTTTCAAACAAACTACGTTATAAATGAAGCTACCTACTAAGTTGTTCATCTTGTTAGATTACACAAACTAGCAAAGTTTGAACTTGCTGCACTGAAGACTCTTCATAAGAAAGCAACTCATTCCAAGAACAGAACTAGCTTATTTCACACAGTACAGTGTTCGGCAATGAGGTGTTTGTTTTCTAAACAAACTACATTAGAAATGAAGCTAATCTACTCAGTTGTTCATCTTGTTTGATTACACAAACTAGGAAAGTTTGAACTTGCTGCACTGAAGACTCTTCATAAGAAAGCAACTCATTCGAGAACAGAACTAGCTTATTTCACACAGTACAATCTTCGGCAATGAAGGTGTTTGTTTTCTAAACAAACTACGTTAGAAATGAAGCTAATCTACTAAGTTTTTCATCTTGTTAGATTACACAAACTAGGAAAGTTTGATCTTGCTGCACTGAAGACTCTTTGTTAGAAAGCAACTCATTCTGAGAAAAGAACTAGCTTATTTCACACAGTACAATCTTCAGAAATGAAGGTGTTTGTTTTCTAAACAAAGTATGTTAGAAATAAAGCTAATCTACTAACTTGTACATCTTGTTAGAGTACACAAACTAGTAAAGTTTGATTTTGCTGCACTGAAGACTCTTAGGTGAGAAAGCTACTGATTCCAAGAAGAGAACCAGCTTTTTCACACAGCACAGTGTTTGGAATGAAGGTGTTTGTTTTCTAAATAAACTAAGTTAGAAATGAAGCTGATTTACTAAGTTGTACATCTTGTTAGAGTACACAAACTAGCGAAAGTTTGATCTTGCACAAGGAAGACTTTTCATTAAGCTTAACTCATTCAGAGAACAGAACTAGCTTATTTCACAGTACAATCTTTGGCAATGAAGGTGTTTCTTTTCTAAACAAAAGTACCTTAGATATGAAGCTTATCTACCAAGTTGTATATGTTGTTAGATTACACAAACTAATAAAGTTTGATCTTTCTGCTGAAGACTATTCATAAGAAAGCAAGTCATTCGATAACAGAACTAGCTATTTGACACAGTACAGTCTTAACAATGAAGGTGTTTATTTTCAAAACAAACTACGTTAGAAATGAAGCTAATCTACCAAGTAGCACATCGTATTAAGATTACACAAACTAGGAAACTTTGATCTTGCTGCACTGAAGACTCTTAAATGCGAAACAACTCATTCCGATATCAGAAGCAGCTTATTATACACATTACAGTGTTCAACAATGAAGGTGTTTGTTTTTCTAAACAAACTACATTAGAAATGAAGCTAATATGCGAAGTTGTTCATCTTGTTCGATTACACAACCTCCCAAGTTTGAATCTTGTTGCACTGAAGACTCTTCGTAAGAAAGCAACTCATTCTGAGAACAGAACTAGCTTATACACAGTACAATCTTCGGCAATGAAGGTGTTTGTTTTCTAAACAAACTCGTTAGAAATGAAGCTAATATACCAAGTTGTTCATCTTGTTAGATTACACAATAGCAAAGAGATTTTATCTTGCTGCACTGAAGATTCGTCGTAAGAAAGCAACTCATACCGAGAACAGAACTAGCTTATTTGAC
>JAEOAD010002487.1:0-36809 GCA_036365145.1 Orientallactaga sibirica
ATTATTGTATATTTTAGTGTTTCTTTCTTTCTTTCTCTTTGGTTGCTTGCTTCAGTCTTTTGATGTCTGTCCTCTTCCTTCCTTTTCTTCTTCCTTCCTTTCTTTTCTTTCCCTCCTTCTCTTTCCTTCCTTCCATTTTCATCCTTCCCTTCTTTTTCTTTTGTTATTTTGCTTTGCGATGTTTTACAAGTGTGACTGGACTGAAGAAAATGATATACAGGCGATTTTTCCATTACCTTGCACTTGTTGTCATCCGTCACCACACCTGCATCCACTGTGTTGTCAGGAAGGTTCTCAAGCGCCTCCTTCTGGCGACTCCGTGCCTCTAGGTCCACTTTCCAAGTCTGAGGTTCTCGATTCCTTCTGCCCACTCTTCAGCTCATAAGGCTTATAAGGAATTAAAAGGAGTTTCTGGCTGGAGAGAATACTTAGGGTTAAGGCGCCTGGCTTCTAACCCTAAGAACACTGGTTCGAATCCTGAGTGGGATTTCAGTCTGCAGGTCCCACGTTTAGTCAGATGCAAAGTTACGCAGGGTGCAATGCCGCAATGGACACAAGGGGGCGCACATCTTGATTTCGTGCACAGCAGCTGAGACACTGCCCACCCGCCCATCTCTGACACTCCACCAGGTCTGCTGGGTTACCAGAAGTGTGAGCCTCAGGCAGAAAGGGCGCTCAAAACTCCTACTGAATATCTTCAAACTCTGTCAGTTCTGGAGGTCCCAGACAGATGTGAGCAGATGACTCAGGTGCTTGTCGGGAGCCCTGTTTTTCTCCCATGCAGAGAGTCCCTGGAACACCCAGGCCTTCTCCTGGCCCTGCCGGATCCAGATTCTCTAACCGCGACGAGTTCACCTGAGGTTAGAGAATCTGCTCTGCCAAAAAAACGCCCAAATGGCCGCCTGAGTTTGACTGCTGGAGCCAGGGGACAGGTGGTGAGCGGAAGGGTCTTTTGGAAATGCAGCGATATCTACATTCATGCCATCACTCTTAGTTACGAGCCTACCGGCAGGGGATTTCTGAAAAATGAACAAACAGGTCACAGAGGGTGTGTTTTCCAAACGAATGGCCCAGCCTAAACTAAGGAGATCGTGGAGGCTGACGGGAAAGGGCCTCGAGGGGTTAGAAGCCGGCCGCTAGAGACCAAGGCCCTGCTGGAAATAGTAAGGTAGAGAGATTTAAAATCTTCCCGGGGCTCTGAGTCCAATCACTTGACCACTGTCTCGCCTGTCATTGTCTTTGATGACGAAGGGACTCAGGTTTTCTGAAGTGAGCTGGTGTCAGCAGGATCCTGGAAGGAGAGTGAGAACTCCGTGAGGTGCGAGGAACAGTGTTCTTTACTGCCCGCCACCCAGAATATATACACATATGAATATATATTTAAATTATATAGAAACTTATATGTAAATATATGAGTTCATATATGACTATACATGGAAATTTATACATATATTAGATATATAAATATATGTTATGTATTTATATATGACATGTATAAAATATAATTACATGTATTATAGATTTTTATACGTTATTTATAATACATAATACATACATATACTAACATATATAATTATATGTGAATGTATATAAATTTTTATATATATCTCAATACTATTAGGTTTAAGGTCTTATGTTAATGTGTATCCATCAACACAGAAACATACACACACACCCAAAACACACACACACACACACACACACACATATATATATATATATATATATATATATATATATATATATATACATAAATACATTTTTGGAGTGGGTACAGGTAGTGTGGCTGTAGCCCGGGCTAACACAGAATTCACTGTGGCATCTCTGTCTGGCCTTGAACTCCCAGCCAAACCCTTGTAACATGTTCTTATTCACAATTGGTTTCCTGGAAAAGTTAGAATAACTTCTAAGAAGTGTCAATCTCAGAATTAAATCCTTCTAATGTCCTAACATACATAGTAAGTGCCAGCGAGAATTCTCTGGATCTCAGTTTAAGGGAGGCTTCTGTGATATCGACTTTTCATGTGATGACACCACGTGACTCTGGCCTTGTGTCTGTGTTATTTTCTTTCTGGAAAGTTTCTGAAACCAGCACTGAATTTTCTCTATCATGACAAAGGCCTGCCTAGCCATCTGTGTGTCTCCTGCAAAGATAGAGCACGTAGGGTTTTTTGTAATTTTCAAAGATTATCGAGTCTCTCCTTAGCAGGACCTAATAGACGTTTGCTAGACGGGTTGTGTGACATCGCTTCGCTTACAACTATTCCCGGCATTTAGGCTATGTAAAGTCAAAGCTTCAGTCTGTTTCGATCGTAATTCATTTCATTTATTGTATATTTCAGTGTTTCTTTCTTTCTTTCTCTTTGCTTGCTTGCTTCAGTCTTTGCTGTCTGTCCTGCTTCCTTCCTTTCCTTTCTTTTTCTTTTCTTCCTTCCTTCCTTCCCCTTCTTTTCTTTTTGTTATTTTGGCTTTGCGATGTTTTTGCAAGTGTGACTGAATGAAGAAATGATATACTGGCGATTTTTCCATACCTTGCCCTTGTGGTCCATCACCACACCTGCATCCACCGTGTTGTCAGGAAGGTTCTCAAGCGCCACCTTCTGGCGACTCCGTGCCTCAAGGTCCACTTTTCCAAGTCTGAGGTTCTGATTCTTTTGCCCACTCTTCAGCTCATAAGGCTTATAAGGAATTAAAAGGAGTTTCTGGGCTGGAGAGAATACTTAGGGGTTAAGGCGCCTGACTTCTAAACCTAAGAACACTGGTTCAAAACCTGAGTGGGATTTCAGTCTGCAGGTCCCACGTTTAGTCAGATGCAGTTACGCAAGGGTGCAATGCCGCACATGGACACAAGGGGCGCGCACATCTTGATTTCGTGCACAGCAGCTGAGACACTGCCTGCCCGCCCATCTCTGACACTCCACCAGGTCTGCTGGGTTACCAGAAGTGTGAGCCTCAGGCAGAAAGGGCGCTCAAAAACTCCTACTGAATATCTTCAAACCTCTGTCAGTTCTGGAGGTCCCAGACAGATGTGAGCAGATGACTCAGGTGCTTGTCGGGAGCCCTGTTTTCTCCCACGCAGAGAGTCCTGGAACACCCAGGCCTTCTCCTGGTCCGTCTGGCTCCTGATTCTCCTAACCGCAACGCTGTTCACCTGAGGTTAGAGAATCTGCTTGTTCCAAAAAATGCTCAAAATGGCCGCCTGAGTTTGGACTGCTGAGCCAGGGACAGGTGGTGAGTGGAAGGGTCTTTTGGAAATGAGCGATATCTTAGATTTCATGCCATCTCACTCTTAGTCACGAGCCTACCGGAAGGGGGATGTCTGAAAATGAACAAACAGGTCACAGAGGGTGTGTTTTCCTACGACTATCCCAGCCTAACTAAGGAGATCATGGAGGGATCGGGAAAAGGCCTGAGGATTTAGAAGCTGACCTCAGAGAGCAAGGCCCTGCTTCCATAGTCTAAGGTAGAGATTTAAAATCTTCCGGGGCTTTGAGTCCACCACTTGGACCACTGTCTCGCCTGTCACTGTTGTTGATGACGAGAGGGACTCCAGGTTTTCTGAAGTGCGCTGGTTGTTGGTGCAGGACCCTGAAGGAGAGGCAGAACTCCGTGAGGTCCGAGGAACAGTGTTCTTTTACTGCCCGCTCACCCAGAATATATACACAGTAGGGATACCTGATTAAAATTATAGGCTGAACGCCAGTTCATTGTCATGACTATACTCTAAATTTATACATTTATGAATCTTAAATATATGTTCAGTGTCCACATATACGCCAGTATAAAATATCATGCCCATAATCATCCCGGCCAGGCGATGGAGGACGCATAATGCATACATATACTATGGGATAATTATATGTGAATGTATATAATTTCCTAACTTTGGCAGCAGCAGTCCACCAGTGGTGTGATTCAGTGCCTGTCCATGTTGCCCCACGCAAACACATTCTGCACACATATATTCTGCACAATATCCTGAACATAATTGTGGCTCTGTTTGATTTTTGCTGGTGTGTGTTTGTTTGTGGTTATAGACCACTCAGTGAGTGCATAAAGAGCCTTGTGGTCCCATGCGAAACCCTTGTAACATGTTTCTTATTCACAATTGGTTTCCTGGGGATGCCGGTTACATCTCCCATGGCTATTGTGGGTCTTGCATTTGGGGTAGCATACTTATTATCGGGCAGGTAGCATTCTCTGGATCTCAGTTTAAAGGGAGTCTTTCAGATATCGACTTTTCATGAATCACCAGGTGAGCTGGCCTTCTGTCTGTGTTATGGCTTCTTTTCCTGATGAGGTCTGGAGAAAGTTGTCTGAAACCAGCACTGAATTTTGACCTATGGGACAAAGGCCTGCCTCTCTCTGCCTGTCTCCTTCAACCTTGTGCTGATTGGGTCTTTTCTAATTTTCAGAGGTTAGCAGTCGTCTCCTTAGAGGACCTGCTAGACGTTAACAAATTTGTTTTTCCTCCCCATCTCACCAGTGTACTATTTCAAATTTTGCTCCTCAATCAGCCTTCAGTCTGTTTCTCTCTCAAGATCTCTGTACATTGTCTGGGGTGTTTCTTTCAGCTGGCACTTTTGCTTTCTTGCTTCAGTCTCCTCTCTGTCCTCTCTTTTTTTTTTTTTTTTTTTTTTTCGAAGTAGGGTCTCGTTTCCTCCTTCCAGACTTTTTTTGGATTTTCACTTGTGATGTTCTCAGGGTGGACTGAACCGGAAATCCTCCTACAGGCGATTTTTCCATACCTTGGGATTAAAGGATGTCCACCACGCCCAGCATCCACTCTTTATAGGGGTCTCAGGTACCTTTCATGAATTTTGTCGAATTTGTCCTCTGGAGGTTCTCGATTCCTTCTGCCCCACTCTCAGCTGTAAGGAAAACAATTAAAAGGAGTTTCTGGGCTGGAGAAAATACAGTCTGCATTGGCAAATGACTTCTAACCCTACAGAACACTGGTTGGAATTTTATAGGGAGCCACAGTTGCAGTTCCCACTCTACCATCAAAGCCCACTTTGCTCTCACTGCCACATGGAAACCAACTTTGAGTTTTCTTGATCATGACAAAGGCAGCTGATAACATGCCTGGCCCTCCCAGAGATAGACACTCCACCAGGTCTTCTAATTTTCAAAGAGTATGAGTCCTCTTAGCAGGACCTAATAGACCGCTCAAATGTGTTTGAATCACTTGTTGATTCTACTGAATGATTGATTGATTCATTGGATTGATTTCTGAGAGACAGAAGAAGAGGAGATGAGAGAGGTGCTTGCCCCAGGGCCCCCAGGCTCAAATGAAGTCCCAGATGCATGCCCACCCTGCATCTGGCCAAGGTGGGACAGGGAATCTAACCTGGGTGAACGCGATAAGCAAATCAGTTTAACCACTAAGCCGCTCCAGCCCATCCATATTTATTTATTTATTTTTGGTTTTGAGAGGTAGGGTCTCACTGTGAACAGGCTCTTTGGAAGTCACATACTCTTCTCTTTCTCTGCCATCACTCTTCTATGAGCCTAATCTCCTAAAATAATAAAATGAAGTAAACAGGTGATAATATATATCTATGAATGGCCTTGAGCCTTCATCCCAGGAGACTAGGTGGGAGGCAGAGAGTGAGGAGCACTGGCTGTGAGTAGAGGCCACCCTGAGACGACAGAGAGAATTCAACCTCAGCCAAATAGAGTAGAGATCCTACCAGGAATCTTCCTGGGGCTCAAAGCCAAATAAATAAATGTAACATCTGTCTAAGTACATTGTCATGCAGCCAAAAGTAGGAGGAGGTGTTTAGAGGATGATAGATAATGCATATACACACACACTGGAACACACACACACAACTATGTATATGTTATGATACAGAATTCATTTTATGTATTATACATTAATTCAGAACATATATGAATATATATTTAAATTATATATAAACATATATGTAAATATGTGAGTTCATATATGAATATACATGAAAATTTATACATATATCAAATATACAAAAATATATGTGATATATATTTACATATATGACATGTATAAAATATAATTACATGTATGATAGATTATTATATAACGTTATTTATACTGTATATAATATATACATATACAGCTAATATATAATTATATGTGAATTTAAAATATTTATATATATCTCAATAGGATTAGGTTTAAGGCCATATGTAAATATATATCCATAAATACATACATAACACAAACATATATAATTTTCGGGGAGGGTGCATATATTAGGGGACTATACACATATAAAGCCCCAGATGACACACAAGGGTACTGTGGTGTCTCTCAGCCTGGCCTGCTTTGAACTTCACAGCCAAGACTCCTTCTAACATGTCCTTATTCACAATTGGTTTTCTGGAAAAGTGAGAAAAACTTCTGCAAGAAGTATCAATCTCAGAATTAAATGCTTCTAATGTCCTAACATACATACTTAGTGCCAGCGAGCATTTCTCTGATCTCAGTTGAAGGGAGGCTTCTATGATGTCGACTTTTTCACGTGATGACACCAGGTGACACTGGCCTTGTGTCTGTGGGAATTTTCTTTCCCAGGAGATCTTCGAAAGTTTCTGAAACCAACTGAATTTTTCTATCATGACAAAGGCCTGCATAACCATCTGTGTGTCTCCTGCAGAGATAGAGCACATAGGGTTTTTTCTGTCATTTTCAAAGATTATCCAGTCGTCTCCTTAGCAGGACCTAATAGACGTTTGCCAAACGTGTTGTATGTAATCGCCAGCTTACAACTATTCCCGGCATTTAGGCTATGTAAAGTCAAGGCTTCAGTCTGTTTCGATCGTAATTTATTTGATTCATTTTATAGTTTAGTGTTTCTTTCTTTCACTTTCTCTTTTGCTTGCTTGAGTCTTTGCTGTCTGTCGTCCTTCCTTTTCTTCCTTCCTTCCTTCCTTTCTTCCTTCCTTCCTTCCTTCCTTTCTTTTTCTTTTGTTATTTAGGCTTTGCGATGTTTTTGCAAGTGTGACTGAATGAAGAAATGCATATTGGCCATTTTGCATACCACCTTGCCTTGTTGTGGTCCATCATCACAAGTGCATCCACTGTTTTGTCAGGAAGGTTCTCAAGCCTCCTTTGTGGAGATTCCATGCCACAAGGTCCACTTTCCAGGTCTGAGGTTCTCATTCCTTCTGCCCGCTCTTCAGCTCATAAGGCTTATGAGGGAAAAGGTTTCTTGGCTGGAGAGATGGCTTGGGTTAAGGCGCCTGGCTCCTAACCCTAAGAACACTGGTTCGAATCCCAGCTGTTCCAATCTCCAGGTCCAACGTTTAGTCAGATGCAAAGTGACCAAGGACGCAATGCTGCACTTTGCCACAATGGGGCGCGCATATGGATTTCGTGCACAGCAGCTGAGACATTGCTGCCTCTTCCTCCCTCCCTCCCATCCTCTGTCTGTCTCCCTCCCCAGTCTCAAAAAAAAAAATAAGATAAAATGCTGTTACCAGATGGGTTAAGATGCCCCATTCTTTTTAATTTGGGGACTTGGGCACTCCACCATGTCTGCTGAGTTACCAGAAGTATGAGCCTCAGCAGAAAGGATGCTCAAACTCCTACTAAATATCTCAAATCCTCTCTCAGTTCTGTTAGTCCCAGACAGATGTGAGCAGATGACTCAGGTGCTTGTCAGGAGCCCGTTTTTCTCCCACGCAGAGTCCCTAGAACACCCAGGCCTTCTCCTGGGTCTGCTCGCTGATCCAGATTCTCTAACTCAGGTGAACGTCGCGGTCACGAGGTTTAGAGAATCTGCTCGTTCCAAAAACGCACCAAATGGCAGCCTGGAGTTTGGACTGTTGGCCAGAGGACAGGCGGTGAGCGAAGGGTCATTTTGGAAATGGAGCGATATCTTACATTTCATGCCATCACTCTTAGTTACTTGAGCCTACCGGAAGGGGGATGTCTGAAAAATGAACAAACAGGTCACAGAGAGGGTGTTTTCCTACGAATGGCCCAGCCTAACTAAGGAGATCGTGGAGGGCTGACGGAAGGGCCCTGAGGTTAGAAGCCGGCCGCTAGAGACCAAGGCCCTGCTGGAAATAGTAAGGTAGAGAGATTTAAAATCTTCCTGGGGCTCTGAGTTGAATTACTTGCACCACTGTCTCGCCTGTCATTGTCGTTGATGACGAGAGGGACTCAGGTTTTCTGATGTGAGCTCGGGTCTCGGTGCAGGATCCTGGAAGGAGAGTGAGAACTCCGTGAGGTGCGAGGAACAGTGTTCTTTACTGCCCTCACCCAGAATATATACACATATGAATATATATTTAAATTATATATAAACTTATATGTAAATATATGAGTTCATATATGACTATACATGGAAATTTATACATATATTAGATATATAAATATATGTTATATATTTACATATATGACATGTATAAAATATAATTACATGTATTATAGATTTTATACATTATTTATAATACATAATACATACATATACTAACATATATAATTATATGTGAATGTATATAATTTTTATATATATCTCAATAGGATTAGGTTTAAGGTCTTATGTAAATCTGTATCCATCAACACAGAAACACTTAAAACACAAACACACACACAACACACACACACACATATATGTATATATATATATATATATATATATATATATACATATATACATAAATACATACATATTTTTGGAGGGGGTACAGGGTAGCAGTGGCTGTAGCCTGGCTAAAAACAGAATTCACTGTGGCATCTCTGTCTGGCCTTGAACTCCCAGCCAAAACCTTTGTAACATGTTCTTATTCACAATTGTTTTCCTGGTAATGTTAGAATAACTTCTAAGAAGTGTCAATCTCAGAATTAAATCCCTCTAATGTCCTAACATACATAGTAAGTGCCAGCGAGCATTCTCTGGATCTCAGATTTGGGAGGCTTCTGTGATATCGACTTTTCATGTGATGACACCAGGTGACTCTGGCCTTCTGTCTGTGTTATTTTCTTTCCCAGGTGATCTGCTGAAAAGTTTCTGAAACCAGCACTGAATTTTTCTATCATGACAAAGGCCTGCCTAGCCATCTGTGTGTCTCCTGAAAAGATAGAGCACATAGGGTTTTTTGTAATTTTGAAAGATTATCGAGTCGTCTCCTTAGCAGGACTCTAATAGACGCTTGCCAAATGGGTTTGTGTCATCGCTTTGCTTACAACTATTCCAGGCATTTAGGCTATGTAAAGTCAAAAGCTTCAGTCTGTTTCGATCAGAATTCATTTCATTTATTGTATATTTCAGTGTTTTTTTCTTTCTTTTCTTTTGCTTGCTTGCTTGAGTCTTTGCTGCCAGTCCTTTGCTGTCCTGTCCTTCTTCCTTCCTTTCCTTTCTTTTTCTTTTCTTCCTTCCATCCTTCTATCCTTTCTTTTTCTTTTTGTTATTTTGGCTTTAGGGATGTTTTGCAAGTGTGACTGAATGAAGAAATGACATACGGGCGATTTTTCCATACGTTTGCCCTTGTGGTCCATCACCACACCTGCATCCACCATGGTTGTCAGGAAGGTTCTCAAACGCACCTTCTGGCGACATGTGCCTCAAGGTCCACTTTCCAAGTCTGAGGTTCTCGATTCCTTTTGCCCACTCTTCAGCCATAAGGCTTATAAGGAATTAAAAGGAGTTTCTGGGCTGGAGAGAATACTTAGGGTTAAGGCGCCTGGCTTCTAACCCTAAGAACACTGGTTCGAATCCTGAGTGGAATTTCAGTCTGCAGGTCCCACGTTTAGTCAGATGCAGTTACGCAAGGGCAATGCCGACATGGACACAAGGGGGCGCGCACATCTTGATTTCGTGCACAGCAGCTGGAGAAACTGCCTGCCCGCCCATCTCTGACACTCCACCAGGTCGCTGGGTTACCAGAAGTGTGAGCCTCAGGCAGAAAGGGCGCTCAAAACTCCTACTGAATATCTTCAAACCTCTGTCAGTTCTGGAGGTCCCAGACAGATGTGAGCAGATGACTCAGGTGCTTGTCGGGAGCCCTTTTTTTTCTCCCATGCAGAGAGTCCCTGGAACACCCAGGCCTTCTCCTGCCTGGCTCCAGATTCCTAACTCGCGACGAGTTCACCTGGAGGTTAGAGAATCTTTCGTGCCAAAAAAAACGCTCCAAATGGCCGCCTGAGTTTGACTGCTGAGCCAGGGGACAGGTGGTGAGCGGAAGGGTCTTTTGGAAATGCAGCGATATCTTACATTTCATGCCATCACTCTTAGTTACGGCCTACCGGAAGGGGATGTCTGAAAAAATGAACAAACAGGTCACAGAGGGTGTGTTTTCCAACGAATGGCCCAGCCTAACTAAGGAGATCGTGGAGGGCTGACAGGGAAGGGCCTCGAGGGGTTAGAAGCCGGCCTTCAGGAGAGACCAAGGCCCTGCTGGAAATAGTAAGGTAGAGAGATTTAAAAATCTTCCCGGGGCTCTTGAGTCCAATTACTTGACCACTGTCTCGCCTGTCATTGTCGTTGATGATGCAGAGGGACTCAGGTTTTCTGAAGTGAGCTCGGGTGTCAGTGCAGATCCTGGAAGGAGAGTGAGAACTCCGTGAGGTGCGAGGAACAGTGTTCTTTTTACTGCCCGCTCACCCAGAATATATACACATATGAATATATATTTAAATTATATATAAACTTATATGTAAATATATGAGTTCATATATGACTATACATGGAAATTTATACATATATTAGATATATAAATATATGTTATATATTTACATATATGACAAGTATAAAATATAATTACATGTATTATAGATTTTTATATGTTATTTATAATACATAATACATACATATACTAACATATATAATTATATAAAATGTATATAAATTTTTATATATATATCAATAGGATTAGGTTTAGGCCATATGTAAAATGTATCCATCAACACAGAAACATACACACAACACACACACACACACACACACACACACATACATATATATATATATATATATATATATACATATATATACATACATACATAATTTTACATAGGTACAGGGTAGCAGTAGCTGTAGCCCTGGCTAACACAGAATTCACTGTAGCATCTCTTGTCTGGCTTTTGAACTCCCAGCCAAACCCTTGTAACATGTTCTTATTCACAATTGGTTTCCTGGAAAAGTTAGAATAACTTCTAAGAAGTGTCAATCTCAGAATTAAATCCTTCTAATGTCCTAACATAATAGTAAGTGCCAGCGAGCATTCTCTGGATCTCAGTTTAAAGGAGGCTTCTGTGATATCGACTTTTCATGTGATGACACCAGGTGACTTGGCCTTGTGTGTGTGTTATTTTCTTTCCCAGGTGATCTGCTGGAAAGTTTCTGAAACCAGCACTGAATTTTTCTATCATGACAAAGGCCTGCTCTAGCCATCTGTGTGTCTCCTGAAACATAGAGCACGTAGGGTTTTTTGTAATTTTCAAAGATTATCGAGTTGTCTCCTTAGTAGGACCTAATAGACGTTTGCCAAATGGGTTGTTGGCCATCGCTTCGCTTTTACAACTATTCCCGGCATTTAGGCTATGTAAAGTTTTTCAGTCTGTTCTCCTGAGTAATTCATTTCATTTTATTGTATATTTCAGTGTTTCTTTTTCTTTCTTTCTTTTGCTTGCTTGCTTCAGTCTTTGCTGTCTGTCCTGCTTCCTTCCTTTCCTTTCTTTTTTTCTTTTCTTCCTTCCTTCCTTCGTTCCTTCTTTTTTTTTTTTGTTATTTTGCCTTGCGATGTTTTGCAAGGGTGACTGAATGAAGAAATGATATACAGGCGATTTTTCCATACCTTGCCCTTGTGGTCCATCACCACACCTGCATGCACTGTGTTGTCAGGAAGGTTCTGCGCCACCTTCTGGCGACCCGTGCCTCAAGGTCCACTTTCCAAGTCTGAGGTTCCCGATTCTTTGCCCACTCTTTCAGCTCATAAGGTTTATAAGGAATTAAAAGGAGTTTCTGGGCTGGAGAGAATACTTAGGGGTTAAGGCGCTCTGACTTCTAACCCTAAGAACACTGGTTCGAATCCTGAGTGGGATTTCAGTCTGCAGGTCCCACGTTTAGTCAGATGCAAGTTACGCAAGGGTGCAATGCCGCACATGGACACAAGGGGGCGCGCACATCTTGATTTCGTGCACACTGGAATGAGACACTGCCCCATTGCCCATCTCTGACACTCCACCAGGTCTGCTGGGTTACCAGAAGTGTGAGCCCCAGGCAGAAAGGGCGCTCAAAACTCCTACTGAATATCTTCAAACCTCTGTCAGTTCTGAGGTCCCAGACAGATGTGAGCAGATGACTCAGGTGCTTGTTGGCCCCATTTTTCTCCCACGCAGAGAGTCCCTGAACACCCAGCCCTTCTCCTGGCCGTCCGTTTTCCAGATTTATAACCTCGGGTGAACGAGGTCGCGGTCACCTGAGGTTAGAGAACCTGCTCGTTCCAAAAAACGCTCCAAATGGCCGCCTGAGTTTGGACTGCTGAGCCAGGGACAGGTGGTGAGGGGAAGGGTCTTTTGAAATGCAGCGATATCTTACATTTCATGCCATCACTAGTTACGAGCCTACCGGGAAGGGGATGTCTGAAAATGAACAAACAGGTCACAGAGGGGTGTGTTTTCCTAGAATGGCCCAGCCTAAACAAGGAGTAGATCGTGGAGGGCTGACGGGAAAAGGCCTCGAGGGGTTAGAAGCCGGCCGCCAGAGACCAAGGCCCTGCTGGAAATAAGGTAGAGAGATTTAAAATCTTCCCGGGGCTCTGAGTCCAATCACTTGACCACTGTCTCGCCTGTCATTGTCGTTGATGACAGAGAGGGACTCAGGTTTTCTGAAGTGAGCTCGGTGTCGGTGCAGGATCCTGGAAGGAGAGTGAGACTCCGTGAGGTGCGAGGAACAGTGTTCTTTACTGCCTGTCACGCAGAATATATACACATATGAATATATATTTAAATTATATATAAACTTATATGTAAATATATGAGTTCATATATGACTATACATGGAAATTTATACATATATTAGATATATAAAATATATGTTTTTATTTACATATATGACATGTATAAAATATAATTACATGTATTATAGATTTTTATACGTTATTTATAATACATAATACATACATATACTAACATATATAATTATATGTGAATGTATATAAATTTTATATATATCTCAATAGGATTAGGTTTAAGGCCATATGTAAATGTGTATCCATCAACACAGAAACATACACACACACACAAACACACACACACACACACACATATATATACATACATAAATACATACATACATACATATTTTTGGAGGGGGTACAGGGTAGCAGTGGCTGTAACTCCGGGCTAACACAGAATTCACTGTGGCATCTCTGTCTGGTTTTGAACTCCCAGCCAAACCCTTGTAACATGTTCTTATTCACAATTGGTTTCCTGAAAAGTTAGAATAACTTCTAAGAAGTGTCAATCTCAGAATTAAATCCTTCTAATGTCCTAACATACATAGTAAGTGCCAGCGAGCATTCTCTGGATCTCAGTTTATGGGAGGCTTCTGTGATATCGACTTTTCATGTGATGACACCAGGTGACTCTGACCTTGTGTCTGTATTTTCTTTCCCAGGTGATCTGCTGGAAAGTTTCTGCACTGAATTTCTATCATGACAAAGGCCTGCCTAGCCATCTGTGTGTCTCCTGCAAAGATAGAGCACGTAGGGTTTTTTGTAATTTTCAAAGATTATCGAGTCCTCTCCTTAGCAGGACCTAATAGACGTTTGCCAAATGGGTTGTGTGCCATCGCTTCAGCTTTACAACTATTCCCGGCATTTAGGCTATGTAAAGTCAAAGCTTCAGTCTGTTTCGATCGTAATTGATTTCATTTATTGTATATTTCAGTGTTTCTTTCTTTCTTTCTCTTTTGCTTGCTTGCTTCAGTCTTTGCTGTCTGTCCTGCTTCCTTCCTTTCCTTTCTTTTTTTCTTTTCTTCCTTCCCTTCCTTCGCTCCCTTCTTTTCTTTTTGTTATTTTGGCTTTGCGATGTTTTGCAAGTGTGACTGAATGAAGAAATGATATACAGGCGATTTTTTCCATACCTTGCCCTTTGTGGTCCATCACCACACCTGCATCCACCGTGTTGTCAGGAAGGCTCTCAAGCGCCTCCTTCTGGCGACTCCGTGCTTCAAGGTCCACTTTCCAAGTCTGAGGTTCTCGATTCCTTCTGCCCGCTCTCTTCAGCTCATAAGGTTTATAAGGGAATTAAAAGGAGTTTCTGGGCTGAGAGAATACTTGGGGTTAAGGCGCCTGACTTCTAACCCTAAGAACACTGGTTCGAATCCTGATTGGGATTTGCAAAGCAGGTCCCACGTTTAGTCAGATGCAAAGTTACGCAAGGGTGCAATGCCGCATATGGACACAAGGGGCGCGCACATCTTGATTTCGTGCACAGCAGCTGAGACACTGCCTGCCCGCCCATCTCTGACACTCCACCAGGTCTGCTGGGTTACCAGAAGTGTGAGACTCAGGCAGAAAGGGCGCTCAAAACTCCTACTGAATATCTTCAAACCTCTGTCAGTTCTGGAGGCACCAGACAGATGTGAGCAGATGACTCAGGTGCTTGTCGGGGAGCCCCGTTTTTCTCCCACGCAGAGAGTCCCTGAACACCCAGCCCTTCTCCTGGCTCCGTCTGGCTCCAGATTCTCTAACCTCGGGTGAACGCGTCGCGGTCACCCGAGGTTAGAGAATCTGCTCGTTCCAAAAACGCTCCAAATGGCCGCCTGAGTTTGGACTGCTGAGCCAGGGGACAGGCGGTGAGCGGAAGGGTCATTTTGGAAATGGAGCGATATCTTACATTTCATGCCATCACTCTTAGTTACGAGCCTACCGGAAGGGGGATGTCTGAAAATGAACAAACAGGTCACAGAGGGTGTGTTTTCCTAGGAATGGCCCAGCCTAACTAAGGAGATCGTGGAGGGCTGACGGAAAGGGCCTCGAGGGGTTAGAAGCCGGCCGCTAGGGAGACCAAGGCCCTGCTGGAAATAGTAAGGTAGAGAGATTTAAAAATCTTCCCGGGGCTCTGAGTCCAATTACTTGGACCACTGTCTCGCCTGTGATTGTCGTTGATGACGAGAGGGACTCAGGTTTTCTGAAGTGAGCTCGGGTGTCGGTGCAGGATCCTGGAAGGAGAGTGAGAACTCCGTGAGGTGCGAGGAACAGTGTTCTTTTACTGCCCGCTCACCCAGAATATATACACATATGAATATATATTTAAATTATATATCAACTTATATGTAAATATATGAGTTCATATATGACTATATATGGAAATTTATACATATATTGATATATAAATATATGTTGTATATTTACATATATGACATGTATAAAATATAATTACATGTATTATAGATTTTTATACATTATTTATAATACATAATACATATACATATACTAACATATTTAATTATATGTGAATGTATATAAATTTTTATATATATCTCAATAGGATTAGGTTAAGGCCATATGTAAATGTGTATCCATCAACACAGAAACATACACACACACACACAAACACACACACACACACACACACACATATGTATATATATATACATACATATAATATATTGCCACATACATACATAATTTTTGAGGGTACAGGGTAGCAGTGGCTGTAACCTGGCTAACACAGAATTCACTGTGGCATCTCTGTCTGGCCTTGAACTTCCAGCCAAACCCTTGTAACATGTTCTTATTCACAATTGGTTTCCTGAAAAGTTAGAATAACTTCTAAGAAGTGTCAATCTCAGAATTAAATCCTTCTAATGTCCTAACATACATAGTAAGTGCCAGCGAGCATTCTCTGATCTCAGTTTAAGGAGGCTTATGTGATATCGACTTTTCATGTGATGACACCAGGTGACTCTGGCCTTGTGTCTGTGTTATTTTCTTTCCCAGGTGATCTGCTGGAAAGTTTCTGAAACCAGCACTGAATTTTCTATCATGACAAAGGCCTGCTTTTTAGCCATCTGTGTGTCTCCTGCAAAGATAGAGCACATAGGGTTTTTTGTAATTTTGAAAGATTATCGAGTCGTCTCCTTAGCAGGACCTAATAGACGTTTGCCAAATGGGTTGTGTGTCATCGCTTCGCTTACAACTATTCCAGGCATTTAGGCTATGTAAAGTCAAAGCTTTAGTCTGTTTTCTGATCATAATTCATTTCATTTATTGTATATTATAGTGTTTTTTTTCTTTCTCTCTTTGCTTGCTTTGCTTGAGTCTTTGCTGTCTGTCCTGCTTCCTTCCTTTCCTTTCTTTTTTTTCTTTTTCTTCCTTCCTTCCTTCCTTCCATCCCTATCCTTTTTTTTTTTGTTATTTTGGCTTTGCGATGTTTGGCAAGTGTGACTGAATGAAGAAATGACATACAGGCGATTTTTCCATACGTTGCCCTTGTTGGTCCATCACCACACCTGCATCCACCGTGTTGTCAGGAAGGTTCTCAAACGCCTCCTTCTGGCGACCTGTGCCTCAAGGTCCACTTTCCAAGTCTGAGGTTCTCGATTCCTTCTGCCCACTCTTCAGCTCATAAGGTTTATAAGGAATTAAAAGGAGTTTCTGGGCTGAGAGAATACTTAGGGGTTAAGGCGCCTGGCTTCTAACCCTAAGAACACTGGTTGAATCCTGAGTGGGATTTCAGTCTGCAGGTCCCACGTTTAGTCAGATGCAAAGTTACGCAAGGGTGCAATGCCGCAAATGGACACAAGGGGCGCGCACATCTTGATTTGGTGCACAGCAGCTGAGACACTGCCTACCCGCCCATCTCTGACACTCCACCAGGTCTGCTGGGTTACGAGAAGTGTGAGCCTCAGGCAGAAAGGGCGCTCAAAACTCCTACTGAATATCTTCAAACCTCTGTCAGTTCTGGACGTCCCAGACAGATGTGAGCAGATGACTCAGGTGCTTGTCGGGAGCCCCGTTTTCTCCCACGCAGAGAGTCCCTGGAACACCCAGCCCTTCTCCTGGCCCGTCCGGATCCAGATTCTCTAACCGCGACGAGTTCACCCTGAGGTTAGAGAATCTGCTCGTTCCAAAAACGCTCCAAATGGCCGCCTGAGTTTGGACTGCTGAGCCAGGGACAGGCGGAGAGCGGAAGGGTTTTTTGGAAATGGAGCGATATCTTACATTTCATGCCATCACTCTTAGTTACGAGCCTACCGGAAGGGGGATGTGTGAAAATGAACAAACAGGTCACAGAGGGTGTGTTTTCCAGGAATGGCCCAGCCTAACTAAGGAGATCGTGGAGGGCTGACGGAAAGGGCCTCGGGGATTAGAAGCCGGCCGCCAGAGACCAAGGCCCTGCTTGAAATAGTAAGGTAGAGAGATTTAAAAATCTTCCGGGCTCTGAGTCCAATGCTTTGACCACTGTCTCGCCTGTCATTGTCGTTGATGACGAGAGGGACTCAGGTTTTCTGAAGTGAGCTCGGGTGTCAGTGCAGGATCCTGGAAGGAGAGTGAGAACTCCGTGAGGTGCGAGGAACAGTGTTCTTTACTGCCCACTCACCCTGAATATATACACATATGAATATATATTTAAATTATATATAAACTTATATGTAAATATATGAGTTCATATATGACTATACATGAAAATTTATACATCTATTAGATATATAAATATATGTTATATATTTACATATATGACATGTATAAAATATAATTACATGTATTATAGATTTTATACGTTATTTATAATACATAATACATACATATACTAACATATATAATTATATGAATGTATATAAATTTTTATATATATCTCAATAGGATTAGGTTTTAGGCCGTATGTAAATGTGTATCCATCAACACAGAAACACATACACACACACAAACACACACACACACACACACACACATATATATACATATGTATATATATATATATATATATATATATATATATATATATATATATATATATATACAAAAATACATACATACATAATTTTTGGAGGGGTTACAGGGTACCAGTGGATGTAGCCCGGGTAACACAGAATTCACCGTAGCATCTCTGTCTGGCCTTGAACTTCCTGCCAAACCCTTGTAACATGTTCTTATTCACAATTGGTTTCCTGGAAAAGTTAGAATAACTTCTAAGAAGTGTCAATCTCAGAATTAAATCCTTCTAATGTCCTAACATACATAGTAAGTGCCAGCGAGCATTCTCTGGATCTCAGTTTAAGGGACGCTTCTGTGATAACGACTTTTCATTTGATGACACCAGGTGACTCTGGCCTTGTGTCTGTGTTATTTTCTTTCCCAGGTGATGTGCTGGAAAGTTTCTGAAACCAGCACTGAATTTTCTCTATCATGACAAAGGCCTGCCTAGCCATCTGTGTTTCTCCTGCAAAGATAGAGCACATAGGGTTTTTTGTAATTTTCAAATTTTATCGAGTCGTCTCCTTAGCAGGACCTAATAGACGTTAGCCAAATGGGTTGTGTGTCATCGCTTCACTTACAACTATTCCCAGCATTTAGGCTATGTAAAGTCAAAGCTTCAGTCTGTTTCGATCGTAATTCATTTCATTTATTGTATATTTTAGTTTTTCTTTCTTTCTCAGTTGCTTGCTTGCTTGAGTCTTTGCTGTTTGTCCTGCTTCCTACCTTTCCTTTCCTTTTTTCCTTCCTTTCTTTTTTTCTTTTCTTCCTTCCTTCCTTCCCTTCTTTTTTTGTTATTTTGGCTTTGCGATGTTTTGCAAGTGTGACTGAATAAAGAAATGACATACTGGCGATTTTTCCATACCTCGCCCTTGTTGTGGTCCATCACCACACCTGCATCCACCGTGTTGTCAGGAAGGTTCTCAAGCGCCTCCTTCTGGCGATTCCGTGCCTCAAGGTCCACTTCCAGGTCTGAGGTTCTCGATTCCTTCTGCCCACTCTTCAGCTCATAAGGCTTATAAGGAATTAAAAGGAGTTTCTGGGCTGGAGAGAATAGTTATGGGTTAAGGCGCCTGGCTTCTAACCCTAAGAACACTGGTTCGAATCCTGAGTGGGATTTCAGTCTCCAGGTGCCACGTTTAGTCAGATGCAAAGTTACGCAAGGGTGCAATGCCGCACTTGGACACAAGGGGGCGCGCACATCTTGATTTCGTGCACAGCAGCTGAGACACTGCCTGCCCGCCCATCTCTGACACTCCACCAGATCTGCTGGGTTACCAGAAGTGTGAGCCTCAGGGAGAAAGGGCGCTCAAAACTCCTACTGAATATCTTCAAACCTCTGTCAGTTCTGGAGGTCCCAGACAGATGTGAGCAGATGACTCAGGTGCTTGTCGGGAGCCCCGGTTTTCTCCCACGCAGAGTCCCTGGAACACCCAGGCCTTCTCATGGCCCATCCGGCTCCAGATTCTCTAACCTCGGGTGAAGGCGTCGCGGTCACCCGAGGTTAGAGAATCTGCTCGTTCCAAAAAAACGCTCCAAATGGCCGCCTGAGTTTGGACTGCTGAGCCAGGGGACAGGTGGTGAGCGGAAGGGTATTTTTGGAAATGCAGCGATATCTTACATTTCATGCCATCACTCTTAGTTACGAGCCTACCGGAAGGGGGATGTGTGAAAAATGAACAAACAGGTCACAGAGGGTGTGTTTCCTAGGAATGTCCTAGCCTAACTAAGGAGATTGTGGAGGGCTGAAGGAAAAGGTCCTCGAGGGGTTAGAAGACGGCCGCTAGAGACCAAGGCCCTGCTTGAAATAGTAAGGTAGAGAGATTTTAAAATCTTCCCGGGGCTCTGAGTCCAATTACTTGGACCACTGTCTCGCCTGTCATTGTCGTTGATGACGAGAGGGACTCAGGTTTTCTGAAGTGAGCTCGGGTGTCGGTGCAGGATCCTGGAAGGAGAGTGAGAACTCCGTGAGGTGCGAGGAACAGTGTTCTTTACTGCCCGCTCACCCTGAAATATATACACATATGAATATATATTTAAATCATATATAAACTTATATGTAAATATATGAGTTCATCTATGAGTATACATGGAAATTTATACATCTATTAGATATATAAATATATGTTATATATTTACATATATGACATGTATAAAATATAATTACATGTTTTTAGATTTTTATACGTTAGTTATAATACATAACACATACATATACTAACAACATAATTATATGTGAATGTATATAAATTTTTATATATATCTCAATAGGATTAGGTTTTAGGCCATATGTAAATGTGTATCCATCAACACAGAAACACACACACACGCACACACACACACACGCAAACACACACATACACACACACACACATATATATATATATATATATATATATATATATATATATATATATATATATATACATAAATACATACATACATAATTTTTGGAGGGGGTACAGCGTAGGAGTGGCTGTAGCCCGGGCTAACACAGAATTCACCGTAGCATCTCTGTCTGGCCTTGAACTTCCAGCCAAACTCTTGTAACATGTTCTTATTCACAATTGGTTTCCTGGAAAAGTTAGAATATCTTCTAAGAAGTGTCAATCTCAGAATTAAATCCTTCTAATGTCCTAACATACATAGTAAGTGCCAGCGAGCATTCTCTGGATCTCAGTTTAAGGGACGCTTCTGTGATAACGACTTTTCATGTGATGACACCAGGTGACTCTGGCCTTGTGTCTGTGTTATTTTCTTTCCCAGGTGATCTGCTGGAAAGTTTCTGAAACCAGCACCGAATTTTCTCTATCATGACAAAGGCCTGCCTAGCCATCTGTGTGTCTCCTGCAAAGATAGAGCACATAGGGTTTTTTGTAATTTTCAAAGATGATCGAGTCGTCTCCTTAGCAGGACCTATTAGACGTTTGCCAAATGGGTTGTGTGTCATCGCTTCACTTACAACTATTCCCTGCATTTAGGCTATGTAAAGTCAAAGCTTCAGTCTGTTTCGATCGTAATTCATTTCATTTATTGTATATTTTAGTTTTTCTTTCTTTCTCTGTTGCTTGCTTGCTTGAGTCTTTGCTGTCTGTCCTGCTTCCTTCCTTTCCTTTCTTCCTTCCTTTCTTTTTTTTCTTTTCTTCCTTCCTTCCTTCCCTTCTTTTTTCTTTTTGTTATTTTGGCTTTGCGATGTTTTGCAAGTGTGACTGAATAAAGAAATGACATACTGGCGATTTTTCCATACCTCGCCCTTGTTGTGGTCCAGCACCACACCTGCATCCACCGTGTTGTCAGAAAGGTTCTCAAGCGCCTCCTTCTGGCGATTCCGTGCCTCAATGTCCACTTCCAGGTCTGAGGTTCTCGATTCCTTCTGCCCACTCTTCAGCTCATAAGGCTTATAAGGAATTAAAAGGAGTATCTGGGCTGAGAGAATACTAGGGGTTAAGGCGCCTGGCTTCTAACCCTAAGAACACTGGTTCGAATCCTGAGTGGGATTTCAGTCTCCAGGTGCCACGTTTTGTCAGATGCAAAGTTACGCAAGGGTGCAATGCCGCACTTGGACACAAGGGGGCGTGCACATCTTGGTTTCGTGCACAGCAGCTGAGACACTGCCTTCCCGCCCATCTGTGATACTCCACCAGGTCTGCTGGGTTACCAGAAGTGTGAGCCTCAGGCAGAAAGGGCGCTCAAAACTCCTACTGAATATCTTCAAACCTCTGTCAGTTCTGGAGGTCCCAGACAGATGTGAGCAGATGACTCAGGTGCTTGTCGGGGAGCCCCGTTTTTCTCCCACGCAGAGAGTCCCTGGAACACCCAGGCCTTCTCCTGGCCCATCGGCTCCAGATTCTCTAACCTCGGTGCGTCGCGGTCGCGTTCACCCGAGGTTAGAGAATCTGCTCGTTCCAAAAACGCCCAATTGGCCGCGTGAGTTTGGATTGCTGAGCCAGGGACAGGCGCTGAGCGGAAGGGTCTTTTGGAAATGCAGCGATATCTTACATTTCATGCCATCACTCTTAGTTACGAGCCTACCGGAAGGGGATGTCTGAAAATGAACAAACAGGTCACAGAGGGTGTGTTTTCCTAGGAATGGCCCAGCCTAACTAAGGAGATCGTGGAGGGCTGACGGGAAAGGGCCTCGAGGGGTTAGAGGCGGGCGCTAGAGACCAAGGCCCTGCTTGAAATAGTGTAAGGTAGAGATTTAAAAAATCTTCCCGGGGCTCTGAGTCCAATTACTTGGACCACTGTCTCGCCTGTCATTGTCGTTGATTAGAGAGAGACTCAGGTTTTCTGAAGTGAGCTCGGGTGTCGGTGCAGGATCCTGGAAGGAGAGTGAGAACTCCGTGAGGTGCGAGGAACAGTGTTCTTTACTGCCCGCTCACCCTGAATATATACACATATGAATATATATTTAAATCATATATAAACTTATATGTAAATATATGAGTTCATATATGACTATACATGGAAATTTGTACATCTATTAGATATATACATATATGTAATATATTTACATATATGACATGTATAAAATATAATTACATGTATTATAGATTTTTATACGTTATTTATAATACATAATACATACATATGCTAACATATATAATTATATGTGAATGTATATAAATTTTTATATATATCTCAATAGGATATAGGCCGTATGTAAATGTAAATGTGTATCCATCAACACAGAAACACACACACACGCAAACACACACACACACAGAAATATATATATGTATATATACATACATAAATACATATATACATAATTTTTGGAGGGGGTACAGGGTAGGAGTGGCTGTAGCCCGGGCTACCACAGAATTCACCGTAGCATCTCTGTCTGGACTTGAACTTGCAGCCACACCCTTGTAACATGTTCTTATTCACAAATGGTTTCCTGGAAAAGTTAGAATAACTTCTAAGAAGTGTCAATCTCAGAATTAAATCCTTCTAATGTCCTAACATACATAGTAAGTGCCAGCGAGCATTCTCTGGATCTCAGTTTAAGGGACGCTTCTGTGATAACGACTTTTCATGTGATGACCCCAGGTGACTCTGGCCTTGTGTCTGTGTTATTTTCTTTCCCAGGTGATCTGCTGGCAAGTTTCTGAAACCAGCACCGAATTTTCTCTATCATGACAAAGGCCTGCCTAGCCATCTGTGTGTCTCCTGCAAAGATAGAGCACATAGGGTTTTTTGTAATTTTCAAAGATGATCGAGTCGTCTCCTTAGCAGGACCTAATAGACGTTTGCCAAATGGGTTGTGTGTCATCGCTTCACTTACAACTATTCCCCCCATTTAGGCTATGTAAAGTCAAAGCTTCAGTCTGTTTCGATCGTAATTCATTTCATTTATTGTATATTTTAGTTTTTCTTTCTTTCTCTGTTGCTTGCTTGCTTGAGTCTTTGCTGTCTGTCCTGCTTCCTTCCTTTCCTTTCCTTTCCTTTCTTCCTTCCTTTCTTTTTTTTCTTTTCTTCCTTCCTTCCTTCCCTTCTTTTTTCTTTTTGTTATTTTGGCTTTGCGATGTTTTGCAAGTGTGACTGAATGAAGAAATGACATACTGGCGATTTTTCCATACCTCGCCCTTGTTGTGGTCCATCACCACACCTGCATCCACCGTGTTGTCAGGAAGGTTCTCAAGCGCCTCCTTCTGGCGACTCCGTGCCTCAATTTCCACTTTCAGGTCTGAGGTTCTCGATTCCTTCTGCCCACTCTTTTTTTTTTTTTTTTTTTTTTTTTTTTGGTGTTTCGAGGTAGGGTCTCACTCTAGCTCAGGCTGACCTGGAATTCACTATGTAGTCTCAGGGTGGCCTCGAACTCATGGCGATCCTCCTACCTCTGCCTCCCGAGTGCTGGGATTAAAGGTGTGTGCCACCACGCCCGGCCTTCCTTCTGCCCACTCTTCAGCTCATAAGGCTTATAAGGAATTAAAAGGAGTTTCTGGGCTGGAGAGAATAGTTATGGGTTAAGGCGCCTGGCTTCTAACCCTAAGAACACTGCTTCGAATCTGAGTGGGATTTCAGTCTCCAGGTGCCACGTTTAGTCAGATGCAAAGTTACGCAAGGGTGCAATGCCGCACTTGGACACAAGGGGCGCGCACATCTTGATTTCATGCACAGCAGCTGAGACACTGCCTGCCCGCCCATCTCTGACACTCCACCAGGTCTGCTGGGTTACCAGAAGTGTGAGCCTCAGTCAGAAAGGGCGCTCAAAACTCCGACTGAATATCTTCAAACCTCTGTCAGTTCTGGAGGTCCCAGACAGATGTGAGCAGATGACTCAGGTGCTTGTCGGGAGCCCCGTTTTTCTCCCACGCAGAGAGTCCCTGGAACACCCAGCCCTTCTCCTGGCCCGTCCGGCTCCAGATTCTCTAACCTCGGGTGAACGTGTCACGGTCACCCGAGGTTGGAGAATCTGCTCATTCCAAAAAAAATGCTCAAAATGGCCGCCTGAGTTTGTACTGCTGAGCCAGGGGACAGTTGGTGCGTGGAAGGGTTTTTTGGAAACGGAGCTATATCTTAGATTTCATGCCGTCACTCTTAGTTACGAGCCTACCGGAAGTGGGATGTGTGAAAAATGAACAAACAGTTCCCAGAGGGTGTGTTTTCCTATGAATATCCCAGCGTAGCTAAGGAGATCGTGGAGGGGTCTCGGGCAAGGGCCACGAGGATTTAGAAGCCGACCTCTAGAGAGCGAGGCCCTGCTTCCAATACTAAGGGAGAGAGATTTAAAAATCTTCCTGGGGCTTTGAGTCCTATTACTTGGACCACTGACTCGCCTGTCACTGTTGTTGATGACGAGAGGGACTCAGCTTTTCTGAAGTGCGCTTGGTTGTCGGTGCAGGACCCTGGAAGGAGAGGCAGAACTCCGTGTGGTCCGAGGAGCAGTGTTCTTTTACTGCCCCCTCACCCAGGCCAGTAGGAACCTGATTCCTAGGCTGAAGGCCAGTCGCATTGTCATTCTCCCTTCTTAAGTTGCTTCTTTTATGACTCTTTTACCCTTTTCATTTCAGAGGAACCCCTTGTAAGTGTCCACCATACGTTAGTACCATCGTGCCCATCTTCACCCCGGCCAGGCGATGGAGGACGCGTCACTGTGGGAAGGTGAGCATTCGCCACGTTGCTCTGGTTCCTAACTTTTGGTAGCAGCAGTCCACCAGTGGTGGGATTCAGTGCCTGTCCATGTTGCCCCACGCCCTCTGGATTCTGCACACTCTCTTCTGCACAATCTCCTGAACATTGGTGGCTCTGTTTGATTTTTGCTGGTGCGTGTTTGCTTGCTAGTTATAGACCCACTCCGTGAGTGCATAAAGAGCACGTGTGGGTTCCATGCTCACCCTCGTCCGCGCCCCTCCCCCCCCAAGGGACCCTGCTCCCTGGGGATGCCAGTTACATCTCCATGGCTATTGTGGGTGGTGCATTTGGGGTAGCCATCAATTATCGGGGCGAGGCCATGTCTCTGTCCCGCCTTGTGGCTCTCACAGTCTTTCAGCCCACACTTGCATGAATCTCTATTTGCTGGCCCAGTTGAGTGTTATGGCTACTTCGCTGATGAGGTCTGGGAACCGCTGTGTCTCTGGATCTCTGTGACTCTGGACTCCGTGGGAGTCGAGTGTTCTCTGTGCCTATCTCCTTCACCTTTGTGCTGATTGGAGTCTATTCTAATATTCAGAGGTTAGCAGCCTCTAGAACTCTGCTCCCTCGTACATTTTGTTTTTCCTCCCCATCTCACCAGTGTACGTTTCCAAAGTCTGCCCTCAACCAGCCGTGTGGCTCTTCTCCTCAAGATCTCTGTACACTGTCTGGGGTGCTCTTTCAGCTGGCACGCTCTCCTCTCTCTCTCTCTTTTTTTCTTTTGTTTTTCGAGGTAGGGTCTCACTCTAGCCCAGACTGACCTGGAATTCACTCTGTAGTCTCAGGGTGGCCTCAAACTCGTGGAAATCCTCCTACCTCTGCCGCCCAAGTACTGGGATTAAAGGTGTGCGACACCACACCCAGCTTCCTCTCTTTTTATAGGGGTTCAGGTATCTTTTCATGAATTTTGTTGAATTTGTCCTCGCATCTCGTTGCCTCTGTGTAAGGAAAAAAAACAAAGAAAAGCAAAACACGCAGTCAGCCGCAGTCTGCATTGGCAAATCGGTTTCTATGCCACAGAAGGCCGTGGGATTTTTATAGGAGAGCCACTGTTGCGGTTGCTCTACCATCCCGCCCACTTTGCTCTCACTTGGAAAGCTTCTGAAATCAACTCTGAGTTTTCTTGATCATGACAAAGGCCTGCATAACATTCTGGGTCTCTCCTGCAGAGAATGAGCTCATAGGGTTTTTCTCTAATTTTCAAAGAATATCGAGTCCATTACTTAGCAGGACCTAATAGACCTTGGCCAAATGTGTTTCGGAATCACTTGTTGATTCTACTGAATGATTGATTGATTCATTGATTGATTTCTGAGAGACAGAAGAAGACGGAGAGGGAGAGAGAATGGACGCCCCAGGGCCCTCAGGCAATACAAATGAACTCCAGATGCATGCTCCACCATGTGCATCCGGCTAAGGTGGGACGTGGGGAATCGAACCTGGTTCTTTTGGCTTCGCAAGCAAATGCCTTAACCACTAAGCCTTCGCTCCAGCCCATCTATATTTTATTTATTTATTTTTTGGTTTTGAGAGGTAGGGTCTCAATGTAGCACAGGCTGACCTGGAAGTCACATTCTCTCTCTCTCTCTCTCTCTCTCTCTCTCTCTCTCTGTCTAACACCTTCTATATCTCCTATAAACAATAAAAATAATAAAATGAAGTAATAATAATAATAATAAAATATATCTATGGTGGCGCTGATGCCTTTCATCCCAGCAGCACTAGGTGGGAGGCAGAGAGTGAGGAGCATCGTGGCTGTGAGTTCGAGGCCACGCTGAGACGACAGAGAGAATTCAACCTCAGCCTGGGCTAGAGCCACTCCTACCAGGAAAATGAAGACAACCCCCAAAAACCAAATAAATAAATGTAACATCTACCCTAAGTACATTGTCATGCAGCCAAAAGCAGGAGGAGGTGTTTAGAGGATGATAGATACGTATGTATACACACACACACAAATACACACACAGATATATATATATATATGTTATGTATACTATGAATTCATTTTATGTATTATACATTACTCAGAATATATATGAATATATATTCAAATTTATATATAAACATATATGTAAATATGTGAGTTCATATATGAATATACATGAAAATTCATACATATATCAAATATACAAAAATATATGTGATATATATATACTTATATGACATGTATAAAATATAATTACATGTATGATAGATTATTATACGTTATTTATACTACATAATATATACATATACAGCTATATATAATTATATGTAAATATATGAATATATATATATATATATATATATATATATATCATAATAGGATTAGGTTTAAGGCCATATGTAAATTTATATCCATAAATACATACATACACAAACATATATACAATTTTCGGGGGGAGGGTGCCACGTAGGGACCGGCTGTAGCCCTAGATGACACACAATTCACTGTGGCATCTCTCAGCCTGGCCTTGAACTCACAGCCAAGACTCTTCTAACATGTCCTTACTCACCATTGGTTTCCAGGAAAAGTGAGAAAAGCTTCTAAGAAGTATCAATCTCAGAATTAAATGCTTCTCATATCCTAACATACATACTTAGTGCTAGCGAGCATTCTCTGGATCTCAGTTGAAGGGAGGCTTCTATGATGTCGTCCTTTCACGTGATGACACCAGGTGACACTGGCCTTGTGTCTGTGGAATTTTCTTTCCCAGGAGATCTTCGGGAAAGTTTCTGAAACCAACTGTGAATTTTCTCTATCATGACAAAGGCCTGCATAACCATCTGTGTATCTCCTGCAGAGATAGAGCACATAGGGTTTTTCTGTCATTTTCAAAGATTATCGAGTCCTCTCCTTAGCGGGACCTAATAGACATTTGCCAAACGTGTTGTATGTAATCGCTCAGCTTACAACTATTCCCGGCATTTAGGCTATGTAAAGTCAAGGCTTCAGTCTGTTTCGATCGTAATTTATTTGATTCATTTTATACTTTAGTATTTCGTTCTTTCACTGTTGCTTGCTTGGTTGCGTCTTTGCTTTCTGTCTTCCTTCCTTTCTTTTCTTCCTTCCTTCCTTCCTTCCTTCCTTCCTTTCTTTTTCTTTTGGTTATTTAGGCTTTGCGATGTTTGGCAAGTGTGTCTGAATGAAGAAATGCATATTGGCCATTTTTGCATACCTTGCCCTTGTTGTGGTCCATCATCACACGTGCATCCACTGTTTTGTCAGGAAGGTTCTCAAGCGCCTCCTTGTGGGGACTCCATGCCTCAAGGTCCACTTTCCAAGTCTGAGGTTGTCGATACCTTCTGCCCACTCTTCAGCTCAAAAGGCTTATGAGGGAAAAGGAACTTCTGGACTGGAGAGATGGCTTAGGGGTTAAGGCGTTTACCTCCTAACCCTCAGAACACTGGTTCCAATCTCCAGCTATTCCAATCTCCAGGTCCCATGTTTAATCTGATGCAAAGGGACCCAGGGCACAATGCTGCACTTTGCCACAAGGGGGCGTGCACATATGGATTTAGTTCTCAGCAGCTGAGACATTGCTCCCCTGCCTATCTCTGTCTTCCTCCCTCCCTCCCTCTCCCTCTCTGTGTGTGTGTGTGTGTGTGTGTGTGTGTGTGTGTGTGTCTGTCTCCCTGTCTGTCTCAGTGTCTCTCTCCAAAAAAAATAAGATAAAATAAAAAGTTTAAAAAAATATATTTTCTGTAGGTGCATATGGGTTTAAGATGCCAGCATTTTTTTCATTTGGGGACTTGGGACACTCCACCATGTCTGCTGAGTTACCAGAAGTGTGAGCCTCAGGCAGAAAGGGCGCTCAAAACTCCTACTGAATATGTTCAGACTTCTGTCAGTTCTGGAGGTCCCAGACAGATGTGAGCAGATGACTCAGGTGCTTGTCGGGAGCCCCGTTTTTCTCCCACGGAGAGAGTCGCTGGAACACCCAGGCCTTCTCCTGGCCCGTCCAGCTCCAGATTCTCTAACCTCGGGTGAACGCGTCGCGGTCACCCGAAATAGAGAATCTGCTCGTTCCAAAAAAATGCTCCAAAGGGCCCCCTGAGTTTGGACTGCTGAGCCAGGGGACAGGCGGTGAGCGGAAGGGTCTTTTTGGAAATGGAGCGATATATTACATTTCATGCCATCACTCTTAGTTACGAGCCTACCGGAAGGTGGATGTCTGAAAAATGAACAAACAGGTCACAGAGGGTGTGTTTTCCTAGGAATGGCCCAGCCTAACTAAGGAGATCGTGGAGGGCTGACGGGAAAGGGCCTGGAGGGGTTAGAAGCCGGCCGCTAGAGACCAAGGCCCTGCTGGAAATAGTAAGGTAGAGAGATTTAAAAATCTTACCGGGGCTCTGAGTCCAATCACTTGGACCACTGTCTCGCCTGTCATTGTCGTTGATGACGAGAGGGACTCAGGTTGTCTGAAGTGAGCTTGGGTGTGGGTGCAGGATCCTGGAAGGAGAGTGAGAACTCCGTGAGGTGCGAGGAACAGTGTTCTTTTACTGCCCGCTCACCCAGAATATATACACATATGAATATATATTTAAATTATATATGAACTTATATGTAAATATATGAGTTCATATATGACTATACATGGAAATTTATACATATATTAGATATTTAAATATATGTTGTATATTTACTTATATGACATGTATAAAATATAATTACATGTATTATAGATTTTTATACGTTATTTATAATACATAGTACATACATATACTAACATATATAATCATATGTGAATGTATATAAATTTATATATATATCTCAATAGGATTAGGTTTAAGGCCATATATAAAAGTGTATCCATCAACACAGAAACATACACACACAGGCAAACACACACACACACACACACATATATATATATATATATATACATACATAAATACATACATACATAATTTTTGGAGGGGGTACAGGGCAGCAGTGGCTGTAGGCTGGGCTAACACAGAATTCACTGTGGCATCTCTGTCTGGCCTTGAACTTCCAGCCAAACCCTTGTAACATGTTCTTATTCACAATTGGTTTCCTGGAAAAGTTAGAATAACTTCTAAGAAGTGTCAATCTCAGAATTAAATCCTTCTAATGTCCTAACATACATAGTAAGTGCCAGCGAGCATTCTCTGCATCTCAGTTTAATGGAGGCTTCTGTGATATCGACTTTTCTTGTGATGACACCAGGTGACTCTGGCCTTGTGTCTGTGTTATTTTCTTTCCCAGGTGATCTGCTGGAAAGTTTCTGAAAGCAGCACTGAATTTTCTCTATCATGACAAAGGCCTGCCTAGCCATCTGTGTGTCTCCTGCAAAGATAGAGCACGTAGGGTTTTTTGTAATTTTCAAAGATTATCGAGTCGTCTCCTTAGCAGGACCTAATAGACGTTTGCCAAATAGGTTGTGTGCCATGGCTTCGCTTACATCTATTCCCGGCATTTAGGCTATGTAAAGTCAAAGCTTCAGTCTGTTTCGATCGTAATTCATTTCATTTATTGTATATTTCAGTGTTTCTTTCTTTCTTTCTCTGTTGCTTGCTTGCTGCAGTCTTTGCTATCTGTCCTGCTTCCTTCCCTTTCGTTTCTTTTTTTTCTTTTCTTCCTTCCTTCCTTCGTTCCCTTCTTTTTCTTTTTGTTATTTTGCCTTTGCGATGTTTTGCAAGTGTGACTGAATGAAGAAATGATATACAGGCGATTTGTCCATACCTTGCCCTTGTGGTCCATCACCACACCTGCATGCACCGTGTTGTCAGGAAGGTTGTCAAGCGCCTCCTTCTGGCGACTCCGTGCTTCAAGGTCCACTTTCCAAGTCTGAGGTTCTCGATTCCTTCTGCCCACTCTTCAGCTCATAAGGTTTATAAGGAATTAAAAGGAGTTTCTGGGCTGGAGAGAATACTTAGGGGTTAAGGCGCCTGACTTCTAACCCTAAGAACACTGGTTCAAATCCTGAGTGGGATTTCAGTCTGCAGGTCCCACATTTAGACAGATGCAAAGTTACGCAAGGGTGCAATGCCGCACATGGACACAAGGGGGCGCGCACATCTTGATTTCGTGCACAGCAGCTGAGACACTGCCTGCTCGCCCATCTCTGACACTCCACCATGTCTGCTGGGTTACCAGAAGTGTGAGCCTCAGGCAGAAAGGGCGCTCAAAACTCCTACTGAATATCTTCAAACCTCTGTCAGTTCTGGAGGTCCCAGACAGATGTGAGCAGATGACTCAGGTGCTTGTCGGGAGCCCCGTTTTTCTCCCACGCAGAGAGTCCCTGGAACACCCAGCCCTTTCCTGGCCCGTCCGGCTCCAGATTCTCTAACCTCGGGTGAACGCGTCTCGGTCACCCGAGGTTAGAGAATCTGCTCGTTCCAAAAAAACGCTCCAAATGGCCGCCTGAGTTTGGACTGCTGAGCCAGGGGACAGGTGGTGAGCGGAAGGGTCTTTTTGGAAATGCAGCGATATCTTACATTTCATGCCATCACTCTTAGTTACGAGCCTACCGGAAGGGGAATGTCTGAAAAATGAACAAACAGGACACAGAGCGTGTGTTTTCCTAGGAATGGCCCAGCCTAACTAAGGAGATCGTGGAGGGCTGACGGGAAAGGGCCTCGAGGGGTTAGAAGCCGGCCGCTAGAGACCAAGGCCCTGCTGGAAATAGTAAGGTAGAGAGATTTAACAATCTTCCCGGGGCTCTGAGTCCAATTACTTGGACCACTGTCTCGCCTGTCATTGTCGTTGATGACGGGAGGGACTCAGGTTTTCTGAAGTGAGCTCGGGTCTCGGTGCAGGATCCTGGAAGGAGAGTGAGAACTCCGTGAGGTTCGAGGAACAGTGTTCTTTTACTGCCCGCTCACCCAGAATATATACACATATGAATATATATTTAAATTATATATAAACTTATATGTAAATATATGAGTTCATATATGTCTATACATGGAAATTTATACATATATTAGATATATAAAAATATGTTATATATTTACATATATGACATGTATAAAATATAATTACATGTATTATAGATTTTTATATGTTATTTATAATACATAATACATACATATACTAACATATATAATTATATGTGAATGTATATAACTTTTTATATATATCTCAATACTATTACGTTTAAGGCCTTATGTTACTGTGTATCCATCAACACAGAAACATACACACACACGCAAACACACAAACACACACAGATATATACATAAATACATACATACATAATTTTTGTAGGGGGTACAGGGTAGCGGTGGCTGTAGCCCGGGCTAACACAGAATTCACTGTGGCATCTCTGTCTGGCCTTGAACTCCCAGCCAAATCCTTGTAACATGTTCTTATTCACAATTGTTTTCCTGGAAATGTTAGAATAACTTCTAAGAAGTGTCAATCTCAGAATTAAATCCTTCTAATGTCCTAACATACATAGTAAGTGCCAGCGAGCATTCTCTGGATCTCAGTTGAAGGGAGGCTTCTATGATGTCGTCTTTTCACGTGATGACACCAGGTGACACTGGCCTTGTGTGTGTGGAATTTTCTTTCCCAGGAGATCTTCGGGAAAGTTTCTGAAACCAACTGTGAATTTTCTCTATCATGACAAAGGCCTGCATAACCATGTGTGTGTCTCCTGCAGAGATAGAGCACATAGGGTTTTTCTGTCATTTTCAAAGATTATCGAGTCCTCTCCTTAGCGGGACCTAATAGACGTTTGCCAAACGTGTTGTATGTAATCGCTCAGCTTACAACTATTCCCGGCATTTAGGCTATGTAAAGTCAAGGCTTCAGTCTGTTTTGATCGTAATTTATTTGATTCATTTTATAGTTTAGTATTTCTTTCTTTCACTGTTGCTTGCTTGCTTGCTTGCGTCTTTGCTTTCTGTCTTCCTTCCTTTCTTTTCTTCCTTCCTTCCTTCCTTCCTTCCTTCCTTCCTTCCTTCATTCCTTTCTTTCTTTTTTCTTTTGGTTATTTAGGCTTTGCAATGTTTGGCAAGTGTGACTGAATGAAGAAATACATATTGGCCATTTTTGCATACCTTGCCCTTGTTGTGGTCCATCATCACAAGTGCATCCACTGTTTTGTCAGGAAGGTTCTCAAGCACCTCCTTGTGGAGATTCCATGCCGCAAGGTCCACTTTCCAGGTCTGAGGTTCTCGATACCTTCTGCCCGCTCTTCAGCTCATAAGGCTTATGAGGGAAAAGGAACTTCTGGACTGGAGAGATGGCTTAGGGGTTAAGGCGTCTACCTCCTAACCCTCAGAACATTGGTTCCAATCTCCAGCTGTTCCAATCTCCAGGTCCCACGTGTAATCAGATGCAAAGTGACCCAAGGACGCAATGCTGCACTTTGCCACAAGGGGGCGCGCACATATGGATTTCGTTCTCAGCAGCTGAGACATTGCTCCCCCGCCTATCTCTGTCATCCTCCCTCCCTCCCTCTCCCTCTGTGTGTGTGTGTATCTGTCTCCCTGTCTCTCTCAGTGTCTCTCTCCAAAAAAAATAAGATAAAATAAAAAGTTAAAAAAATACATTTTCTGTAGGTGCGTATGGGTTTAAGATGCCCCCATTCTTTTTAATTTGGGGACTTGGGACACTCCACCATGTCTGCTGAGATACCAGAAGTATGAGCCTCAGCAGAAAGGATGCTCAAAACTCCTACCGAATATCTCAAATCCTCTCTCAGTTCTGGAAGTCCCAGACAGATGTGAGCAGGTGACTCAGGTGCTTGTCAGGAGCCCCGTTTTTCTCCCACGCAGAGAGTCCCTAGAACACCCAGGCCTTCTCCTGGCCCATCCGGCTCCAGATTCTCTAACCTCAGGTGAACGTCACCCGAGGTTAGAGAATCTGCTCGTTCCAAAAAAACGCACCAAATGGCAGCCTGGGTTTGGACTGCTGAGCAAGGGGACAGGCGGTGAGCGGAAGGGTCATTTTGGAAATGGAGCGATATCTTACATTTCATGCCATCACTCTAGTTACGAGCCTACCGAAGGGGGATGTCTGAAAAATGAACAAACAGGTCACAGAGGGTGTGTTTTCCTAGGAATGGCCCAGCCTAACTAAGGAGATCGTGGAGGGCTGACGGGAAAGGGCCTCGAGGGGTTAGAAGCCGGCCGCTAGAGACCAAGACCCTGCTGGAAATAGTAAGGTAGAGAGATTTAAAAATCTTCCCGAGGCTCTGAATCCAATTACTTGCACCACTGTCTCGCCTGTGATTGTCGTTGATGACGAGAGGGACTCAGGTTTTCTGAAGTGAGCTCGGGTTTCGGTGCAGATTCCTGGAAGGAGAGTGAGAACTCCATGAGGTGCGAGGAACAGTGTTCTTTTACTGCCCGCTCACCCAGAATATATACACATATGAATATATATTTAAATTATATATAAACTTATATGTAAACATATGAGTTCATATATGACTATATATGGAAATTTATACATATATTAGATATATAAATATATGTTATATATTTACATATATGACATGTATGAAATATAATTACATGTATTATAGATTTTTATACATTATTTCTAATACATAACACATCCATATACTAACATATATAATTATATGTGAATGTATATAAATTTTTATATATATCTCAATAGGATTAGGATTAAGGCCATATGTAAATCTGTATCCATCAACACAGAAACATACACACACACGCAAACACACACACACACACATATATGTATATATATGTACATACATAAATACATACATACATAATTTTTGGAGGGGGTACAGGGTAGCAGTGGCTGTAGCCCGGGCTAACACAGAATTTACTGTGGCATCTCTGTCTGGCCTTGAACTTCCAGCCAAAACCTTGTAACATGTTCTTATTCACAACTGGTTTCCTGGAAAAGTTAGAATAACTTCTAAGAAGTGTCAATCTCAGAATTGCATCCTTCTAATGTGCTAACATACATAGTAAGTGCCAGCGAGCATTCTCTGGATCTGATTTTAAGGGAGGCTTATGTGATATCGACTTTTCATGTGATGCCACCAGGTGACTCTGGCCTTGTGTCTGTGTTATTTTCTTTCCCAGGTGATCTGTTGGAAAGTTTCTGAAACCAGCACTGAATTTTCTCTATCATGACAAAGGCCTGCCTAGCCATCTGTGTGTCTCCTGCAAAGATAGAGCACATAGGGTTTTTTGTAATTTTGAAAGTTTATCGAGTCGTCTCCTTAGCAGGACCTAATAGACGTTTGCCAAATGGTTTGTGTGTCATCGCTTCGCTTACAACTATTCCAGGCATTTAAGCTATGTAAAGTCAAAGCTTCAATCGGTTTCGATCGTAATTCATTTCATTTATTGTATATTATAGTTTTTCTTTCTTTCTCTGTTGCTTGCTTGCTTGAGTCTTTGCTGCCTGTCCTTCTTCCTTCCTTTCTTTCTTCCTTCCTTTCTTTTCTTTCCTTCCTTCCTTCCTTCCATCTTTCTATCCTTCCCTTCTTTTTTCTTTTTGTTATTTTGGCTTTGCGATGTTTTACAACTGTGACTGAATGAAGAAATGACATACGGGCGATTTTTCCATACCTTGCACTTGTTGTGGTCCGTCACCACACCTGCATCCACCGTTTTGTCAGGAAGGTTCTCAAACGCCTCCTTCTGGCGACTCCGTGCCTCAAGGTCCACTTTCCAAGTCTGAGGTTCTCGATTCCTCCTGCCCACTCTTCAGCTCATAAGGCTTATAAGGAATTAAAAGGAGTTTCTGGGCTGGAGAGAATACTTAGGGGTTAAGGCGCGTGGCTTCTAACCCTAAGAACACTGGTTCGAATCCTGAGTGGGATTTCAGTCTGCAGGTCCCACGTTTAGTCAGATGCAAAGTTACGCAAGGGTGCAATGCCGCAAATGGACACAAGGGGGCGCGCACATCTTGATTTCGTGCACAGCAGCTGAGACACTGCCTACCCGCCCATCTCTGACACTCCACCAGGTCTGCTGGGTTACCAGAAGTGTGAGCCTCAGGCAGAAAGGGCGCTCAAAACTCCTACTGAATATCTTCAAACCTCTGTCAGTTCTGGAGGTCCCAGACAGATGTGAGCAGATGACTCAGGTGCTTGTCGGGAGCCCCGTTTTTCTCCCACGCAGAGAGTCCCTGGAACACACAGCCCTTCTCATGGCCCGTCCGGCTCCAGATTCCCGTCCGGCTCCAGAACCGCGACGCGTTCACCCGAGGTTAGAGAATCTGCTCGTTCCAAAAAAACGCTCCAAATGGCCGCCTGAGTTTGGACTGCTGAGCCAGGGGACAGGTGGTGAGCGGAAGGGTCTTTTTGGAAATGCAGCGATATCTTACATTTCATGCCATCACTCTTAGTTACGAGCCTACCGGAAGGGGGATGTCTGAAAAATGAACAAACAGGTCACAGAGGGTGTGTTTTCCTAGGAATGGCCCAGCCTAACTAAGGAGATCGTGGAGGGCTGACGGGAAAGGGCCTCGAGGGTTTAGAAGCCGGCCGCTAGAGACCAAGGCCCTGCTGGAAATAGTAAGGTAGAGAGATTTCAAAATCTTCCCGGGGCTCTGAGTCCAATCACTTGGACCACTGTCTCGCCTGTCATTGTCGTTCATGACGAGAGGGACTCAGGTTTTCTGAAGTGAGCTCGGGTGTCGGTGCAGGATCCTGGAAGGAGAGTGAGAACTCCGTGAGGTGCCAGGAACAGTGTTCTTTTACTGCCCGCTCACCCAGAATATATACATATGAATATATATTTAAATTATATATAAACTTATATGTAAATATATGAGTTCATATATGACTATACATGGAAATTTATAC
>JAEOAD010000767.1:0-26529 GCA_036365145.1 Orientallactaga sibirica
TTGTGAAATAAGCTTGTTCTGTTCTTGGAGTGAGTTGCTTTGCCACAAAGACGGTTCAGTGCAGCAAGATCAAACTTTTATGGTTTCTGTAATCTAACAAGATGTACAACTTAGTAGATTCATTTCATTTGTAAAGTAGTTTGCTTAGAAAACAAAGATCTTCATTGCCGAACACTGTGCAGTATGAAATAAGCTAGTTCTGTTCTCCGAATGAGTTGCTTTCCTCTGAAGACAGTTGAGTGCAGGAAGATCAAACTTTCCTGGTTTGTGTAATCTAACAAGATGTACAACTTAGTAGAGTCGTTTCATTTCTAAAGTGCGTTGATTAGAAAACAAAGATCTTCATTGCCAAAAACTGTACTGTGTGATATAAGCTTGTTCTGTTCTCGGAATGAGTTGCTTTCCCACGAAGACGGTTGAGTTCAGCAAGTTGATACTTTCCTGGTTTGTGTAATCTAAGAAGCTCTACAACTTAGTAGATTCGTTTCATTTTAAAGTAATTTGCTTAGAAAACAAAGTTCTTCATTGCTGAACACTGTACTGTGTGAAATAATGTAGTTCTGTTCTCATAATGAGTTTCTTTCCTACGAAGATGGTTGAGTGCAGCAAGTTGAAACTGTCCTGGATTGTGTCATCTAACAAAATGTACAACTTAGTCAATTCATTTCATTTATTAAGTAGTTTGCTTAGAAAACAAAGATCTTCATTGCCAAAAACTATACTGTTTGAAATAAGCTAGTTCTGCTCTCAGAATGAGTTGCTTTACTACAAAGACGGTTGAGGTCAGCAAGTTGATACTTTATTGGTTTGTGTAATCCATCAAGATGTACATGTTAGTATATTCGTTTCCTTTCTAATGTAATTTCCTTACGAAACAAAGGTCTTCATTGCCCAACACTGTACTGTGTGGAATAAGTTAGGTCTGTTCTCAGAATGAGTTGCTTTACCATAAAGATGGTTCAGTGTGCGAAGTTGATACTTTCCTGGCTTGTGTAATCTAAAATGATGTACAATTTAGTAGATTCTTTTCATTTCTAAGGTAGTTTGCTTAGAAAATAAAGATCTTCATTTCTGAACACTGTACAGTGTGAAATAAGCTAGTACTGTTGTATGAGTGAGTTGCTTTCCTACGAAGACGGTTGAGTGCAGCAAGATCAAACGGTCCTGTATTCTGTAATCTAAAATGATGTATACCTTAGTAGATTCATTTCAAAGATCTTCAATGCTGAAAACTGTTCTGTGTGAAACAAGTTAGTTCTGTTCTTGGAATGACTTCCTTTACTACGTAGACGGTTGAGTGCACCAAGTTGATACATTCCTGTTTTGTGTAATCTAAGAAGATGTACAACTTAGTAGATTCGTTTCATTTCTAAAGTGTTTTGTTTAAAAAACAAAGGTCTTCATTGACGAACCCTGTACTGTGTGAAATAAGCAAGTTCTCCTCTTTGAAATAGGAGCTGGCCACCAAATGTGGGCTAGAAGAGAGCCAATGCATATAAAGTTCCCTCCAAAACATATACGGTTATCCCTTCTATCTAGTACTAACTTCTCTCTCCGTTGGAGAATTTGCTTATCTCTTTTCAGGTGGACAATGAACCTGAAGGGAGGATCAGCTAACCACACCTCACCAGCTGAAACCATAGAACAACGCAGGGGAAGGGCAAGAATACAGCGCTCAAGGCAATCACAACACCAGAAAAAGGCTGAAGGAGATAAATACAGAGAACATCCAACTCCAGTCATTAGCCAGATATCCAGAGACACAGAGGCTCCCAAAACCTCATCAAGGAAGCAGAACTAAAATGACCCCGATGTGGCTCAGGGAAACTCGCGGAAGAGGGGGCGGAAAGATTGTTAGAGTCACAAGTTGGGGCATTATACATAGAGACTGGGGCCTATCCACCAGAACTCTTGAGCAAACTCACAATGCATGATAAACATTCCCCATTGATGAGGGCCCCTTTGAAAGTGGGAGGAAGGGGAGGAGGACAATGGAACCAATACTATGAATGTAAAATCAGAATAATATAAATAAAAAATATATATTAAAAAAAAGAAATAGGAGCTTTCCCACGAAGAAGGTTGAGTGCAGGAAATTAATACTTTCCTGCGTTGCGTAATCTAACAAGATGTATCACTTAGTAGATTCATTTCATTATAAGACAGTTTGCTTAGAAAACAAAGATCTTCATTGCGGAAAACTGTACTGTGAGAAATAAGCTACTTCTGTTCTTGGAATAAGTTGCTTTCCCATGAAGACGGTTGAGTGCAGCAAGTTGATACTGTCCTGGTTTGTGTAATCTTATAAGACGTACAACTTAGTAGATTCATTTCATTTCTATAGTAGTTTACTTAGAAAACAAATATCTTCATTGCCAAAAACTGTATTGTGTGAAATAAGCTAGTTCTGTTCTTGGAATGAGTTTCATTTCATTTCTAAAGTAGTTTACTTAGAAAACAAAGATCTTCATTGCCAAAAACTCTACTGTGTGAAATAAGCTAGTTCTGTTCTCAGAATGAGTTTCTATACTACGAAGACGGTTAAGTGCAGCAAGATCAAACTTTCCTGGTTTGTGTAAACTCACAAGATGCACAACTTAATAGATTCGTTTCATTATTAAAGTAGTTTGCTTAGAAAACAAAGATCTTCATTGCCGAACACTGTACTGTGTATAAACAGCTAGTTATGTTCTCAGAATGAGTTGCTTTACTATGAAGATGGTTGAGTGTAGCGAGTTGGTACTTTCCAGGTATGTGTAATCTAACAAGATGTACAACTTAGTAGATTCATTTCATTTCTAAAGTAGTTTGCTCAGAAAACAAAGATCTTCCTTTCCTAACACTGTACTTTCTGAAGACAGTTCAGTGAAGCAAGTTGATACTTTCCTGGATTGTGTAATCTAAAAAGATGTACAACTTAGTAGATTTGTTTCATTACTAAAGTAGTTTGCTTAGAAAACAAAGATCTTCATTGACAAACACTGTACAGTGTGAAATAAGCTAGTTCTGTTCTCGGAATGAGATGCTTTCCTACTAAGACAGTTGAGTGCAGCAAGATCAAACTTTCCTTGTTTGTGTAATCTGACAAGATATACAACTTAGTAGATTCGTTTCATTTCTAAAGCAGTTTGCTTGGAACACAAAGATCTTCATTGCCGAAAACCATGCTGTGTGAAATAAGCTAGTTCTATTCTCAGAATGAGTTGATTTACTACGAAGACTGTTGAGTGCAGCAAGTTGATACTTTCCAGGTTTGTAAAATCAAAAACGATGTACAACTTAGTAGATTCGTTTCATTTCTAAAGTAGTTTGCTTAGAAAACAAAGCTTTTCATTGCCTAACACTATACAGTGTGAAATAACAAGTTCTGTTCTCGGAATGAGATGCTTTCACTAAGACAATCACTCAAACTTTTGTTTGGGAAATCTGACAAGATATACAACTTAGGGGTAGTTTCATTTCTGTTTTGCTTGAAAACAAAGCTTTTACAATCACTGGACTTTTGTAATGAAGATCTGTTCTTGGAATGAGTTCCTTTACCATGAAGACGGTTGAGTGCAGTTGATCCTTTCCTGGTTTGTTTAAGCAAAGAAGATGTACAACTTAGTAGATTCGTTTCATTTTTAAAGTTGTTTGCTTAGAAAACAAAGATTTTAATTGCTGAAAACTGTACTGTGTGAAATAAGCTAGATCTGTTTTCGGAATGAGTTGCTTTGCTACGAAGACGGTTGAGTGCAGCAAGTAGATACTTTATTGGTTTGTGTAATCTATCAAGTTGTACATATTAGTAGATCCATTTTATTTCTAACGTAGTTTGCTTAGAAAACAAAGGTCTTCTTTGATGAAAACTGTACTGTGTGAAATAAGCTAGTTCTGTTCTCGGAATGAGTTGCCTTCTTATAAAGATGGTTCAGTGGGGGAAGTTGATAATTTCCTTGTTTGTGTAATCTAAAAAGATGTACAACTTAGTAGATTCTTTCCATTTCTAAAGTAGTTTACTTAGAAAACAAAGATCTTCACTGCCAAAAACTATACAGTGTGAAATAATCTTGTTCTATTCTAAGAATGATGTGCTTTATTATGAAGACTGTTGAGTGCAGCAAATTGATGCTCTACTGACTTGTGTAATCGATCAAGATGTACATCTTAGTAGATTCTTTTCATTTCTAAAGTAGTTTGTTTAGAAAACAAAGGTCTTCATTGCTGAACACTGTACTGTGTGAAATAAGCTGGTTCTGTTCTCGGTATGAGTTGCTTTCCCATGAAGATGGTTGAGTGCGGGAAGTTGATACTTTCCTGGTTTATGTCACCTAAAAAGATATAGAACTAAGTAGATTCTTTTCATTTCTAAAGTAGTTTGCTTAGAAAACAAAGGTCTTCATTGTCGAACACTGTCCAGTGTGAAGTAAGCTAGTTCTGTTTTCACAATGACATGCTTTCCTATGAAGAAGGTTGAGTGCAGCAAGATAAAATTATCCAGGTTTGTGTAATTGAACAAGATGTACAACTTAGTAGATTCGTTTCATTTCCAAATTAGGTTGCTTAAGAAAAGAAAGATCTTCAATGACGAAAACTGTACTGTGTGTAATAAGCTAGTTCTGTTCTTGGAATAAGTTGCTTTCCCACGAAGATAGTTGAGTGCAGGAAGTTGATACTTTGCTGGGTTGTGTATGCTAACAAGTTGTAGAAGATAGTAGATTCATTTCATTTCTAATGTAGTTTGCTGAGAAAACAAAGATCTTCTTTTCCGAACACTGTACTTTGTGAAATAAGGTAGTTCTGTTCTTGGAATGAGTTGCTTTCCCATGAAGATGTTTCAGGGCAGCAAGTTGATAGTTTCTTGGTGTGTGTAATCTAACAAGATGTACATCTTAGTAGATTTGTTTCATTACTAAAGTAGTTTGCATAGAAAATAAAGATCTTCATTGCCAAACACTGTACAGTGTGAAATAAGCTAGTTATGTTCTCGGAATGAGTTGCTGTGCTACGAAGACGGTTTAGTGCAGCAAGTTGATACTTTACTGGTTTGTGTAATCTATCAAGATGTACGTATTAGTAGATTCGTTTCATTTCTAAAGTATTTTGCTTAGAAAACAAAGGTCTTCATTGACAAAAACTGTACTGTGTGAAATAAGCTACTTCTGTTCTCGGAATGAGTTGCTTTCCTATGAAGATGGTTGAGTGGGTGAAGTTGATAATTTTCTGGTTTGTGCAATCTAAAAATTTGTACAACTTAGTAGATTCATTTCATTTCTAAAGTAGTTTGCTTAGAAAACAAAGATCTTCTTTTCTGAACACTGTACTTTGTGAAATAAGCTAGTTCTGTTCTTGGAATGAGTTGCTTTCCCACAAAGACGGTTCACGGCAGCAAGTTGATACTCTCTTGGTTTGTGTAATCTATCAAGATGTACAACTTAGTAGATTCGCTTCATTTTTAAAGTACTTTGCTTAGAAAACAAAGGTCTTTATTGCCGAACACTGTACCATGTGAAGTAAGCTAGTTCTGTTCTCGGAAGGAGTTTCTTTACCACGAAGAAGGTTGAGTACAGGAAGTTGATACTTTCCTGGTTTGTGTAATCTATCAAGATGTACAACTTAGTAGATTCGTTTCTTTTCTAAAGTAGTTTGCTTACAAAACCAAGAAATTCATTGCCAAACAATGTACTGTGTGAAATAATCTAGTTCTGTTCTCAGAATGAGCTGCTTTCCCACGAAGATGGTAGAGTGCAGCAAGTTAAAACTTTCCTGGATTGTGTAATCTAAGAAGATATACAACGTAGTAGATTCGTTTCATTTGTAAAGTATTTTCCTTAGAAAACAAAGATCTTCATTGCCAGACACTGTAGTTTGTGAAATAAGCTAGATCTGTTATTGGAATGAGTGGCTTTCCTACAACGATGGTGGAGTGCACCAAGTTGATACTTTCCTGGTTTGTGTAATCTAACAAGATGTACAACTTATGAGATTCATTTCATTTTTAAAGTCGTTTGCTTAGAAAACAAAGATCTTCATTGCTGAACACTGTACAGTGTGAAATAAGCTAGTTCTGTTCTCGGAATGAGTTGCTTTCCAATGAAAACTGTTGAGTGCAGCAAGTTGATACTTCCCTGATTTGTGTAATCTAACAAGATGTACAAATTAGTTGATTCATTTCATTTCTAAAGTTGTTTGCTTAAAAAAAAGATCTTTATTGCAGAAAACTGTACTGTGTATAGTAACCAAGTTCTGTATTCGGAATGAGTTGCTTTACTACGAAGATGGTTCAGTGCAGCAAAATGAAACTTTCCTGGATTGTATAATCTAACAAGATATATAGCTTATTAGATTCGTTTCATTTCCAAAGTAGTTTACTTAGAAAACACACGTCTTCATTGCCAAACACTGTACCGGTGAAATAAGCTAGTTCTCTTCCCGGAATGAGTTGCTTTCCTGTGAAGACGGTTGAGCGCAGAAAGTACTAACTTTTCTGATCTGTGTAATCTAACAAGATGTACAACGTAGTAGATTTGTTTCATTTGTAAAGTACTTTGCTTAGAAAACTAAGATCTTCATTGCCGAAAAGTGTACTGTGAGAAATAAGCTAGTTCTGTTCTCGGAATGAATTGCTTTCCCATGAAGATGGTTGAGTGCAACAAGATCAAACTTTCCTGGTTTGTGTAATCTAAAAAGATGTACAACTTAGTAGATTCGTTTCATTTCCAAAGTAGTTTGCTTAAAAAAAGAAAGATTTTCATTGCCGAAAACTGTACTGTGTGTAATAGGCTACTTCTGTTCTTGGAATGAGTTGCTTTACTGCGATGACGGTTGAGTGTAGCAAGTTAGTACTTTCCAGGTATGTGTAATCTAACAAGATGTACAACTTAGTAGATTCTTTTCATTTCCAAGGTAGTTTGCTTAAAAAAAGAAAGATCTTCATTGCCGAACACTGTACTGTGTGAAATAAGCTAGTTCTGTACTTGGAATGAGTTGCTTTCCCACAAAGAAGGTTGCCTGCAGGAAGTTGATATTTTCCTGGATTGTGTAAGCTAACAAGATGTCCAACTTAGTAGATTCATTTCATTTCTAAAGTAGTTTGATTAGAAAACAAAGATCTTCTTTTCCGAACACTGTACTTTGTGAAATAAAGTAGTTCTGTTCTGGAATTAGTTGCTTTCCCACGAAGATGGGTCACGGCAGCAAGTTGATACTCTCTTGGTTTGTGTAATCTATCAAGATATACAACTTAGTAGATTCGCTTCATTTTTAAAGTACTTTGCTTAGAAAACAAAGGTCTTTATTGCCGAACACTGTACCATGTGAAGTAAGCTAGTTCTGTTCTCAGAATAGGTTGCTTTCCTACGAAGACGGTTGAGTGCACCAAGCTGATACTTTGCTGATTTGTGTAATATAACAAGATGTACAACTTAGTAGATATGTTTCATTTCTAAAGTTGGTTGCTTAGCAAAGAAAAATCTTCATTGCCGAGCACTGTATTGTGTGAATTAAGCTAGTTCTGTTCTTGAAATGAGTTCCTTTACTACGAACATGTTTCAGTGCAGCAAGTTGAAACATTCCTGGATTGTGTAATCTAACAATATATATAACTTAGTAGATTCACTTCATTTCCATAGTAGTTTGCTCAGAATACAAAGTTCTTCATTGCCGAACACTGTACTGTGTGAAATAAGCTAGTTCTGTTCTTGGAATGAGTTGCTTTCCCACAAAGAAGGTTGAATTCAGGAAGTTGATACTTTCCTGAGTTGTGTATGCTTACAAGATGTACAACATAGTAGATTCAATTCATTTCTAAAGTAGTTTGCTGAGAAAACAAAGATCTTCTTTTCTGAACACTGTACTTTGTGAAATAAGCTAGTTCTGTTCTTGGAATGAGTTGCGTTCCTATGAAGACGTTTCAGGGCAGCAATTGATACTTTCTTGGTTTGTGTAATTTAACAAGATGTACAACGTAGTAGATTCGTTTCATTACTAAAGTAGTTTCCTGAGAAAACAAAGGTCCTCATTGTCGAATACTGTACTTTTTTAATATGCTACTTCTCTTCTGGGAATGAGTTGCTTTACTACAAAGACGGTTTAGTTTAGCAAGTTGGTACTTTCCAGGTATGTGTAATCTAACAAGATGTACAACTCAGTAGATTCGTTTAATTTATAAAGTAGTTTGCTTAGAAAACAAAGGTCTTCATTTCAGAACATTGTACAGTTTGAGATAAGCAAGTTCTGTTCTCAGAATGAGTTTCTTTTCCATGAAGATAGTTGAGTGCAGGAAGTTGATACTTTCCTGGATTGTGTAATCTAACAAGATGTATAACTTAGTAGATTCGTTGGATTTCTAAAGTAGTTTGCTTAGAAAACAAAGATCTTCATTGCCGAACACTGTACTTTTTGAAATAAGCTAGTTCTGTTCTCGGAATGAGTTGCTTTCCCACGAAGACGTTGAGTGCAGCAAGTTGATCCTTTCCTGATTTGTGTAATCTAACAAGATGTACAAATTAATAGATTCATTTCATTTCTAAAGTAGTTTACTTAGAAAACAAAGATCTTCATTGCCAAAAACTGTACAGTGTGAAATAAGCTAGTTCTGTTCTTGGAATGAGTTGCTTTACTAGGAAGACGGTTTAGTGCAGCAAGTTGATACTTTTCTGGTTTGTGTAATCTAACAAGATGTACAACTTAGTAGATTCATTTCATTTCTAAAGTAGTTTGCTTAGAACACAAAGGTCTTCATTGCCAAACACTGTACTGTGTAGCAAGCTAGTTCTGTTCTTGTAATGAGTTGCTTTCCCACGAATAAGGTTGAGTCCAGGAAGTTGATACTATCCTGGATTGTGTAATGTACAAAATGTACAACTTTGTAGATTCGTTTCTTTTCTAAAGTAGTTTTCTGAGAAAACAAAGAACTTCATTGCTGAACACAGTACTTTGTGAATTAAGCTAGTTCTGTTCTTGGATTTTGTTGCTTCCCCCGAAGACGGTTCAGTGCAGCAAGTTGATACTTTTCTGGTTTGGGTAATCTAACAAGATGTACAACTTAGTAGATTCATTTAATTTCTAAAGCAGTTTGCTTAGAAAACAAAGATCTTCATTTCCAAACATTGCACAGAGTGAAATAAGCTAGTTCTGTTATTGGAATGAGTCGCTTTCCTACGAAGACTTTTGAGTACAGCAAGATCACACTTTCCTGGTTTGTGTAATCTAACAAGATGTACAACTTAGTAGATTCGTTTCATTTCTAAAGCATTTTAATTAGAAAACACAGATCTTCATTGCCAAACACTGTACTTTGTGAAATAAGCTTGTTCTGTTCTTGGAATGAGTTGCTTTCCCACAAAGACGGTTGAGTGCAGCAAGTTGATACTTTCTTGGTTTGTGTAATCTACCAAGATATACAACTTAGTAGATTCGTTTTATTTCTAAGGTAGTTTTAATAGAAAACAAAGTTCTTCGTTGCCAAACACTGTACTGTGTGAAATTAGCTCGTTCTGTTCTCGGAATGAGTTGATTTCCCATGAAGATGGTTGAGTGAGGATGTTGATACTTTCCTGGATTGTGTAATCTAACAAGATATACAACTTAGTAGATTCTTTTCATTTCTAAAGTAGTTTGCTTAGAAAACAAAGATCTTCATTGCCAAAAACTGTACTTTGTGTAATAACGTAGTTCTGTTCTTGGAATGAGTTGCTTTGCCACGAAGATGGTTGAGTGCAGCAAGCTGATACTTTCCTGGTTTGTGTAATGAAAGAAGATGTACCACTTAGTCGATTCGTTTCATTACTAACATAGTTTGCTTAGAAAACAAAGATCTTCATTGCCGAACACTGTACAGTGTGAAATAAGCTAGCTCTGTTCTCAGAATGACATGCTTTCCTACGAAGATGGTCGACGTCCACAAGATCAAACTTTCCTTGTTTGTGTAATCTAACAAGATGTACGAATTAGTAGATTTGTTTCATTTCTAAAGTAGTTTGCTAAGAAAAGAAAGTTCTTCATTGCTGAACACTGTACTGTGTGAAATAAGTTAGTTCTGTTCTCGAAATGAGTTGCATTCCCACGAAAATGGTTGAGTGCAGGAAGTTGACACTTTCCTGGATTGTGTAATCTAACAAGATGTACAACTTCATCGATTCGTTTTATTTCTAAAGTCGTTTCTTAGAAAAGAAAGATCTTTATGGCCGAACACTGTACTTTGTGTAATAAGGTAGTTCTCTTCTTGGAATGAGTTGCTTTGCCAAGGGGATGGTTGAGTCCAGCAAGTTGATATTTTTCCAGGTTCATGTAGTCTAACAAGATGTACATCTTTGTCAATTCGTTTCATTTCTAAAGTAGTTTGCTGAGAAACAAAAGTTCTTCATTGCCGAACACTGTATAGTGTGAAATAAGCTAGTTCTGTTCTCGGAATGAGATGCTTTCCTACGAAGACGGTTGAGTGCAGCAAGATCCAACTTTCCTGGTTTGTGTAATCTAACAAGTTGTACAACTTAGTAGATTCATTTCATTTCTAAAGTAGTTTGCTTAGAAAACAAAGATCTTCATTCCCAAACATTGTTCAGTATGAAATACGCTGGTTCCGTTCTCAGAATGAGTTGCTTTCCCACGAAGATGGTTGAGTGCAGGAAGTTGATACTGTCCTGGATTGTGGAATCTAACAAGATGTATAGCTTAATAGATTCTTTTCATTTCTAAAGTAGTTTGCTGAGAAAACAAAGCTCTTCATTGCCAAACACCTTATTTTGTGAAATAACCTAGTTCTGTTATCGGAATGAGTTGCTTTCCCACGAAGACATTTGAGTGCAGCAAGTTGATACTTTCCTGGTTTGTGTAGTCTAACAGGATGTACAACTTAGTAGATTCATTTCATTTCTACAGTAGTTTACCTAGAAAGCAAAGATCTTCATTCCCGAAAACTGTACTGTGTGAAATAAGCTACTTCTGTTCACGGAATGAGTAGCTTTTCTATGAAGACGGTTGAGTGCAGCAATTTGGTACTTACCTCGTGTGTGTAATCTAACAAGATGTACCACTTAGTAGATTCGTTTCATTTCTGAAGTTGTTTGCTTAGGAAACAAAGATCTCCATTACCAAACACTGTACAGTGTGAAATAAGCTAGCTCTGTTCTCGGAATGACATGCTATCCTACGACGATGGTTGAGGACAACAAGTTGATACTTTCCTGGTTTGTGTAATCTAACAAGATGTACAACTTAGTATATTCATTTCATTTCTAAATTAGTTTAATTAGAAAACAAAGATCTTCTTTGCCAAAAATTGTATTGTGTGAAATAAGCTAGTTCTGTTTTCGGAATGAGTTTCTTTACTAAGAAGACGGTTGAGTGCACCAAGTTGATACTTTCATGGTTTGTGTAATCTAACAAGATGTACAACTTAGCAGATTCGTTTCATTTATAAACTACTTTGCTTAGAAAACAAAGGTCTTCATTGCCAAACACTGTGCTGTGTAATAAGCTAGTTCTGTTCACTTAATAAGTTGCTTTCCCAAGAAGATGGTTGAGGCCAACAAGTTGATACTTTCCTGGTTTGTGTAATGTAACAAGATGAACAACTTAGTACATTCGTTTCATTTCTAAAGTAGTTTGCTTAGAAAGCAAAGATCTTCATTGCCGAACACTGTACTGTGTGAAATAAACTAGTTCTGTTCGCGGAACGAGATGCGTTCCTACGAATTCGGTTGAGTGCAGCAAGATCAAACTTTCCAGTTTTTTGTGTAATCTAACAAGATGTACAACTAGTAGATTCGTTTCCTTTCTAAAGTATTTTGCTTAGAAAACAAAGTTCTTCATTGCCGAACTCTGTACTGTGTGAAATAGGCTTGTTCTTTTCTCAGCATTAGTTGCTTTCACACGAAGACAGTTGAGTGCAGCAAGTTGATACTTTCCCTGTTTGTGTAATCTAAAAAGATGTACACCTTAGTACATTCGTTTCATTTCTAAAGTAGTTTGCTTACAAAAAGAAAGATCTTCATTGCTGAAAGCTGTACTGTGTATAATAACCAAGTTCTGTTCCCTGGAATGAGTTGCTTTCCCAAGAAGACGGTTGAGTGCAGCAAGTTGATACTTTCCTGGTTTGAGTAATCTAACAAGATGTACAACTTAGTAGATTCATTTCATTTCTAAAGTACTTTGCTTAGAAAACAAACATCTTCATTGCCAAAAACTATATTGTGTGAAAAAAGATAGTTCTATTCTCAGAATGATTTGCTTTACTACTATGATGGTTGGGTTCTGTTCTTGGAATGAGTTGCTTTCCCAAGAAGACAGTTGAGTGCAGCAAGTTTATACTTACCTGGTCTGTGTAATCTAACAAGATGGACAACTTAGTAGATTCGTTTCATTTCTAAAGCAGTTTGCTTAGAAAGAAAAGATCTTCATTGCCTAACATTGTATAGTGTGAAATAAGCTAATTCTGTTCTCAGAATGAGTTTCTTTCCCATGAAGATGGTTGAGTGTGGGAAGTTCATACTTTTGCAGTTTGTGTACCCTAACAAGATGTACAACTTAGTAGATTCTTTTCATTTCTAAACCAGTTTGCTAAGAAAACAAAGATCTTCATTTCTGAACACTCTACCATGTGAAATAAGCTGGTTCGGTTCTCGGAATGAGTTGCTTTCCTAAGAAGACGGTTAAGTGCAGCAAGTTGAAACTTTCCTGGATTGGGTAACCTTACAAGTTCTACAATTTAGTATATTCATTTCATTTCCAAAGTAGTTTGCTTAAAAAAGAAAGATCTTCATTGCCGAAAACTGTACTCTGTGTAATAAGCTTCTTCTGTTTTTGGAATGATTTGCTTTACAATACGGTTGAGTATAGCAAGTTGGTACTTTCCAGGTATGTGTAATCTAACAAGATGTAGAACTTAGTAGATTCGTTTCATTTCTGAAGTACTTTGCTTAGAAAACACGGGTCTTAATTGCCAAACACTGTACTGTGTGAAATAAGGTAGTTCTGTTCTTGGAATGAGTTGCTGTAGCAGAAAGCTTCAGGTTCGCTTAGATGAACGTCCAGACCAGGCACAGTTATGGAGGAAGGGATATTATTTATTGAAGCTTACAGATGCAGGGGAAGTTCCATAAAGGCAAGAAAAGCAGCCTGCTTTCAACAGGGCCAAGCAGAGAGAGAAAAAACCAACCAGCCACCACAGCACACAGAGCAAAACTATAGCCAAAAGCCCAGAACACTTCAGGAACCCCCCCTAGGCACACTTTGCATATCTTTACAATGGAATCTCAAACCATCACCACACTTTAAGACCGGGCCCCCAGTGACACTGCCTCCAGCAAGATGGCTGCAGATGTAAGCTATAAACTAATAAAACACTGAATATATTGGGGGACATATATTCAAACTACCACACTTGCTTTCCCACAAAGAAGGTTAACTGCACGAAGTTGATACTTTCCTGGGTTGCGTAAGCTGACAAGGTGTACAACTTAGTAGGTTCATTTCATTTCTAATGTAGTTTGCTGAGAAAACAAAGACCTTATTTTCTGAACACTGTACTTTGTGAAATAATGTAGTTCTGTTCTTGGAATGAGTTGCTTTCCCATGAAGACGGTTCAGTACAGCAAGTTGACATTTTCCTGCTTTGTGTAATCTAACAAGATGTAAAAGTTAATAGTTCGTTTCATGTCAGAAGTAGTTTGCTTAGAAAGAAAAGATCTTCACTGCCGAACATAGTACAGTGTAAAATGAGCTAGTTCTATTCTCGGAATGAGTTGCTTTACTACGAAGTCGGTAGAGTGCACCAAGTTGACACTCTCCTGATCTGTGTAATCTAAAAAGATGTACAACTTAGTAGATTCGTTTATTTTATAAAGTAGTTTGCTTTACAAACAAAGATCTTCATTGCCAAAACCTGTACTGTGTGAAATAAGCTAGTTCTGTCCTCAGAATGAGTTGCTTTTCCATGAAAAAGCTTGAGTGCAGCAAGTTGATACTTTCCTCGTCTGTGTAATCTAATAAGATGTACAACATAGTAGATATGTTTCATGTATAAAGTAATTTGCTTAGAAAACAAAGATCTTCATTGCCGAAAACTGTACTGTGTGAAATATGCTAGTTCTGTTCTCGGAATGAATTACTTTCCTACAAAGACAGTTGAGTGCAGCAAGTTGAAACTTTCCTGGATTGTGTAATCTAACAAGATTTACAACTTAGTAGCTTTGTTTCATTTCTAAAGTAGTTTCCTTAGAAAACAACGGTCTTCATTTCCGAACACTGTACTGTGTGAAATAAACTAGTTCTGTTCTTGGAATAAGCTGCTTTTCCACAAACAAGGTTGAGTGCACCAAGATGATACTTTCCTGGTCTGTGTAATATAATAAGATGTACAACATAGTAGATATGTTTCAATTCTAAAATAGTTTGTTTAGAAAACAAAGATCTTCTTTGTCAAACACTGCACTGTGTGAAATAAGCTGGTACTGTTCTGTAAATGATTTTACTTTCCTTCAAAGATGGTTGAGTGCAGCCAGTTGATACATTCCTGGTTTGTGTAATCTAACAAGATGTACAACTTAGTAGATACGTTTCATTTCTAAAGTAGTTTGCTTAGAAAACAAAGATCTTCATTTCCGAACACTGCACAGGGTGAAATAATCTAGTTCTGTTCTGGGAATGAGTTGCTTTCCTACGAAGACGGTTGAGTGCCGCAAGTTGAAACTATCCTGGATTGGGTAATCTAACAAGATATACAACTTAGTAGATTCGTTTCATTTCTAAAGCAGTTTTCTTAGAAAACAAAGGTGTTCATTGCCAAACACTGCACTTTGTGCTATAAGGTAGTTCTGTTCTCAGAATGAGTTACTTTTCCACGAAGATGGTTGAGTGCAGGAAGTTGATACTTTCCTGATTTGTGTAATCTAACAAGATGTACAGCTTCGTAGATTCGTTTCTTTTCTAAAGCAATATGCTTAGAAAACAAAGATCTTATCTGAACACTGTACTTTATGAAATAAGCTAGTTCTGTTCTCGGAATGAGTTGCTTTACTACGAAGACAGTTGAGTTCAGCAAGTTGATACTTTACTGGTTTGTGTAATCTATCACGATGTACATCTTACTGGATTCGTTTCATTTCTAAAGTGGTTTGCTTAGAAAACAAAGGTCTTCATTTCCGAACACTGTACCGTGTGAAATAAGCTAGTTCTGTTCTCAGAATGAGTTGATTTCCTATGATGATGGTTGAGTGTGGGAAGTTGATACTTTCCTGGTTTGTGTAATCTAAATCGATGTACAACTTAGTAGATTCTTTTCATTTCTAAAGTAGTTTGCATATAAAACAAAGATCTTCATTTCTGAAAACTGTACCGTGTGAAATAAGCTAGTCCGGTTCTCCTAATGAGTTGCTCTCCTACGAAGATGGTTGAGTGCAGCAAGTTGAAACTTTCCTGTATTGGGTAAACTGAAGAGATGTACAACTTAGTAGATTCGTTTCATTTCTAAAGTAGTTTCTTTAGAAAACAAAGGTATGCATTTCCGAACACTGTACTGTGTATAATTAGCTAGTCCTGTTCTTGGAATGAGTTGCATTCCCACGAAGACGGTTGAGTGCAGCAAGTTGATGCTTTCCTGGTTTGTGTAATCTAACAAGATGTACAACTTAGTTGATTCTTTTCATTTCTAAATTATTTTACTTAGAAAACAAAGATCTTCATTGCCGAAAACTGTACTGTGTGAAATAAGCTAGTTCTGTTCTCGGAATGAGTTGCTTTACTACGAAGATGGTTGAGTGCAGGAAGTTGATACTTTCCTGGATTATGTAATGTAATAAGATGTACCCCTTAGTAGATTCGTTTCATTTCTAAAGTACTTTCCTTAGAAAACAACGTTCTGGACTTCCGGTCAAGATCACAGCTCCCTAACCTCGCCTCACTTCACGGGAAGAAAAGAGAAGAATACTTAAGGTTAAAGAGACATTTTTAAAGGGTTTGCTGGCTCCCACATGCTTCCAGAGGGAAGGGGTGGATTTGCAAAATAAGGAAACCACTGATTCCCAAGCACTTGGCAGGCACCACTGCCTGACAGGTCCCGCCAGACCTGCCTGAGGCCCCATGCCAGCCAGAAATGGAGCACCATTGCAGCCAGGTCCCCACGTCAGTGGACCCACCGAACAAGCTAGATCTGCCCCACTTCCCCATCCAGAGCCCCTGGGTACACCAATACAGTTAGGTGCCTGTGTCCGCACAGTGAGACGGATACATCCCACTTTCTGCTCCCCAGCCAGAGTCCCTTGGTCCAGCAATACACTTAGGTGCCTGGGGCTGTGTTCTCGTACAGTGGCACAGTGAGACAGATTCGTCCCACTTCCTGCTCCCCAGCCAGAGGTCCTGGGCGCAGAAATACAGTTAGGTGTTTCGGGCTGTGGTTCCGCACAGTGGCACAGTGAGACAGATTCGTCCCACTTCCTGCTCCTGGCCAGAGCGTCACAGTGAGACAGATTCGTCCCACTTCCTGCTCCCCAGCCAGAGCCCCTGGGCGCAGCAATACACTTAGGTGCCTGGGGCTGTGGTCCCACACAGTGGCACAGTGAGACAGATTTGTCCCACTTCCTGCTCCCGGCCAGAGCCCCTGGGCGCACCAATACAGTTAGGTGCCTGTGTCTGCACAGTGAGACGGATTTGTCCCACTTCCTGCTCCCCAGCCAGAGCCCCGGGGTGCAGCAATACAGTTAGGAGCCTGGGGCTGTGGTCCTGCACAGTGACACAGTGAGACAAATCCGTCACACTTCCTGCTCCCCAGCCAGAGCCCCTGGATGCAGCAATACAGCTAGGTGCCTGGGGCTGTGGTCCTGCACAGTGGCACAGTGAGACAGATTCGTCCCACTTCCTGCTCCAGGCCACAGCCCCTAGGTGCACCAAGGCAGTTGGGAGCTTGGGTCTGTGGATCTGCCAAGTGAAACAGGTTCTCCCCACTTCCTGCTCCCAGCCAGAGCCCCTGGGTATAGCAATACAGTTAGGTGTCTCTGGGTATGTGTATCCAACGAGTGAGACAGATTTGTCCCACGTCCTGCTCCCCGGCCAAAGCCCCTGAGTGAGCCATTGCAGTGGGGTGCCAGAGTCTGTGGATCTGCCTAGTGAGACAGATTCATCCCACTTCCTGCTCCCTGGCCAGAGGCCATGAGCTCGCCATTGCAGCCAGATGCTTGGGTCTGTGGATCCGCTGAGCAAGACATATTCGTCCCACTTCTGACTCCGCAACCAGAGACCCGGTGCACCATCGCAGGTCTCTGAACCGGTGTGATGCGCAGATCACAGTGAAAAAGGAATAGCGTGAAAAACCAGATACAAGTAAATCCAGCTACACTATGCAGTCCTACAATGGATGTCTCGAAGCAAATCATAGAAGAGACATTAGAATCAGAACCCCAAAATGAAGAGACAAGCTATGCAAACCTGGCCAAGCAAATAGCACAACTCTCAGAAAGTCAACAAAGAGCCAATAATTGTATGAATGTTATCCTTGCTAGATTAGACCTAATGGAAAAGAACCAGGAAGGGATCCAAAAACAGTTAAATGAGCTTAAGGAGAGTGAAAAAAAAGAAGTCCTCAATAACCAGATGTCTAAGTTCAATGAAGACATTAAAAAAATGCAAGGATGAACTCCAAGAAGCATTAAGAAGGTCAGAAAATGACGTGAAAAGGGAACTATACAGAGGGATGGAAACTATACATTAAAAAAAACAGTAGCAAATATGAACCAAATTGAACAAACCCAAAATTGTATAGAAGCTCTTAAGAATAGAGTCAGCCAAGTAGAGGATAGAAACTCAGAACTGGAAGACAAAACAGAAGAAACAGTTCGTGAGTCCAGAAACTTCAACGAGTTCAAAAATTACTGTGAACAGAACATGAGGGAAATGTGGGATACCCTGAAGCGTCCAAACATTACGATCATGGGCATACCAGAGGGGGAAGAAACACAGACTAAAGGAATGGAAAGCCTATTCAACAAAATAATTGAAGAAAACTTTCCCACTCTCTCAAGAGAAAATCCCATCAAGTTACAAGAAGCTACCAGAACTCCAAACAGACTGGACCAAAGGAGAAATTCTCCGAGACACATTATCTTTAAGACTCTAAGCATCAAGCACAAAGAGAAAATCCTAAAAGCAGCCAGGGAAAAACAACACATTACATATAAAGGGAACCCCATTAGAATTGCCTCAGATTTCTCAATGGACACCCTAAAAGCCAGAAGGGCCTGGAATGGGACACTGAAAGCTTTAAGAACCCATGGTTTCCTGCCACAACTACTCTATCCAGCAAAAAGAAAGAAAAACATTCCACGATAAAACTCATCTCTACAAACATATGAACACAAAGCCAAACCTACAGAAAGTACTTCAGGGAATTCTCAACACAGAAGAACCAAATAACCAACCTGAAGAGCCCTCAAGAAGCAGTCCACATTAACCGTTTAAACCTCCAAAAAAACCCACAAAGACCACAACCCACCACAATATGGCTGGTATTAAATCAAACCTCAAACTAATATCTCTGAACATTAATGGCCTCAACTCACCCATGAAAAGACATAAGCTGACAGGGTGGATCAGAAAACTGGACCCCTCAATCTGCTGTCTTCAAGAAACCCACCTCACCACTAAAGACAGACACCTCCTTCGGGTGAAAGGGTGGAAAATGATATTCCAAGCAAACACAAATACGAAAACAGCAGGCGTAGCTATACTTATATCAGATAAAATAGACTTCAAACCAAAATTAACCAGAAAAGACAAAGAAGGCCACTTCTTACTTATCAAGGGAACAATCCAACAAGAGGACATCACAATCATCAATATTTATGCACCAAACACAGGTGCACCACAATTCATAAAGCAAAATCTACTTGGCAACTAAACAGAAATAAACACCAACACCATCATAGTCGGGGACTTCAATACTCCACTATCAACAATGGATAGATCATCCAAACAGAAAATTAATAGAGAAGTAAGAGAGCTCAACAACACCACAGGGCACCTAGACCTAACGGACGTATACAGAACATTTCACCCCAAATCTACAGATTGCACATTCTTATCAGCAGCACATGGAATCTTCTCTAAAATAGCTCATGTACTTGCCACAAAGCCTGCCTCCATATTTTCAAGAAAATTGAAGTAATTCCCTGCATATCAGACCACAATGCTGTAATGCTAGAAATTAACAACAAAAAGTACACCAGGAATCCCTCTATCTCCTGGTAATTGAACAACACACTTTTAAACAATAAATGGGTTGTGGATGAAATAAAGAATGAAATTGCAACATTTCTATAACTCAATGACAATGGGAACACATCATACCAAAACTTGTGGGACACAATGAAGGCAGTCCTTAGGGGAAAAATCATAGCACTAACTGCCATCATAAGAAAAATAGAAAGATCCCAAGTCAATAACCTGACCATTCACCTAAAGGCGTTGGAAAGGCTGGAAGAAGCCAACCCAAAAAGCTCCAGATGGAAAGAAATAATTAAAATCAGAGCAGAAATTAATGAATTGGAAACTAAGAGGACAATTAAGAAAATTGACGAAACAAAGAGCTGTGTTGCAGACAGCTTCAGGTTCGCTGAGATGAACTTCCAGACCAGGCACAGTTATGGAGGAAGGGATATTATTTATTGAAACTTACAGATCCAGGGGAAGTTCCACAAAGGCAGGAAAAGCAGCCTGCTCTTCACAGGGCCAAACAGAGAGAGAGAAAGCCAACCAGCCACCACAGCACACAGAGCAAAACTACTGCCAAAAGCCCAGCACACTTCAGGAACTCCTGCTAGGCACATTTGCATATCTTTACAATGGAATCTCAGACCATCACCACACCTTAAGACCGGGCCCCCAGTGACCTTGCCTCTAGCAAGGTGATTGCAGATACAAACTATAACTAATAAAACATTGAATATATTGGGGGACATATATTCAAACTACCACATTCCGCCCCTGGCCCCCAATATATTTAGCTCCTGGCCCCCAATAGATTTATAACTATCACACATTGTAAATTGTACTCAGTCCAATTTCAAAGGTTCTCACAGTCTTGATCAACTTAAGATAGTGAGTCCTGTAAAATCAAACAAGTTAAATACTTTCAACATGTAAAGGCACAGAGTAAACATTTTAACTGGTATAACGCATAGCAAGGAGAGACTAGAATAATGCAAACTCAACCACCATCAGTAGTCATCAAACTTCTGCAGTTCAAGTTCAATATAACCAGAGACTGCCAGTCTCCAGGTTTTCCAATTCCGCCCCTCCAGCTGGGCAGAATCACCAGGGAAAACTTTCATCCCATGCCAACACTGCACTCCATGGTAGCCCTTTTGCACAGTCCTGGTATATCAAAACATCTTCAGGTCTCCATGCAAACCACGGTCCATCTTCCAAAAGGCTCTTCCAGCCTATTCCTCAGGGACTTCATGCCCTGCCTTCATGCTGCATCTCAGCAGCGGCTCCTGGAACCGTGTGCAACTCATGACCACTCCATGCATTTTTCATGCTTCCAAAACTAATACCAGGTGTGCAGGACACAGCCATATTCTAAATCCAGGGACAAAATAAACCATAGCCTTGAAAAGCAGGTTCCTTCTCCAGTCAACTCTTTCCAAAGAGTTTGCATTTCTAACAGTCTTTCCTCAGGCATCCTCTCCATTGTTTTAATGTAAATCAAGTCGGGCCACCTTCCTTCCACCTTCCTTAAGATTGCTAATGTGTTTGACAATAGCAGCTCCAATAACCTAAACCAGTCTCAGTGCCTCTGCTTTTAACTTGCTTGAGGTTTTCAAACTTAAAATCTTAAAATCTCAGTCCGATATCTTCAGCCAAGCACATCAGTCCATTACAAATTTAACCTTGATCAAACTTTCTGGGCCTCGATAGCAGAACATAGCCATCCCTTATGCCAGTAGCCCAGTTCCAACAAAGTCCTCTGCAGGCTTTCCTTCCCCTTAGAAACCTCATAAGCCAAGCCTCGAAGTTCAGTACTATCTGCACTTAGCATTCTCAAACTCTCATCAGAATAGTCCATAAAACTTGGCTTACCACTCCAGAAGGCATCTTCAGTTGCAAGCACCAAGTCCATGCCCATTCCTCCAAAACAAAAGTTCCAAAAGACGAATATCCACACGGTCAGGTTCATCTCACCCCACTTCTGGTACCACTTTACTGTTGCAGACAGCTTCAGGTTCGCTGAGATGAACTTCCAGACCAGGCACAGTTATGGAGGAAGGGATATTATTTATTGAAACTTACAGATCCAGGGGAAGTTCCACAAAGGCAGGAAAAGCAGCCTGCTCTTCACAGGGCCAAACAGAGAGAGAGAAAGCCAACCAGCCACCACAGCACACAGAGCAAAACTACTGCCAAAAGCCCAGCACACTTCAGGAACTCCTGCTAGGCACATTTGCATATCTTTACAATGGAATCTCAGACCATCACCACACCTTAAGACCGGGCCCCCAGTGACCTTGCCTCTAGCAAGGTGATTGCAGATACAAACTATAACTAATAAAACATTGAATATATTGGGGGACATATATTCAAACTACCACAAGCTGGATCTTTGAAAAAATTAACAACATTGATACACCCCTGGCCAATTTGATCAAGCGGAAAAAAGAAAGACTTCAACAAAATTAGAAATGAAAAGGGAGAGATAACAACAGACATGAACGAAATAGGAAGAGTTATTAGGACTTATTTCAAAAACCTCTACTTCATAAAAAACGAAAATATGGAGGAAATGGATGAATTCCTAGACACATACCACCTACCAAAGTTAATCCTAGAGCAGATTAATTTCCTAAACAAACCCATCACACCCTTCGAGATAGAAGAGGTAATTAAACACCTCCCCAAAAAGAAGAGTCCAGGAACAGATGGTTTCTCAGCAGAATTCTACCAAACCTTCATGGAAGAACTGAAACCAATTATTCTCAATCTGTGCCACACTATAGGAGTACAGGGAGAGATCCCTAACTCCTTTTATGAAGCTAGTATCACCCTAATCCCAAAACCAGGCAGGACGTGACAAGAAAGGAAAATTATAGGCCCATTTCCCTGATGAACATAGACGCAAAGATCCTGAACAAAATTCTTGCAAACCGAATTCAACAGTACATCAAAAGCATTATCCACCTTGATCAAGTAGGCTTCATCCCTGGAACGCAGGGGTGGTTCAACATACGGAAATCTGTCAATGTAATACACCACATAAACAAGCTGAAACACAAAAACCACATGATCATTTCGATAGATGCAGAAAAGGCCTTTGACAAAATACAACATCACTTCATGATCAAAACATTGGAGAGAATAGGTATGGACGGCCCATATCTCAACATAATAAAGGCTATATATGAAGCACCTAAAGCGCAAGTAATTCTTAATGGGGAGAGACTGAAGGAATTCCCATTGAGGTCAGGAACAATTCAGGGGTATCCACTCTCACCTCTGCTCTTCAACATAGTGCTAGAAGCATTAGCTCAAGCATTAAGACAGGAGAAAAAAATCAAAGGGATACAAATTGGAAAGGAAGAAGTTAAGTTAGCTCCATTCGCAGATGACATGATTCTATACATAAGTGACCCGAGAACTTCCATCCCAAAACTCTTAGAGGTGATTAGCACCTTCAGCAAAGTAGCAGGATACAAAATCAATGCATAGAAATCAGTAGCCTTTTTGTATGCAAAGGACAAAGAGACAGAAAAAGGAATAACTAACATCGTCCCATTTTCAATTGCAACAAAAAAATAAAATACCTTGGAATAACATTAACTAAGGAAGTGAAAGACCTATACAATGAAAACATAAAAACTCTCAAAAAAGAAATTGAGGAGGTCCTACAAAAATGGAAAGACCTCCCATGCTCCTGGATTGGTAGAATTAACATTGTGAAAATGGCAATTTTACCAAAAGCACTTTATAGATTCAATGCAATGCCGATAAAAATCCCAACTTCCTTCTTCAATGAGATAGAAAAAACTATCTCAAAATTCATGTGGAAAGGCAGAAGGCCTTGGATATCCAAGCTCATCCTCAGCAAAAGAAACACCTCTGGAGGCATCACCATACCTGACTTAAAGCTAAACTACAAAGCCATTGTAATAAAAACAACATGGTACTGGCATAAAAACAGGAATATAGACCAATGGAACAGAATTGAAGACCCAGACTTTGGGTCAAGAAACTACAGCTACTTGATATTTGACAAAGGCCCTAACAATGCAGAATGGAGAAAAGACAGAATCTTCAACAAATGGTGTTGGACAAACTGGACAACCATATGTTGGAAAATGAAACTTGACCCACACATCTCTCCATGCACAAAAATTAAGTCCAAATGGATAAAAGACCTTAATATAAAAGCAGAAACTCTGCTACTACTGGCAGAAAAAATAGGAGGAACCTTCCGTGACATAGGAGTGGGAAAAGATTTCCTGAACAAAACCCCAGCAGCTCAGAAAATTAAACAATCACCCAACCATTGGGATCTCATGAAGCGGAAAAGCTTTTTCACTGACAAAAATATTATAACCAAAGCCAGCAGAATACCCACAGAATGGGACAAATTTTTCACCAGCTATACAACTGACAAAGGCCTAATTTCTAGAATCTACAAAGAACTCCAAAACCTAAACAATAAATCACAATACAACCCACTCACAAAGTGGGGCAGAGAACTGCACAGGGAGTTCTCAGAGGAAGAAATACAAATAGCAAACACACATTTAAGAAAATGTTCAACATCCCTAATCATCAGGGAAATGCAAATTAAAACAACTATGAGATTCCACCTTACCCCAGTAAGGATGGCTAACATTAAAAAAAACAATGGAAACAAATGCTGGCGAGGCTGCGGAGAAATAGGAACAAGTCTTCACTTTTGGTGGGAATGTAAAATGGTTCAACCACTATGGACAGCTATATGGAGACTATTGAAAAGGATGACCACAGACCTAGCAATGGATCCAGTTATTCCCTTATTGGGCATTTACCCTAAAGGCCCCAAGCCTAGAGACCAGAGACATTTGCTCAACCATGTTTATAGCTGCTCAATTCATAATAGCAAAGAGCTGGAATCAACCCAGGTGTCCATCACTAAATGAATGTATAACAAAGATGTGGTATATCTATACTATGGAATTCTACATAGCAGTAAGGAAAGATGAAATAAGGAAACTTGAAAAAAATGATCACACATGGAACAGATCATCCTCAGTGAGCTCACACAAGCACAAAAAGATAATCGTTGCATGGTCTCATCTATCTGTCACCCCTAACCGGATTCCACGTGACATGTGTCCAAACCTAATAAACACTCTGAGTATGAGACAAGAAGGAGGGTGGGATGGAGGGATGGTAAAGGTGGGAGGGAATGAGAGGGTGGAAGGGAGGACAAGGGGGGCATACAAATTGGGACCCAAAAGGAAAAAATACTACAAAACCCTTTACCCTGAACAACAGGCTAAAACAGTGATCCTTCAGCAGGCCTACAAAGGGAATACTCGAACCACAGGAACCTGGATGAAGGCCGATTTTAATCTTGTCCTGCTTCTCTTTCTCTTCTCTCTCTCTCTCACTCTCTCCCTCCCTCCCTCTTTCTCTCTCTCTCTCTTTCTCTCTCCCTCTCCTCTCTATACTCACTTTCTCTTTTACATTATCTATCTTTTTCTCCCTCACCTTCCTAGATGCAGACCATTAACTCCCAGTGCCAGCTGGGGGTTAACTTCCACAATGAGCTATTGATCTGAAATACTTACAAGGTTTCCCAAAAAAAGAGAGACTTCGGTCAGAGTACTTGGTGACCAACCAAAGGTTAATGGTGAGACTCTACTGTCGAAGACAGCACACATATGTAAGGCCAAACACAGAGAGACCTGGCCAGAATCTGGAAGAAGGCCTGTCCCCAGACAGTTAGCTAGTCTAGTACCAGAGGGTGCTACACGAGCAACTGGGGGAAAATGTGTGACATTGGTCCAAACAACATGCAGTCTAAGATACCCAGCAGGAAACAAGCTGACGTAATGCTCATACAAGTGCAGTAGTGGCAAACAGCCATGGTGGGTAACCAACTGCTCTTGATTTGGCTAATAAATCCACTCAGTGGAATGGAACTCATTGCTGGAACTGGGAAATAAGTCAAAGCCATGTACAAAAAATGAGCTAGGTCTCCAAGATCTAGATGCCACTAAATGTGGGCTAAAAGAGAAGAGAGCCAAAGCCTATAAAATTCCCTCCAAAACATATATGGTTATCCCTTCTATCTAGTACTAACTTCTTTCTCCGTTGGAGAATTTGCTTATCTTTTTTCAGGTGGACAACTAACCTGAAGGGAGGATCAGCTAACCACAGCTAACCAGCTGAAACCATAGAACAATGCAGGGGAAGGGCAAGAATAAAGCGTTCAAGGCGATCACAACACCAGAAAAAGGCTGAAGGAGATAAACACAGAGAACATCCAACTCCAACTAAGCCAGATATCCCGAGACACAGAGGCTCACAAAACCTCATCAAGGAAGCAGAACTAAAATGACCCCAATGTGGCTCAGGGAAACTCGCGGAAGAGGGGGCGGAAAGATTGTCAGAGTCACAAGTTGGGGCATTATGCACAGAGACTGGGGCCTATCCACCAGAACTATTGAGTAAACTCACAATGCATGACCCACAGTCCCCATTGATGAGGGTCCCTTTAAAAGTGGGAGGACGGTGAGGAGGACAATGGAACCAATACTACCAATGTAAAATCAGAATAATATGAATAAAAAACATATATTTAATAAAAAAAGAAAACAAAGTTCTTCATTGACGTACACTGTACTGTGTGAAATAAGCTAGTGCTGTTCTTGGAATGAGTTGCTTTCCCACAAAGAAGGTTGACTGCAGGAAGTTGATACTTTCCTGGATTGTGTAAGCTAACAAGATGTACAAATTAGTAGATTCATTTCATTTCTAAAGTAGTTTCCTGAGAAAAGAAAGATCTTCTATTCCGAACACTGTACTTTGTGAAATAAGTTAGTTTTGTTCTCAGAATGAGTTGCTTTCCCATGAGGACGGTTCAGTGCAGCAATTTGATACTTTCCTATTTGTGTAATCTAACAAGATCTACAACTTAGTAGATTCATTTCATTACTAAAGTAGTTTGCTTAGAAAACAAAGATCTTCATTTCCGAACACTGTACAGTGTGAAATAAGCTAGTTCTGTTCTCAGAATGAGATGCTTTCCTAAGAAGACGGTTGAGTGCAGCAAGATCAAACTTTCCTGGTTTGTGTAATCTGACGAGATGTACAACTTAGTAGATTCATTTCATTTCTAAAGTAGTATGCTTAGAAAACAAAGGTCTTCATTGCATAACACTATCCTGTGTGAAATAAGTTACTTCTGTTCTCGGAGCGAGTTGATTTCCCACGAAGATGGTTGAGTGCAGGAAGTTGAAACTTTCCTGCCTTGTGTAATCTAACAAGATGTACAACTTCGTATCTTCGTTTCATTTGTAAAGTCGTTTGCTTAGAAAACAAATA
>JAEOAD010002058.1:0-31817 GCA_036365145.1 Orientallactaga sibirica
GATTAGTGTTGGAATTAGTGTTGCTTCGAACAGGATGTAGAAGAATATTAGTTCAGCGGCTGAGAATGTTATAATTAGTGAGACTTGTAGAATTACTAGTATTGAGATAAATAGCTTTTTGCGAGTTAGGGTTTCTTTGGCTATATGGCCCTGGCTTGCAATAAGTATTAGGGGGAGTAGTCAGGATGTTAGGATTAGAAGGGGGGTAGACAGTTGGTCTGTGAAGAACAGGGTTGAGAAGTTGTGGCAAGCCTCGTTGTGGCTGTATAGGGTTAGCAGTGTAATTAGGCTAATTAGGAAGCTGTAGGAGGTTGTGTTGATTCACAGTATAGATGGTTTAGACCATCATGTGAGGGTAGCAGTATAATTGTTGGGGCGATAATTTTTAGCATTGTAGTAGATTTAGGTTTTGTACGTAGTCATTGCCGTAGGAGTTGGAAATTATGACTAGGAGAGCCAGGCCTACGGCTGCCTCGCATGCGGCAAATACTAGGATAATAATAGGGAGTATGAATGAGAGGCTGTTATGTATGTTGAGGGAGTTAATAGAGGTTAATACGAAGATAGCTAGTATTATGCCTTCTAGGCATAGTAGAGTTGATATTAGGTGGGATCGGTATATCAGGGCGCCAAGGAGGGATAGGGTAAAGGCTAGTATAAGGCTTGTATGGATTAGAGGCATATGATAATTATGAGTTAATTCATAATCTAATGAGTCGAAATCATTTGTTTTTTTTAAACTAATTATCAGGTTATTCTTCTCATTCAAGTCCTTTTTGAAGTCATTCGTAGGCTAAGCCCAGGGCAAGTACCAGTACAAGGAGGAGGGCTACTATTATTACAAGGGTAAGTTTATTTATCTGGGCTGCTCATGGTAGGGGAAGTAGGAGGGCGATTTCTAGGTCGAAAAGAAGAAATGTAATTGCTACTAGGAAGAATTTTATTGAGAAGGGTAGACGGGCTGTTTCGATAGGGTCGAAACCGCATTCATAGGGGCCAATTTTTTCAGAGTAGGCATCAATTTGTGGAAGTCAGAAGGCTACTAGGACTAGTACTGAGGAGATTAGTACGTTTACAGAGAGGGATGTGAATATGTTTATTATTCTTTCCTGGGTTTTACCGGGACTGGCTGATTGGAAGTCAGCTGTACTTGTTGATACTAAAAGAATAAGATCCTCATCAATAGATTGATACGTAAAGGAATAGTCAGACTACATCGACAAAGTGTCAGTATCATGCTGCTGCTTCGAACCCGAAGTGGTGCTTAGATGTAAAGTGGAAGTTTAGTTGTCGGAGGAAGCAGACCACTAAGAAAGTTGTTCCGATGATTACGTGTAGTCCATGGAAGCCTGTTGCTATAAAAAAGGTAGACCCATACACACCGTCTGAGATAGTGAAGGGGTTTCAAAGTATTCTGATCCTTGGAGGAGAGTGAAGTACACGCCTAAAGCGATTGTAATGAATAGGGCTTGGATTATATGGTTTCGATTACCTTCTATGAGGCTATGATGAGCTCATGTAATGGAAACTCCTGAGGCTAATAGTACGGATGTGTTTAGTAGAGGGACGTCTAAGGGGTTTAGAGGAATAATACCTGTAGGTGGTCAGCAGCCTCCTAGATCGTGTGTTGGGGCCAGACTGGAGTGGTAAAAAGCTCAGAAAAATCCTGCGAAGAAGAAGATTTCGGAGATGATGAAAAGGACTATTCCGTAACGGAGGCCTTTCTGGACTGTTGGGGTGTGGTGACCTTGGAAGGTTCCTTCTCGAATTACGTCTCGTCATCACTGAAATATAGTTAGAGTGTTCGTTAGAAGTCCAGTGATTAGAAGGGTGGAAGAGTGGAAGTGGAATCATATAATGAGGCCTGAGGTTAGGAGTAGGGCGGATAGGGCCCCGTTAGTGGTCAGGGGCTGGGGTTAACCATGTGGTAGGGGTGTATCTGGTGGGTCATTAGGTGTTGTCGTGTAGGTACAGGCTTACTAGGAGTGTAAATACGTAGGCTTGGATCAGGGCCACGGCGAATTCTAATACAGTGAGGAGCACTAGGATGATGAATGTAATTAGGGCGGTAGGAATGTTGATAGAGAGTAGAACTAGGGTGGCGCCCCCGATTAAGTGAATCAGTAGGTGTCCAGCTGTGATGTTGGCTGTTAGCCGTACAGCTAAAGCTATGGGTTGGATAAATAGACTGATTGTTTCGATGACAATTAGTATCGGGATTAGAGGAATTGGCGTGCCTTGGGGCAGGAAGTGGGCTAGAGAGGCTTTTGTCTTGTGCCGAAAACCTAGGATTACGGCTCCTGCTCATAATGGGATTGCTATACCTAGGTTTATTGAGAGTTGAGTTGTTGGGGTGAAAGTGTGAGGAGAAGTCCAAGGAGGTTAGTTGAGCCAATGAAAATAATTAGGGAGGCAAGTATTAGAGATCAGGAGCGTCCTTTGTTGTTGTGCATAGATATCATTTGTTTTAAAATAGTTTTTACAAGTCATTGTTGTGCTGTTGTTAGTCGGTTTGTTAGTAGGCGGGTGGAAGTGGGGAAAAAGAAAGTGGGGATGGCGATAATTAGGATGATGACGGGCATACCAACTAGTGTAGGGGGGTAATGAAAGAGGCAAATAGATTTTCGTTCATTTTAGTTCTCAAGGGTTAGGGGATTTTTTGAGGCCACGGATTTTGTGGAGGATGGAGTGGAAGTTGAATGAAGAGAGCTTGGTTTGAAATAGGATGAATAGAGTAAGAAATATAGAAATAATTGTAATGAATCAGGTTGATGTGTCAAGTTGTGGCATTTCATTATGGGAGTGTATGTGATCCCTTCTTTAGCTTAAAAGGCTAATGCTGTACAAGCTTCATAATGTAGGACTAGACTATTGATAGAGATCAGTTTTCAAAATGTTTTAGGGGCACAACTTCTAATACGATAGGCATGAAGCTGTGTTAGACCCACAAATTTCGGAGCATTGGCCGTAGAATAGGCCAGGGCGGGTTGAAGTTAGGGTAGCTTGTTTTAGGCGTCCGGGAATGGCATCTGTTTTAATTCCTAGCGATGGCATGGCTCAGGAGTGAAGGACGTCTTCTGAGGAGATAAGCATGCGGATTGGAAGTTCTATAGGTAGAACGACTCGGTTGTCGACTTCTAGTAATCGTAGATTTCCTGATGTTAGATCTGCCGTTGGGACTATGTATGAGTCAAATGTAAGATCTTCATAATCGGTGTATTCATAGCTTCAGTATCATTGGTGTCCTATGGTTTTTACTGTGAGGGAGGGTTATTGATCTCGTCTATTATGTAGAGAATTCGTAGTGATGGGAGGGCAATTAGAATCAAAATAATAGCTGGTAGGATTGTCCAGATAGTTTCTACTTCTTGGGCATCTATAGTGCTTGTATGGGTGAGTTTTGTAGTCAGTATGGCTGAGATAATATAGAGAACTAGGGTGCTGATTAGGAAGACGATTATTAGGGTGTGGTCATGGAAGTTTATAAGCTCTTCTATGATAGGGGGGAGGAGGCATCTTGTAGGCCTAGTTGAAAGGGTACGCCATAGAGATATACGGGTGTTAGTCCGTGACTTAACTTTGACAAAGTTATGTAATTCTTTACTAATACCTCGAATAGAGAAAGTCATAGAGGCTATGGTGCTGGCTTGAAACCAGTTATTGGGGTTCGATTCCTTCCTTTCTTAGTAGGCTTTTACGTAGGTTGGTTCTTCAGATGTATGATAAGAGGTGGGCACCCGTGTAGTCATTCTAGGTTTGTTGTTGTGAGTTCTACTGAGGCCACTTCTCGTTTTGATGCGAAAGCTTCTCAGATTATGAAGATTATGATTATTACTGCCGTTAAGGAGATAAAAGATCCTATTGAGAGACTGTATTTCATGTCGTATATGCATCTGGGTAGTCTGAGTAGCGTCGAGGCATTCCGGATAGACCTAGGAAATGTTGTGGAAAGAAGGTTATGTTTACTCCAACAAATATTACGGAGAAATGAATTTTGGCCCATGTCGTCTAGAGTGTAGCCTGTAAATAGGGGAATCAGTGGACCAGAAGCCTGCCATAATGGCAAAATACAGCTCCTATGGAGAGAACATAGTGAAAGTGGGCTACTACATAATATGTGTCATGCAGTACAATGTCTAAGGATGAGTTGGATAAAACAATTCCTGTTAGTCCTCCTACAGTGAACAGGAAAATAAAGCCTAGGGCTCACAGTATTGCCGGGGATCATTTGATGTTGCCTCCGTGCAGGGTGGCTAGTCAGCTGAATACTTTTACTCCTGTAGGAATGGCGATGATTATTGTGGCGGAGGTGAAGTATGCTCGAGTATCTACGTCTAGGCCGACAGTGAACATGTGATGATGGGCTCATACGATAAATCCTAGAAGCCAATAGATATTATAGCTCATACTATGCCCATGTATCCAAAAGGTTCTTTTTTCCTGAGTAATAAGTAACAATGTGAGAGATGATTCCAAATCCTGGAAGAATAAGGATAGACTTCTGGATGGCCGAAGAATCAGAATAAGTGTTGGTAGAGGATCAGGTCCCCTCCAGCGGGGGGTCAAAGAAAGTTGTGTTAAGATTTCGGTCGGTAAGAAGTATAGTGATACCGGCTGCCAGAACTGGAAGTGATAGAAGAAGAAGTACAGCTGTGATAAGAACGGATCAGACGAACAGAGGTGTCTGGTATTGGGATAGGGCTGGGGTTTCATGTTGATAATGGTTGTAATAAAGTTGATTGCGCCTAGAATTGATGATACACCGGCTAGATGGAGGAGAAAATGGCTGGGTCTACGGATGCCCTGCATGGGCGAGATTGCCAGCTAGTGGTGGGTATACTGTTCAGCCTGTGCCAGCTCCTGCTTCTACTATAGAGGAAGCTAGGAGAAGAAGGAATGAAGGAGGCAGGAGTCAAAGCTTATGTTGTTTATTCAGGGGAAGGCTATATCTGGGGCTCCAATCATTAAAGGGACCAGTCAGTTGCCAAAGCCTCCAATTATTATAGGTATTACCATGAAGAAAATTATGACGAATGCGTGGGCAGTTACAACTACGTTGTAGATTTGGTCGTCTCTATTAGAGCTCCAGGTTGGCCTAGTTCGGCTCCGGATAAGGATACTTAGGGCTGTGCGATTATACCAGCTCAAGCGGCGAAGATTATGTACAGAGTACCAATATCTTTGTGGTTAGTTGAAAAGAGTCAACAGGTTTACGAACATAGGTAAAATGGCTGAGTAAGCATTAGACTGTAAATCTAAAGACAGAGGTTCAAGCCCTCTTTTTTGCAAGCCTGAGGTGATTTCCATATTGAATTGCAAATTCAAAGAAGCAGCTTCAAATCTGGGGCTTCTCCCGCCGTTCTTTCGCCAAAGGCGGGAGAAGTAGATTGAAGCCAGTTGTCTTAGGGTTTTTAGCTGTTAACTAAAGTTTCGTGGGGTTGGAGCCCACCAGTCTAGTGAGGATTTAGCTTAAATAAAAGTGAATGATTTGCAATCATTAGATGTAAGATGTGAACTTACAGTCCTTAGTTCAGAAGTTAAGTATAGACTACTTTCTTAGAGCTTTGAAGGCTCTGGGTCTTATATAACCTAAACTTCTAGTTTAGAAAGTAGAACAGTGTTGTTATGGGTAGTATTATTGTTGAAATAATAATTAGGGGAGGAAGGATGGTTAGTCGTTTTGTTGGACATTGTTGTCATTGTATCTTGATATTGTTTGGTGTTGGGAATATGGATGGGATGAGGAAAATCAGTCGTAGGTAGAAGAATAGGTTTAGGAGGGCTAGGATTGAGATTAGCGTAGCTATGTAGATATTGTCGTTTATGGTTAGTTCTTGGATAATAAGTCATTTTGGTGTAAATCCTAAGAGAGGTAGGCCTCCTAGGGAAAGTAAAATGGCTAAGGAAGATGCTGTGATGATGGGAAATTTGTTTCATGTGTGGGATAGGGATGCTAGTGATAATGTGGATATGGTTATGAAAGAGATGATTAGGGTGAGTGTGTAAGGAGGATGTAGACTGCTAGGTTAATTAATATGAGGAAGGGTTATAGGAGGTAATAATAACTATTCAGCCTATGTGGGCGATGGATGAGTAGGCTATAATTTTGCGTAGTTTGGTTTGGTTGAGGCCTCCTCATCCCCCTACAAGGATAGAGAGTAGGCCTGTGGTGAGTAGTAATGGTGTTGGGGTTATTGGTGCTAGTATGTAAAGGATTGACAAGGGTGCTAGTTTTTGTCATGTTAGTACTAGTAGGCCTGATATTAAGGGTACTCCTTGGATTACTTCAGGTATTCAGAAGTGGAATGGGGCTAGTCCTAGTTTAATGAGGATTGCTAGGGTTATTAGGCAGGTGCATGTTGAGTTGGATAGTGGGTTAATGGTTCAGAGTCCTGAATAGGTGTAATTGGTTAGGATGGAGGCTAGAGAAGATTATTGAAGCAGGCTTGGGTTAGGAAATATTTTGTGGCGGCTTCTGTTGATCGGGGTTAGCCTTTTTAATCAGAAGAGGGATGATTGCCAGCATGCTTATTTCTAGTCCAACTCATATTAGGAGGTGTGGGAGCTGAGTAATGTGATTAGTGTGTTCCTATGATTACTGTGAAGGTGATTGAGAAGTTAGTGATGACTTTTTATTAGTATGGGAAGGGGTATGAACCAACATTTTCGGGGTATGGGCCCGATAGCTTTGACCTTACTGACCTTACTTAGAACTTGGTGTACTAGGTAGCACGAAGATTTTTGAATTCTTAGGAGTGGGTTCAAACCCTATAGTTCTAGAAATAAGAGGTTTGAACCTCTATGTTTCTCTATCAAAGTAACTCTTTTGTCAGACATATTTCTAGGAGTAAGGGGATAAATGATATTGAAATTGGGAGAGAAATGTGTCATATGCAAAGAGCGAGAGTGAGGAGGAAGGAAATTTTTCATAGGAGGTGCATTAGTTGGTCGTATCAGGAAGCGAGGGGTATGATGCTCGTACTCATAGGAAGAGGACGAGAGGAGTAGGGTTTTGTAACGAATTCTAGTGTGAATAGGTCTGCGGATATAGGGTTAGTTAGTGTGCCCAGGAAGATTACGGTGGTGAGGGCGTTTATGAGGATAATGTTTATGTATTCCGCTATGAAGAATAGGGCGAAAGGGCCTCCTGCATATTCGACGTTAAATCCGGAGACTAATTCTGATTCTCCTTCAGTCAGGTCGAATGGAGCTCGGTTGGTTTCTGCCAGAGTTGAAATAAATCATATCATGGCTAATGGTCAAGTGGGGACAATAAATCAGATTGCTTCTTGTGATTGGATAATAGATCCTAAGGAATAAGAACCGTTGAGTAGTAGTACTGAGAGTAAGATGATTGCTAGAGATACTTCGTAGGAGATTGTTTGGGCGACTGCTCGTAGGGCTCCAATTAGAGCGTATTTGGAGTTGGATGCCCATCCGGATCATAAGATGGAGTAGACAGCTAGCTGGATAGGGCTAGGATAAATAGGATGCCTAAGTTGAGGTTTATTAGTGGATGTGGTATTGGCATTGGAATTCATAGGCTAAGTGCTAGAGATAAGGCTAGTGTAGGAGCAATTACGAATAAGGTTGCGGATGAGAAGTTGGGTCGTAGGGGTTCTTTAATGAAAAGTTTTATAGCGTCTGAGAAAGGCTGTAATAAGCCATAGGGGCCTACGATGTTGGGGCCTTTTCGGAGTTGTATATATACCTAGAATTTTGCGTTCTACTAGCGTAAAGGAAGGCCATGGCGATAAGGATAGGGACGATTAGAGTGAGAGTGTGTAGTAGCTGCATGAGTGCTAAGAAGAGGAGTTGAACCTCTGGGTGCAAGGTTTTAAGTCTTGTGCAATTACCAGGCTCTGCCATCTTAGCAAGCCCTGTTCTTGGGCTATGTTGAGCATATTTTCTAGATTTAGATTACTTCATCTATTATTTTAAGAGCGCTAGTGTTTTGGAGGCTCTATTTTTCTGGTCCTTTCGTACTGGGAAAAATTGCTAATAGATAGAAACCGACCTGGATTACTCCGGTCTGAACTCAGATCACGTAGGACTTTAATCGTTGAACAAACGAACCTTTAATAGCTTCTACACCATTGGGATGTCCTGATCCAACATCGAGGTCGTAAACCCTATTGTCGATATGGACTCTCGAATAGGGGATAGCGCTGTTATCCCTAGGGTAACTTGGTCCGTTGATCAATTTTTGGGTCAATAAATTAAATTAATAACTTAGACTAGTTGGTCTTAGTTTAATCTATTCGAGGGTTTTGTGCTCCGAGGTCACCCCAACCGAAATCATTAACTTAGGTTAAACTTTAGTATGTTATTCCCTTGGGGTATGTTTTGCTAGGTTAGTAAGTTAATAGATTAAAGCTCCATAGGGTCTTCTCGTCTTATTGTTGTATTCCAGCCTCTTCACTGGAAGGTCAATTTCACTGATGGGAAGTAAGAGACAGTTAAACCCTCGTCTTGCCATTCATGCTAGTCCCTAATTAAGGAACAAATGATTATGCTACCTTTGCACGGTCAGGATACCGCGGCCGTTTAACGTGAGTCACCGGGCAGGCAGTGCCTCTAATACTTTTTATGCTAGAGGTGATGTTTTTGGTAAACAGGCAGGGTTCGTAGTTGCCGAGTTCCTTTTACTTCTTTTCATCTTTCCTTAATGCACTCCTGTGTTGGATTAACTCTATTGGTAGAAAGGGGTTTATTTGTGGATATTCATTCATTTAGAGTTAACTATCAGTGAATTATTCGAGCTGATATACGCTTGTGCTAGGAGAAAAATTTTCTTGTTACTCATACCAACATTATTTCATCTATAAGTTTATAGATTGGTCCAGTTTACAGCTAGGAATTCGTTTAAGTATTATGGTATTGGGGGTGCAGGTTGAGCTTTAACGCTTTCTTAATTGGTGGCTGCTTTTAGGCCAACTATGTTATTCTTAGTTCTTATTCTCTAGTGGAGGTTGTACCCTTTGTCTAAAGAGCTGTCCCTCTTTAGATTAGCAGTTAAACTTGCAAGGGGATTTATAGTTCTTTAGGCAGGTTTATAGCTGAACTAAAATTCTCTTTCTGGACAACCAGCTATCACCAAGCTCGTTAGGCTTTTCACCTCTACCTAGGAATCTTCCCACTATTTTGCCACATAGACGGGTGCATTCATAAAATTGTTCTTAGGTAGCTCGTTTGGTTTCGGGGGGTCTAACTCAGTTCTCTTTGCTAGGCTATTTCTAGTTGATTCATTATGCAAAAGGTACAAGGGTTAATCTTTGCTTTTTTGCACTTAAACTTATCTTCTTTCATCTTTCCCTTACGGTACTATCTCTATAGCGTCAACTTTACATTTCTATCTCCTATACTTTGTTGTTTAACTAAATGTTTTGATTTATTATTTCTTTATAGTTTGGTTTTAGGCTTGATTGAGCTAGCAGTGGTTCAAAGCGTCCTGTAATGGCGGGAATCTTCTGAGTGTAAGTCAGATGCTTTATGTTAAGCTACGTTTTGGTTCATCCAAGCACACTTTCAGTATGCTTACCATGTTACGACTTATCTCCTCTAATACGGGCTTCCATAGTCTTATTTAATGGTTTTAGAAATGTACTTGAGGAGGGTGACGGGCGGTGTGTGCGTACTTCATTGCTCAATTCAACTAAGCACTCTATTCTTAGTTTACTACTAAATCCTCCTTAGCTCTTTTATTTCAAAAAGAGTAGCGTTATGTTCTTGGCAAAGAAAATGTAGCCCATTACTGCCCACTCCATAGGCTACACCTTGACCTAACGTTTTTACGGCTTAAGGTTCTTAAGCTAACTTCTTTTCCTATAGGGGTCTGCTGAAGATGGCGGTATATAGGCTGATTTGGCAAGGAGTGGTGAGGTAGAGCGGGGTTTATCGATTACAGAACAGGCTCCTCTAGGGGGATATAAAGTACCGCCAAGTCCTTTGAGTTTTAAGCAGTAGCTAGTAGTTCTCTGGCGGGTAGCCTTATTAGGTGGCTATCTCTGTTTAGGGCTAGGCATAATGGGGTATCTAATCCCAGTTTGTACCCTAGCTATCGTGTCTTCAGGCTTAATAGGGTCACTTTCGTAGTGTATTTTATCTTGGACGATGAATTTCTACATATTAGTCCAAATTTAACTCTATTTTGTGGTGCTCTTTAAACACGCTTTACGCCGTAGGGTTTTATTAGTTTGGGTTAATCGTATGACCGCGGTGGCTGGCACGAAATTGACCAACCCTGAATAGTATGACTTAGTCAAACTTTCGTTCATTGCTTAATTTTATCACTGCTATCCCGTGGGGGGTGTGGCTAGGCAAGATGTCTTGAGCAACATTTAGTGTGCTTGATACCCACTCCTTACAATCGATGTGAGCGATTTTTGAGGTATTCTCACTGGCATGGGGAGGCTCGCATGTAAGTCTACTAAGAACTAATAAAAGGCCAGGACCAAAACTTTTGGTTGCTAATGGGTCTTAGGGACCATCTAAGCATTTTCAGCGCTTCGCTTTGAGCAAGTTAAGCTACGTTAGCATTTTTGGGTGCTGAAAAATTTGCACCGGGGAAGATGTCTACGAGCAGTCGATCCTTCGAATAAGAAATAGGTTGGACTGAGAAGCCAGTCTATTGATTCTTTTATGTTTTGGGTTTTGTTGGTTGTTTTTGAGTACTATGTAGTATCAAGTTACCTTTACACTTATAGTCCATTTGAGCGCTTGTTTTGGGGTTTTGCAAGTTAGTTTAGTGGGCATGAATATGGGTGTAAACGGGGGTAGGGGTTTGTTGAGATAATTATAATAATACTTGAAAGGTTGTGTGCGTATGCGTATATGCGTATATGCGTATATGCGTATATGCGTATATGCGTATGTGCGTATGTGCGTATGTGCGTATGTGCGTATGTGCGTATATGCGTATATGCGTATATGCGTATATGCGTATATGCGTATGTGCGTATGTGCGTATATGCGTATATGCGTATATGCGTATATGCGTATATGCGTATATAATAACGTATATGCGTATATGCGTATATGCGTATATGCGTATATGCGTATATGCGTATATGCGTATATGCGTATATGCGTGTGTACGTGGGGATAAATAAGATTTATGTCCTTCGCTACGGACATATAGTCCTATTTGACTTATTGGTGTGCCAGAGCTTGCAAGATTCTGAAGTCCAGCTTAGTTTTATTTTATTGCACTGCCTTTTACGGCAGGTGAATCACAGCATTCCGAAAATTAAAAAATACCAACTGCATGACACCACAGTTATGTTGGGCATGGGCTGATTAGTCATTAGTCCATCGAGATGTCTTATTTAAGATCATCGAGTGGGCGTCTTAGCCTAAAATGGCCCTGAAGTAAGAACCAGATGTATTGTAAAGATCAAGTTTAGCTACCCCCACGTTGAGATGGGCGCTGGGCGAGAAGAGGACACTTATTGGGCGGTTGATGGTTTCACGGAGGTGGTAGATTAAGAGACCAACGATCGGATAGGGATAGACATACTGACAAGGACTGAGTCAGGCAGCCTGACTTAATGGTCTATGCAATCTCCTTTGAAATGAAATTGCTAAAGCATTGACTGAATTTGGACTTGAATAGTCGTATGGATATGGATTTAATGGGGATATAACATATATATGTCTTATGTAAGGTAAATAGGAGTATGTACTAGCTTATATGCATGTGGTAAATAATATTATGCACGATATACATAGGGCCAGGGGCAGGAAATAGTTTATTGAGAATGCCAGCTTTGGGTGCTGGTGGTAGGATTTTTAGTCTTTTCTTGATTATGTCTTTGGAGAATTGACTTCTCATTTCTGGTTTACAAGACCAGAGTAATTTTTATACTACAAAGGCTTGGTGTCTTCATTTTAATATCTTGTTTTCTAACATGCTGGCTAGGGGGTATGAGGATGAGGATGATTGTGAAGTATAGAATTGATGCAGATTTGGCCGATGATGATGAATGGGTGTTCTACTGGTTGGCCTCCAATTCAGGTCAGGGGAGAAGGTCTGCTACTAAAGCATTCAATAAAGACACTGGCTGATTGGGCGGAAGATCATGCTACGTTGTTTAGAGTTGTGTAGGAAGGGTACTAGTGCTAGAATTAGGATAGATAGGACTAGGCAATTACTCCTCCGAGTTTGTTAGGGATGGATCAGAGAAGGATGGCGTAGGCAAAGAGAAAGTATCATTCAGGTTTCATGTGGGGAGGGGTGTTGAGGGGATTATTTGGGTGTATAATTATCAGGGGTCTCCTAAGAGGTCTGGGAGAATAGGACTAATGCTAGGAGGATGAGGATTAGGAATAGGAATCCTAGAGAGCGTCTTTTGATCGTATAATAAGGGTGGAAGGAATTTATCTGCATCTGGTTTTAGGCCGATAGGGTTATTTGATCCTGTTTCATGTAGGAATAGGGAGATGGACAACAGCTAGGGCTGCTACGATAAATGGGAGAATGAAATGGAAGGCGAAGAATCAGGTCAGGGGTGGCTTTGTCACTGAGCCCCCCTCAGATTCATTCCACTGGGGAGTAGTGCCATTAGGGGGTTGCTGATAGGAGGTTAGTGATGACAGTGGCTCCTCAGAGGATGTTGCCCTCAGGGTAGTACATAGCCTATAAAAGCTGTGGCTATTACGGTGAATGGAAGGCGCCGATCTTCCAGGTTTCGATGAATGTGTATGATCCATAGTACAGTCCTCGTCCTACATGGAGGAACAGGCAGATAAGAATGGTGAGGCTCCGTTAGCGTGTAAGTATCGGATAAGTCAGCCATAGTTGACATCTCAGCAGATGTGGTGGAGGAGGAGAGGGCCAGTTTGTGGTGTCGGATGTGTAGTGTATTGCACAAAGGAATAGTCTGTAAGGTTTGGCCAGTGAGGCCAAGTCCTAAAAAGGGCCAGAAGTTTCATCATGCTATTTTACGAGATGTTGGATGGGGTGGGAGGTCAATAAGGACTCGTTAATGATTTTTATTGGGGATGTGTTTTTCGGATGTTGTCATTAAGTTTTTGTAGTTGAATGTACAGCGATGATTTTTTTTTTCATGTCATAGGTCATGGGGTAACCATGCAAAAATAATGACTATATCAATTTTCTTGTTAAGTTTTATTATTTGGCGGAGTTTTATTGCTTTTGCAACTAAGCCATCTCCTATTTATGGGGGTTAGGGTTGATTGTAGCTGGGGGTTTAGGGTGTGGGTTGATTTTAGAGTCTGGGGGTCTTATTTAGGGCTTATATAGTATTTTAGTTTATCTTGGTGGTATGATGGTAGTCTTTTGGTTATGCACTACTGCTATAGCCACTGAAGACTATCCGGAGACTTGAGTTTCTAGTTGGGCAGTTATTTTAATGGCTAGGGTTAGGTTTTATTATAAGGTTGGTTCTTTTTCTGTGGTTTGTGATTCAGACAATGTTAAACTGGTTGTAAGTTTAGTAGTATAGGGTTTAGGTAGTGATGGAAGGTGATCAGGGGTTTATAGGGGAGGATATGGTTGGGGTTTCTGCTATTTATAATTATGGGTGGTGGTTAGTGGCTGTTGCTGGTTTGAACATTGTTTGTGAGTGTGTTTATTGTTATTGAGATTACTCAGGGTGGCTAGAGTAGTGCGATTAGGGATTGCTGGTAGGGTTAGGAGGATTGATATGAGTATAGTTTAGTTAGGCCTTTTTAGTTTGGAGGTGGTATGGGAGGCTGAGGTTAGATTTAGCTAGGAATTTGGGTAGGGCGTGTTCTAGTCAGATTAGGTCTAGGGATTTAAAGGCCGCCAGTTTTGGCTTATAGTCAGGTTTTATGTGGGATAAGTCGGTGTAAGATGAGTGGAAAGAATCCTAGTAAGGTTGAGAATTTGCGTGGGGGAGAAGGTGGTGTTTAATGTGAGGTTAAGGGTTAGTTTGTTTAGTTCTATGGCTAGGCTAGCCTGCGATAGTTACAAATGGGGCTGCTGTTTTTAGGATGGTGGTATAGGTTATTTGAGGGTGGTAATTGGGGGTACTAAGATAGGTGATCAGATGGCCGGTAAAAGATGCTTCGATTATCAGTCGTTTGATAGGGTTAATTATTAGGAGGTAGTTTCATTGGATGTTTACTATTGGGAGGAATCGTGGATGGCCTGAGGCAGAAGATGATTCGTGTGCCTTATGTAAGCTATACTTCATGGAGTTTTTGATTGAGTGTAATAATAAGGAGGCTCAGGCGTTTATAGGGACGTGTTGCAAACCCCCGATAATAAGTGCCTTCCTTACAAGTAAAGCCAATTAAAATGGTGCCGATTAGTGCTAGAGCTTACCAAGTTATTAGGAACATAGTAATGAAAGTGCACTTTCAGCTCCATTCCTCCTAAGCACTGGATATCTTGCTCATCATTGGGACATGAATGAGATTGATCAGAGCCATAGACAATAAGCTTCAAGAATGCGTGGGTACCTGCCAGATATACTTAGGAAAGCTGAAGTAAGGTGGCCCAATACCTAGGGTGATTGCTTCTTCAAACCAAAATTGGCTTGATGTGGAGAAGGCGATGAGATTTTGATGTCATTTGTGTGGAGGGCGCAGATTACCTGTAAGATAGGGTGGTTAAGGCCCCTAGGCATAGTATAAGGGAATTTTTATGGTGGGTTATACAGAATGGGAAAAGTGGTTCAGAAGAGATACTCGGCTGCAACTTCCTTGCTTAGATGAGTAGGCTGATACAGGGGGTGGGCCTTCTATGGCGGGAGAATCAGAGTGCCATTGGTGGGGCTGATTTTCCGGCTGCTGCTAGTGAGCCTAGTAGAACCAGTGGGCTTGTTGTTTGTAAATTGGGAGGGGATGGGTTCTAGGTCTCTTGGGGTTTATTTAGTAATGGATCAGCAGTATAGTTAGGATGGGGCCGATGTCTCCGATGCAGTTATATAGGACAGCTTGGGAAGCTGCTGTATTGGCATCTGGGCATCAGATCTAATCTCCGATGAGCAGAAAGATGCGTTCCTCCTCATCCAGTGAGCAGTTGCTTATGGTTGTTGTGGAGACTAGGATTAGCCATTATAATCAGGAATGCCGTGGGTATGATAAATCAAGTGGGTTGGGGTCTGATTCTATATATCCCGATGAATTCTATGATAGATCCTTATAACGTATTAGAACTACTGGTATAATGGACGGAGTAAAATTTAAATTTAGAAGCTTATTATTGACATGGGACTGGGCTCGTAATTCAGTATCTGAATTAAGTATTCTGCTTTCATACCCTAGAGTAGAAGTAAGATCAAGGGACTCGGCCAGAAGTGCAGAGTAAGTCTTGATTAGTTTATTTATAGTGAGCTAGGGAAGTTAGGTTTAGGGTGGAAGATGGGTGTGAGGACCAGTGAGAGTTAATGGAGTTATATAAGTTAGAAGATGAAGTGCTATATTAATTGCTTCTATTTGGAGTTGCACCAATTTTTGGATTCTAAGACCAACCAGATTACATGCTCCTATAAATAAAGCTAGAAGTTATTTCCAGGCGCATGGGATTATGGACTTGCTTGCTCTCTTAGTAGATAGAGAGTTAGGCTCTATTTCTGAATTCACAGTCTAGTATTTTATAAACTACATTTTGATATAAGGCTCCACTTGAAAAGCAAGTAAATTGGGGATATTGTAAAGGAGGTAAGAGATCATGTATGGAGGCTCCTGGGAATTGGGTTAAGGTGGTGAATGAGGAAGGGAGGGTTTTTATGCCGTATATAATGGATCCTCGTTGGAAGTTTATGAGTTAGACATATATAGAAGTATATAAAGCAGTAATTGATATATGCTTTAGTTAGTAAGGATAATTTAGAAAGGCGGATCAGAATGGGAGATGGTGCATTCAAAGTTCTCCATTAAATTAATTCTGTGATGGAAGTGGGCCCATTTCGTTGTGTTTGCTTCGATCATCATGTACTATTAGTGGTAGAAATAGATTGTAGTCCCTCCAGGCTCCAGTAGTGTTATACAGCTGTGGATTTGTTATTCAGCCAGTTGACAACTAGGCAGAATGGGAAGAGGAGGAGTTAGTCAGCGACATTGTGGGACTGTAAGCACCTACTCTAAAAAGCTTAGAGTCCCAGATTACTGCTACACTGCATGCATTACTGGGCTGGCTTTGAAGGAAGTAAGCGATTAGTTTCTGATCAGTTTAGTGCAAGCCAGATTGAACTGGTTATAACTATTCCTCAGGATAGTAAGGTAGATAGGTAGGCTATATTGATTGTGGAGAACAGGATTTGGATTATAGAGATTCAGCCATCAATTCCACAGCCTCCTAGTTTCCAAGAGGATGGCAGCAAGTACTATGTGACTAACAGTTGGAGAAACTACATGTTTTCAGTGATCAAATTGCCAGGCTATGCAAAGTGTTATTTTTCACTGAGGCTGTATACAGGCTGATCATGTATGAGTTGGTTGGATGGGAGAGTTAGGTATAGGAAGTTAGGTATCGGGTGAATTATCTTTGAGTGCCTAGTTAGTTTTTGTTTTTGGCTATGGGAGAAGAGTAAAGGAGGGCCTACAAGTGTGGAAATAAGAAATGGGATTTAGCGTTTGGGTGTTCCAGTTTGAATTTGCCTCATCAGGTAGTAATGATTAGTATTTAGATTGATGTTGCTTCCAGACAGGATGCTGGAAGATATTGATTTGTCTAATGACTTAGAGAATGTATAATTAAGTGAGACTTATGATTGCTATTATTTAGAGATAAATGGCTTTTTGCAGGTTAGAGTTTCTTTGGCTATATGGCTAGCTTGCAATAAATGTGAGGAAGTAGTCAGGATCTTCAAGATTAGAGAAGAGGTAGACAGTTTAGTCTGAAAGACAGAAGGTTGAGAGATTTTATGGCAAGAGAGAGCCTCATTTGCTTTTGGCTGTATAGAGTTATGGTATAATTAGAGGCTGAATTAGGCTATGGGGTTATGTTGATTAGTATAGATGCGTTTAGACCATCATGTGAGAGTAGCAAATATAGTGGCCCAGGGCGATAATTTTTTTAGCATAGTAGATTTAGTTTTATGCATAGTCATTTGCCATGAGTTGGAAAGTGTGACTCAGAGGCCAGGCCTCACGGCTGCATCGCATACACATGGAAATACTAGGATAATAGCCAGGTATAGATAGGAGGCTGTTATATGTTGGGGTTAAGCCAAGGGAGTTAATGCAGAGAGATGGCTAGTATGTACATTCTAAGGCATAATGGGGGTGTAATAGAACAGGATCAGTATATCATCAGAGGCGCCAAGGAGGGGATAGGGTAAAGGCTAGTATAAGGCTTGTGGATTAGAGGGGCATATGATAATTATGAGTTAATTCATAATCTAGTAAGTCAGTTCATTTTTTTTTTGGCTAATTTATCAGGTTATTCTTCTCAATTTCAGTCCTTTTTGAGTCGTTCTTAGGCTAGGCCCAGGGGCAAATTGCCAGTACAAGGGAGGGAGGGCTACTGTGTACAGAGGTAAGTTTATTTGTCTGGGCTGCTCATGGTAGGGAAGTAGGAGGGCGATTTCTAGGTCAGAAAAGAAGAAAGTATAATTACTACAGGAAAATTTTATTAGGAAGATGGGCCAGGCTGTTTTTCAGTGGGTCAGAGCCGCATTCCATAAGAGAGCCAATTTTTCAGAGTAGGCATCAGTTTGGAAGTCAGAGAAATCACTAAGACTGAAGTACTGGGAGATTAAGTACGTTACAGAGAGGATGTAGATATATTTGGCTTCTTCTTTCTAGAGTTTTACCAGGACTGGCTGATTGAAGTCAACTGCTTAGCATTATTACTAAAAAGAATAGATCCTCATCAATAGGTTGATACATGGAGGAATAGTCAGACTGTCGACAAAGTGCTCCAGTATCCTTACTGCTGTGAGCAGTAGTGCTTAGATGTAAAGTGGAGATTTGAATTGTCAGAGGCAGACCACTAAGAAGTTGTTCCGATGATTACATGTAGTCCATGGGACCTGTTGCTATAAAAGGTAGACCCTTACACCGTCTAGGATAGTGAAGGGGTTTTAAAGTGTATTCTGATCCTTGGAAGTGCGATACCGCCTAAAGCGATTGTAATAGATGAAACTGGATTATATGGTTTCAGATTTACCTTCTGATATGATGGGCTCATGTGATGAGCTCCTGGGGCTAATAGATGGATGCATGTTTAGTAGAGGAGACATCTAAAGGAGTTTAGAGGAGAATAATACCTGCCAGGTAGTCAGCCTCCTAGATCGTATGTGGGGCCAGACTGAAGTGGTAAAAGCTCAGAAAAATCCCTGCGAAGAAGAAGATTTCAGGATGATGAAAGGACTATTCATAACCCAGGGGCCTTTCTACTGGACTGTTAGAGGTGTAGTGACCTTGGAAGGTTCCTTCTCAGATTGCATCCTCGTCATCACTGGAATATAGTTAGAGTGTTCATTAAGTCAGTGATTGGAGGGTGGAAGGGTGGAGTGGAATCTATAATGAGGCCTGAGGTTAGGAGTAGGGCGGATCGGGCCCCCGTTGGTAGTCAGGGGCTGGGTTGTTAACCATGTAGTAGTAAATTGTATCCCAGTGGAGTCATTAGGTATTTATCATTATAGGTACAGGCTTACTAGAATTATAAATGCATGTAAGAAGCAGATCAGAGCCACAGCAGGTCTACCTCTAATACAGTAATGGGAGCACTAGGATGATAGATATAATTAGGGCGCAGTAGGAATGTGTGATAGAAGTGATGAACTAGAATTGCTTACTTCCCAAATTAAGTAGATCAGTGGGTATCCCAGCTCTTGATATTGGCCTCATTAGCCATGCAGCTAAAAGCTATGGGTTAAGGATAAATAGACTGATTATTTCGATGGCAATTAGTATCAGGATTAGAGGTCAGCGTGCCTTGAGGGTGAGTGGGGCTAGAGAAACACATCTTGTGCGAGAAGCTAGGATTACGGCTCCTGCTCCATGATAAGTTACTACTTATAGGTTTAATGGAGTTAGGTTATTTGGGGTGAAGTGTAGAGGAAGTCAGGAGGTTAGTTAGATGAGAAATAGTTGGGAGAATGATATTAGGATCAAAATCCTTTTATTTGTGCATAGATGTCATTTTGTTTTAAAATAGTTTTTTACAAGTCGATGTTGTGCTGCTTGTTAGTCAGTTTTATTAGTAGGCGGGTCGAGTGGGGAAAAGAAGTCGGGATGGCGATAATTGGGATGATGACGGGCATGTAGCTAGTATACAAGGAGTAATGAAAGGGCCAAATAGATTTTCGTTCATTTTAGTTCTACTCAAGGGTTGGGGATTTTTTAAGAATTTTTAGTTTTATGGAGGATGGAGGTGGAGTTGGATGAAGAGGAAGCTAGTTTGAAATAGGATGAATGAGAGTAAAAATATAGAGAATAATTGTAATGAATCAGATTGATGTATCAGATTGTGGCATTTCATTATGGGGAGTGTATGAAATCCTTACTTTAGCTCAAAGCTAATACTGCTAAGCTTCATAATGGACTAGACTATTGATAGAATCAATTTCAAAATGTTTTAGAGAGCACAACTTCTAATGCGATAGGCATGACTGTAGTTAGACCCCACAAATTTGGGCATTGGCACGTAGAATAGAAGCCAGGGGCAGGTGAAGTTAAAGTAGCTTTGCGTTTAGGCATCCAGGAATGGCATCCCTATTTTTAATTCCCTAGCGATGGCATAGCTCAGCGGGATGATATTCTGAGAGATGCGACATGCGGATTGGAGATTCTATACGATGGGAACGACTCAATTTGTCGACTTCTAGTAATCCCGTAGATTTCCTGATATTAGATCTGCCATTGGGACTATGTATGGAGTCAGATATAAGATCTTCATAATCCAGGTGTATTCACTTGAAACTAAAAGTATCCATTTGGTGTCCTGCTGAACTTTACTGTGAGGGGAGGGTTGTGATCCTCATCTATTATAGAGGAGATTCCTTAGTGATGGGAGGCAATTGGAATCAAAATAATAGCTGGTAGGATTGTCCAGATGGTTTCTAAGCTATTAGGCATCTATAGTGTAGGTGAGTTTTGTAGTCTGGTGTGGCTGGATAATATAGAAGACTAGGTGCCCCAGTTAGAGGGCGGTGTGAGAATTGTAGTATGGAAGTTTATAAGGCTCTTCTACAATGATAGGGGAGAGGCATCTTATGGCCTAATTTGAAGGGTACACGCCATGAGATATACAGGTGTGTAGTCAACTGACTTACTTTGACAAAGTTATGCCAATTCTTTTACTAGTACCTCAGATAGAAATCCTTGGGGCTATGGTGCTGGCTTGGGAGCCAGTTGGCCAGAGTTCGATTCCACTTCCTTTCTTAGTAGAGGCACTTTGCGTAGGTTAGTTCTTCAGATATATATGATAAGGTGGGCGACCCGTATATGAGTCATTCTAAGTTTATTTGTACCAAAGTTCTACTAGAATGCCGTTTTGATGCAACTTCTCAGATTATAGAATTATGATTATGCAGTGAGATAAAAGATCCTATTGAGGAGACTGTATTTCATGTCCATGTATGCATCTAGGTGATCTGAGTAGCATCAGAAGAGGCCCATTCCAGATAGACCTAGAAATGTTATGGAAAAAGTTATCTTTTACTCAACCAAATGTACGGAGAATAGATTTTGGCCCATGTATGTCATCTAGAGTGTAGCCCTGTAAATGAGAGAATCAGTAGATGAGAGCCTGCCATAATACACATGATGCAATCCTATGGGAGAACATAGTAAGAAATTAGGCTACTGCATAATATATGCTCATGCAGTACAATATCTAAAGGATGGAAGTTAAGATCAAAACAATTCCACCTTAGTCCTCCTACAGTAGACAGGAAAATGAGGCCTAGGAGCTCACAGTATTGCCAGAGGATCATTTGATGTTGCCTCCGTATAGAGATGGCTGAAATCAGCTGAATACTTTTACTCTGTAGGAGTGGCGATGATTGTGTAGCGGAGTGTAGTATGCTCAGTATCACATCTGACCGACAGTAGACATGCTAATTAGGCTCATGCGATGTCGATCACCAAGAGCCAATAGATATTATAGGCTCATACTGTACCATGTATCCGAGTTTCTTTCCTGAGTAATAAATGGCAATGTGGGAGATGATTCCAGATCCTGGGAGAATGAGATTCTGGAGCTTCTGGATGGCCAGAAGAATCAGAGATAGAGGAGTGTTGAAAGTACCAGAGGATCAGAGTCCCCACCTCCAGCGAGAGTCAAAGAGATTGTGTTGAATTCAGTCAGTGAAGTATAAGTGATACCGGCTGCCAGAACTAGAGTGATAGAAGAAGAAGTACGGCTGTGATAAGACAGATCAGACAGACAGAAGTGCTCTGGTAGCCCAGGATAGGGCTGAGGTTTCATGTAGTAATGGTTTGCCAATCGAGATTGGTGCCTCGATTGTTGATACACCGGCTAGATGGAGAAAATGACTAGTCTACGGATGCTGCTCCTCATGACGAGATGCCAGCTAGTGATGGAGTATGGCTAAGAAAAGCCTGTGCAGCTCCTGCACTTCTACTAGAGGAAGCTAGGAGAAGAGGAATGAGGCCAGGAGTCAAGAAACACATATTCCCCATTTTATTCAGGGAAGGCTATATCTGGGGCTCCAATCATTAGAGGACCAGTCAGTTGCAAGACCTCCAATGTGTAAGTTATTACCATGAAGAAAGTGCCAACCTGGAAGTGCGTGACGGTGCCAGCACGTTGTAAGATTTGAGTCGTCTCCTGTAATGGAAGCTCAGGAGTTGGCCTAGTTCATCGGATAAGGAATGCCAGGGCACAGCCACAAATTGCATACCAGCTCAAGGCGAAAGGTAGTATGGTACCATTATCTTTGTAGTTTAATTTGAAAAGTCAGCCAGGTTACGAACATGAGTAAAATGGCACAGTGGCATTAGACTGTAAATCAATCTAAAGACAGAAGAGTTCAAGCCCTCATCACACCAAGCCCCTGAGGTATTTCCATGAATTGCAAATTCAAAGAAGCAGCTCCTAGTCTGCTGGGGCTTACCTCATAATTACTGTAAAGGCAGGAAAGTGGATGGCTCCAGTTGTCTTGAGGTTTGCTGTTGCTTCTAAGGAGATTTCGGCTGTTAGGTTGGGGCCACCAAGTCCTATGAGATTTAAGCAAATAAAAGTGAATGAGTTTTGTAATCATTAGATATAAGATGTGAGCCACAGTCCTTAATTCAGAGATTAAATTATAGACTACTTTCTTACAGAGAGCTTTGAAGGCTCTGGAGTGCTTATATAACCTAAACTTCTAGTTTCATTGAACAGTATTTATTATGGGTAGTATTATTATTTGAAATATGTTTTGAGAGGAAGGATGTCATTTTTATTTGGACATTGTTATGCATTGTATCTTAATGCTTCACATTTTGAGTATTTGAGAATATGAATTTAGAGATGGGAAAATAAATCAGTCTGTGGAAGTAGAGGATCAGTTTAGGAAGATTTAGTTGAGATTGGCCTTCAGCTATGTAGATATTGTCGTTTATGGTTAATTCTTGAATAATAAGTCATTTTTAGTTATAAATCCTGTAAGAGAGTAGGCCTCCTGAGAAGAGGAAATGAGCAATAAGGAGAGATGCTGTGATGATGGGAGGCTACTGACTTTCGCTATTCATGGGACCAAGGATACTCTAAGTAAAGTAATGCATGAATGTGGTGCCAGAGAGATGAGTTGAGGGTGAGTGTAAGAGAGGATGCATGGGCTACTGAGTTGGGATTAGCCAGGAAAGATTGCAGAGGTAATAATAACTATTCGCCCCTGAGCGTGGATGGTAGGCTATATTTTGCATGAATTGCCAGTTTTGGTTGAGGCCTCCTCATCCTAAGAATAGAAAATGAGCCTGGTAGAAGTAATATTAATAATTATTTAGAAATTATTAGTACTAAGTATGTAAAAGAATTGACTTAAAGGTACTAGTTTTGTCATATTTTAGTACCCCCTGAAGTAGGCCTGATAAAAAATTACTCCTTGGGTTAAACTAGGTATTCAAGAAATGGAATGGGAGTAGTCCCTAGTTTAATGTGAGGATGCTTTTAGGTTAGTAGTGTGGGTGCATGTGGAGTTGGATAGTAGGTTAATGATTCAAGTCCTGAATGAGTACAGTAGTTAGAGATAGGGGCTAGGAAAGGGTCATTGGGCAATCAAAGCCAGGTGGAAATATTTTGCAGCCTTCTGTTAGAATGAGGGGTTAGCCTTTTTAATCAGAAGAAAGAGGATGATTGCCAGCATGCTATTTCTAGTCAACTCATATTAGGGAGAATTGTGTGGGGAGCTACAAGAAAGTAATGTGTGATTAGTATTACCATAATTACTGTGAAGGTGAGTTGAGAAGAGGTGTGCGTAGCTTTTGTATGGAAGGGGTATGGACCAACACGTACAAGGTATAGGCCCGATAAGCTGTAAGCTGTGCCACTTGAAACTTGGTGTTTAAATGCACAGGATTTTTAGATTCTTGCAGAGTGGGAGTTCCAAACCCTATAGTTCTAAATAAAGAGAGTTTCAGACACTCCTGTATTTCTCTATCAAAGTAACTCTTTTGTCAGACATATTTCTAGGAAGTAAGAGAGGATAAATGATAGTGTTGGTAGGAGAAGAATATATCTTATATCTCTGAAAGCAGTAGAAGGAAAGAGGCACTCATAGGAAGGTGCTCAGTGGTCATGTGTATATGCTCAGGCTTGAGGTATGATGCTCATGCTCCATGGAAGGAAAGGACGAAGAGTGCGCGAGGTTTTGTAACTGTAATTCCTACAGTGTGAATAGGTCTGCGGATGTGAAGTTAGTTGGTGTGTGCCAAGGTGCGGTGGTGAGGCGTTTATGAGATAATGTTTATGTATTCACTGCATGAAAGAATGGGCAGAGAGGCCTCCTACTTCGTGATGAAATCCGGAGACTAATTCCCAGTTCACTCCTTGATCAACAAGTCGAATGGAGCTCAGTTGGTTTCTATGTGAGTTGAAATAAAATCATACTCCTTGGCTTCAATATATGAATCAGAGTGGGGACAATAAATCAGATTAGCTAACTTGCTTGATTGGATAATAGATCCCTGGAATAAGAACCAGGTGAGTGATAGTATGAGATGAATGATTTATAGAGGATACTTATTGGGAGATTATTTGGGCGACTGCTCCTTGAGAGCTCCAATTGACATGTTTGATTGGATGCCATCGGATCATAAGATGAGTAGACAGCTAGGCATCTGGATGGGAGCTGGATAATGGACCTCTAAGTTGAGGTTTATTAACAATTGGATGGTATTGGCATTTGGAGATTCATGAGCCAAGTACTGAGATAAGGCTAGTGTGAGAGCAATTACGAATGAGTTGGATGGAGAGAGATTTGGGTCATGAGGTTCTTTGGCAAAAGTTTTATAAGCGTCAGGAAAGGCTGTAACCAAGCCATAGGAGCCTCGATGTTGGGCCTTTTTCAGGTGTATACCCCTAGAATTTGCATTCTACTAGCAAGGGGAGGCCATGCATTAAGGATAGGAGACAGTGGGTAGGAAGTGTGTAGTAGCACCATGATGCTAAGAAGAGGTTGAACCTCTAGGTGCAAAATTTTAGAAGTCACTCTTGTATCTGTGCAATTACAGAGTATCACTACCATCTTACTGTAAGCCCTGTTCTTAGGCTATATTGAGCATATTTTCTAGATTTAGATTACTTCATCTATTATTTTAGGACTTCATAGATGTTTTAAGGCTCTTATTTTTCTGGTCCCTTTGTGCTAGGAAAAATTGCCTAATGAATGAGGAAACCGACCTGGTTGCTCAGTCTGGAGCTCTCAGATCACGTAGTTGTCGTTGAACAAGCGGGCCTTTAATAGCTTCTACCACACCCATTGGGATGTCCTGATCCAGCATCAGGGTCCACAATAAACCCTATGTATCGATATGGATCTCGAATGGGATGTGCTTTGTATCCTCAGGGAGTACTTAGTCTGCGTTGATCATTGTTTTGGGTCAATCAAATTCGATTAATACTTAGACTAGTTGAACCTTAGTTTGAAACGTCTATTCAGGAGGTTTTTGTGTCAATTCACTAACCAAATCATTAACTTAGGTTAAACTTTGGTATATTATTCCCATAGGGTATGTTTGCTAGGAGTTAGTAAGTTAATAGATTGAAAGCTCCAGCAAGATTAACCTCATCTTATTGTTTCTTCCAGCCTCTTCTGGAAGAGTCAATTTCTGATGGGAAGTAAAGAGACAGTTCAAACCCTCATCTTACACCATTCATACAAAAAGTCCTAATTAAGAACAAATGATTATACTGCCTTTGCAGTCAGGATACCGCAGCCGTTTAACATGGATCACCGGGCAGGCAGTGCCTCTATACTTTTATGCTAGAGGTGATGTTTTTGGCCAAACAGAGGCGAGTTCCATGTGATTTGCCCAGGATTCTTTTACTTTGCACTCATCTTTGTAATGCACTCCTGTATTTAGTTAACTCTATTGGTAGAAGATTTATTTGCATGGATATTCATTCATTTAAATTCTTTATCAGTGAATTATTCAGGCAATGTACATGTGCTGGAAAGAGGCACTGCCCATTACTCTTACCAACATTCTTTATCTATAGGAATTACTGGAACAGTCAATGATTTACAGCTAGGAATTCTGACTACGTGTATACCGTCTTGAGGTGCAGGGTGAAACTTTAACACTCTTGGTGGCCAGCTGTGTGGCCAACTATAACCTTCTGTGAATTCTACTTATTCTCTAGTGGAAATTTGTACCCTTTGTCACAAAGAGAACTGTCCTCTTTGAATTAGCAGATTAGCTGCAAGAGATTTATGAATTCTTTAGGCAGTTTGTAAGCTGAACTGGAATTCTCTTTCTAGACTGACAGCTACTCACCAAGCTCATTAGGCGCGCCACCACCTCTACCTGAATCACCCACTATTTTGCCATGGGCAGGTGCATTCATGCATGATTGTTTGCCAGAAGTACTAGCTCATTTGTTTCAGAGGGTGCTCAGTTCCTCTTTGCTAGGCTATTTCTAAATTGATTCATTTACATACAAAGAAAGGTACAAAGGTTAATCTTGCTTTGCATAAAACTTATCTTCTTTCATCTTTCCCTTACAGTACTATCTCTATAGCATCAACTTTTACATTTCTATCTCCTATACTTTGTTATTTTAACTTCAATGTTTTGGTTATTATTTCTTTACTATAGTTTAGTTTTAGGAAAAACCGATTAGGCTACTTGATGGTTCAGAGCGTCCTGTAATGGCAGAATCTTACAGGTATAAGTCAGATGCTTTATATTCCTTCGTTTAGTTCATCAAGCACACTTTCAGTATACTTACCATGTGTTACGACTTATCTCTCACACTCTAATACAGGCTTCACTGATCACAGCTAGCCGTTTTAGAAATGTACTTGCAGGGGAGGGTGACAGGCAGTGTGGCAATGCTTCATTACTCAATTCAACTAGGCACTCTATTCTTAATTTACTACTAAAATCCTCCTTAGCTCTTTATTTCAAAAGAAGTGGCGTTATGTTTCTTGGCAAAGAAAGGTGGCCATTACCTCCATGGCTACATATTCTAACATTTTACACAGCAAGGTTCTTAAGCTAACTATTTTCCTATAGAGGTCTGCTGAGATTAATTATATAAGGCTGATTTGGCAAGAATTGTAGTGCTGTGAGGTATTAGGGCAGGGTTTTATCGATTACAAGACAGAGGCTCCTCTAGGGGACCCTCAAAGTACCACTTAAAGTCCTTTACAGGTTTTAAGCAGTTAGCTAAATGTAGTTCTCTGGCAGGTAGCCTTGGTGGCTATCCTCTGTTTAGGAGCTAGGCATAGCTGGGGTATCTGTCCCAGTTGTACCCTGGCTATCGTGTCTTTGAAGCAATGGGTCCTTTCATGAGTATATTTTATCTTTGGACGATGAATTTTACCATAATGGAGTCAGGTGCTCCTATTTTGTGGTGCTCTTTCAAACACACTTTGCCATGGGTTTATTAGTTTGATTTAATCAATGCTGTGTGCACTGAGTGGCTGGCTGCAGAAATTCAGCCAACCCCTAGATAGTATGTGTGGCTTTCGTTCATTGCTTAATTTACTATCACCTGTATCCATAGAAATTGTATGAGCAAGATATATTGACAACATTTAATTGTGTGATACCTCCAGTCAGTGTGAGCGATTTTTACGAGGTATTCTCACAGCATGGGAGGCTCCATGTGGCAGGGTCTACTAGAACTAATAAAAGGCCAGGACCAAACCTTTGGTTGCTAAGTAGGTCTTAGGGACCATCTAAGCCATTTCAGCCTTCACTTTGGTAAGTTAAAGCTACGTTATTTTGGAGTGCTGAATTTGCAGGGAAGATGTCTGCCCAGGCAGTCAGTCATTGAATAAGAAATAGAGTTGGACTGAGAAATATTGAGTCTATTGATTCTTTTATATTTTCCAGGTTTTAGTTTGTTTTTATGAAATTTCTGAAGTATCAAATTACATACATATAGTCCATTTGAGCCTTGTTTTTGGGTTTGTAGATTAGTTTTAGTGGGCATGAATATGGGTATATAGGCAGAAGTGGGGTTGTTGAGATAATTATAATAATACTTAGAATTGTATGCATATGCATGTACGCATATATATACATATATACATATATACATAAATATATGCATATATATGCATATATATGCATATATATGCATCTTTATACATAATATATACATATACATATATACATATGTGCATATATACATATATGCATATATACATATATACGCTATATACATATATCGCCTTATGCGTATATGCAACTCTATATCATATATGCGTATATGCGTATATGCGCCCATGTACATATATGCATATATGCATGCATATGCACATGTGTACATGGGGATAAATAAGATTTATATCCCTTCCAGAAAAAGCATGGACATATAATCCCCTAGCCCAGCTTATTAGTGTACCAGAGCTTTTAAGATTCAAGTCCAACAGTTTTGTATCACACCATGCCTTTACAGCCGGTGAATCAACGTCGAAAATTAAAAAAGCCACCAACTGCATAGCACCACAGTTATGCCCAGGCATGGGCTGATTAGTCATTAGTCCATCCAGGATGCTCTTTATTTAAGATCATCAGGTAGGCGTCTTAGCTAAATATAGCCCTGGCTAAGAACCAGATGTGTGCATAGAGATCAAGTTTAAGCTACCACGTTGAGATGGGCGCTGAGCGGAAGAGGACACTTATTGGGCAGGTTGATAGTTTCACAGAGGGTAGTAGATTAAGAGACCAGCAATCAGGATAAGGACAGACATACTGACAAAGGACTGAGTCAGGCAGCCTGACTTAATGGTCACATACAATCTCACTTTACAGAAATAAGAAATTACACAAAGCATTGGCTAGATTTGGACTTGAATAGTCGTATGGATATAGATTTAATGGGGATATAACATATATGTATGTCTTATGCCAAAGGTAAATAGGAGTATGTACTAAACATATGCATACTTAAGTAGAAATAATATTGTACACGATAACCATGGGCCAAGAGGCAGGAAATAGTTTATTAGGAATGCCAGCTTTGGGGTGCTGAGTGGTGGATTGCAATCAACCACTCTTATTATATGCTTTGGAGAATTGACTTCTCATTTCTAGTTCTAGAGACCAGAGTAATTTTTATAAAGGAAGCAGGTATCTTCATTTTAATATCTCTTGTTTTTCCTAACTTATGCTGGCTAAGAATTATGAGGATGAGGATGATTGTGAAGTATAAATTGATGCGATTTGTGTGATGATGATGAATGGTGTTCTACTGGTTGGCCTCAATTCAGAGTCAGTGAGAGAAGACTGCTACTGGCATTCAATAAAGAACACTTTACAAAGCTAGTTGGGCGGGAGAGAGATCAATGCTACATTTATTTTAGGAGTTGTATGGGAAGGTACTGAGTGCTGGGAGTGGGATATAAGATGGGACCAGGGCAGTGCACTCCTCCAGGGTTGTTGAGGATGGATCGAAGGATGGCGTGGCAAATAGAAGTATCATTCAGGTTTAATGTAGGGAGGGTGTTGAGGGTTAAGCGGGTGTATGCATAATTATCAATTCTCCTAAGAGGGTCTCTGGGAATAGGACTAATGCTAGGAGGATGAGAGGATTAGGGCCAAGATCCTGGAGGCGTCTTTATTGATCAGCTATTATAATAAGAGGTGGAGGAATTTTATCACAAGTCTGAGTTTGGGGCCATTAAGATTTATTTGATCCTGTTTCATGTAAGGAATAGGAGATGGACAACGGCTAGAGCTGCTACCGATAAATGGGAGAATGGGAAATGGAGGCGAGAATCAGGTCCAGAGTGAGGCTTTTGTGCACTACTGCGGGAGGCCCCCTCAGATTCAGACACACTAGGGTGAGTGCCGATGGGATTGCTGATAGGAAGTTAGTGATGTTGGCTCCTCAGAATGTGCCCTCAGGGGTGGTACATAGCCTATAAAAGCTGTGGCCTATTCCACAGTGAATGGGAAGAGCACATGATATTTCAGGTTTCGATGAATGTGTATGATCCATATGTTACAGTCTCGTCACACCAGCAGAGAGGAACAGGCAGATAAAGAATAAGTAGGAGGCTCCGTTAGCGTGTAAATATCAGATAGAATCAGCCATGAATTCCCAGCATCTCGCAGATGTAGTGACTTGGAGGAGAGGCGATTTGTAATTATCGGATGTGAGTGTGACATAAAATAGTCCTGTAAAGATTTGAATGATGAGCAAAAGTCCTAAAAGGAGCCAGAGATTTCATCCTTCACCAGAGATATTGGATAGGGTGAGGAGTCAGCCCAGAGACTCATTGGCAATTTTTATTAAAGGATATATTTTTCAGATGATGTAAAATTATTAAGTTTTTGCCAGTTAGATACACAGCAATGAGAAAATTTTTTTCATATCATAGAGTCATTAAGTGTTAACCATGCAAAAATAATGACTATATCAATTTTTCTTATTAGAATTTATTATTTGCCTTGGCAGTTTTATTGCTTTTGCAGCTAGGCATCTCCTATTTATAGAAATTTGGGTGGTGTATTTCAGGGATTTAAGGGTGTAGGTTGATTTTAGAGTCAGAGAGGTCTTATTTAGGGCTATAAGTATTTTAGTTTATCATAGTTAGTGCAGTAAAGTAAATCTTTGATTACTCTACTATAGCCACTGGCGAGAACTATCCGGAGACTTGGAGATTTCTAGTTAGGCAGATTGTTTTAATAGTAAGGAGTTAGAGATTTTATTTGTCTCAGGTTAGTTTCTTTTTCTCCTTAGTTTGTGGTTGAATAATGTTAACTGAATTTATGAAGTTTTAGTGTATAAGAGATTGGAAGTAGATGGGAAGGTGATCAAAGTTATATAGGGGAGAGGATAGTAGATTGGGTTTTCTGCTATTACAATTATGGTAGTAGTTTAGTGGCTGTGCTGAATTTGGAGCATTGTTTGTAGAGTATGTTTGTGTTATACCAGGAATTCCTCAGGGTGAAGCTGAGTAGTACGATTAAAGGATTGCTAGTAGGAGATTGGAGATTGATATGAAGTATAGTTTGATTACATTTGACCTTTTTAGATTTGGAGGTGGTATAAGGAGGCTATAGGGTTGGAATTTAGCTGGAATTTGGGGTGGGGGCGTATTTCTGATCAGATTAGGTCCCAGGAGATTTAAAGGGGCCGTAGTTTGAGCATAGTCAGGTTTTTATGTGAGATGAAATGAGGGTGTAAGATGGGTAGAGAATCCTACAGTAAGGTTGAGGTGTGAGGAAGGGTGGTATTTAATGCTTGAGTTTAAGAAATTGGTTGTTGGACTCTATATAAGCTACAGGAAAACTAGCTTCCACCACAGGTAAAATTCTAAATAGGAGCTGCTATTTTAGGAAGTAATTATGGTATAGATTCTTTGAGGGTGTGGTGGGGGTACTAGATGGGTGATCAGATAGCCAGTAAAGATGCTTCCGATTATCAGTCGTTTGATGGAATTGGTGAGGGTAGTTTCATTAGATGAATTACTATTGGGGAATCACAGTGGATGAAGCCACCTGTAGAGGCGGGTAGTTCGTGTACTGTATATAAGCTATTATGAAGTTGCAGTGGTATGTCATGAGGCTCAGGCACATTTGTATAAGACATTTATAGCCCGATAATAAGTCTTTTAAAGTAGAAGCCAGTTAGAAAGCTGAGGTGCCGATTAATTGCTAGGCTGCGGTGTGGGGCTGTAGTATTAAAAGGCTATAGCTTTGGCTTCCATCCTCCTATTTTTCAGATATCTTGCTCATCATTGAGGTGAGCAGCTAGTCTGGGCATAGGAGCAGCTACAGTCTTTCAGCATTGAGTTTGCATAGATGTGCTTAGGAGAGGCTGCGTAAGTTGTAATACACAGGAGTTTACAACTATTAGGCCAGAAGTTGAAACTTGATGTGGAAGGCGATGATTTTTTGATGTCATTTGTGTGCCCAGGGGCATAGATTGCTGTGAATAGGGTGGTTTGGGGCCCCTAGGCACTTAGTATAGGAGTTTTTATGGTGGAATTGCTCTAGAATGGAAGAATCAGTTAGAAGGAATACTCAGCTGCAACTATTGTGCAACGAATGGGTAGAGGCTGATACAGGGGGTGAGAGCCTTCTGCAGAGAGTCAGGTGTAAGGCCAAATTGGGGCTGATTTTCCGGCTGCTGCTAGAAGTAGGCCTAGTAGGGGCAGTGGGCTTATTGTTTGTGAGGTGGAGAGGACTAGTTCCTAGGTCCTTGGAGTTATTTTGTGACCAGATCGCGGTATAGTTAGGATGAGAGC
>JAEOAD010002758.1:600000-792500 GCA_036365145.1 Orientallactaga sibirica
AAACCTGAAGTGGTCTGTTACACATGCTGAGCATTGTTTTTTTTATTGTTGTTTTGAGGTAGGGTTTCACTCTAGCCCAGGCTGACCTAGAACTTACTCTGTAATACTAGGCTGGCCTTGAACTCACAATGATCCTCCTACCTCAGCCTTCCCAGTGTATGCGCAACCATGCCTGGCTTTAAAAATTCACATTATAAGCTGGGCGTGGTGGCGCACGCCTTTAATCCCAGCACTCGGGGGGCAGAGGTAGGAGGATCGCCGAGAGTTCGAGGCCACCCTGAGACTACATAGTTAATTCCAGGTCAGCCTGGACCAGAGTGAGAACCTACCTTGCAAAACCCCCCCCCCAAAAAAAAAAATTCACATTATATACGTACATACATACATATAGGTTTTTGTGAGGTAGTCTTGTTCTAGCCAAGGCTGACCTGGAATTGACTATGTATTCTCAGGCTGGCCTTGAATTCATGGTTATCCTTCTACCTCTGCCTGAGTGCTGAGATTAAAGGTGTGTGCCACCACGCCCAGCTTAAAAAAAGTTTTATTTGTGAGCAGAGAGCAAGAGTATGAGCATACCAGGGCCTACAAATGAACTCCAGATGCATACACCACTTAGTGCATGTGGCTTTATATGGGTACTGAGGAATTGAACCAAGTAAGAGCCTTTAACTGCTGAGCCATCACCTAGCCCAGACCTCTGTTTGTTTAATAGTTCCTGTTGTTTGTCATTACTGCCTGTTGTCTTTCAAGTAATGGAAAATTTCCAAAACTGGCTTTCTCTGTGATCCTACAAGGTCCTCAAAATGTGAAAATTTAAGTTGGGGGCTGGGGAGATGGCTCAATGGATAAAGCACTTGTCACAAGAGTGACAACCTGAATCTGGATCAACAGAACCCATATAAAAGCCAGATATTACTATTGTTTTGGTTTTTCAAGGTAGGGTTTCATTGTAGCCCAGGCTGACCTTGAATTCATGGCAATCCTCCTACATCTGCCTCCCAAGTGCTGGATTAAAGGCTAGCACCACCAACCCGGCTCTTTTTCATTTTTATTTTGGTAGGACCCAGGTTTGATTCCCCAAAGACCCCCATAAGCACAAAATGGTGCATGTACTTGGAGTTCATTTGCAGTGACTGAAGGCCTGGTACACCTATCCTCACCGTCTCTCTCTCTCTCTCTCTCTCTCTTTAAAAAAAAAAAAATCCAACTGGAAAGATGGAAAGATAGCTCAAAGGTTAAGGCACTTGTCTGCAAAGCCTAAGGACCCAGGTTTGATTTCCCAGTATCCGCACAGAGCCAGATGCACAAACTAGCACATACATCTGGAGTTTGTTTGCAGTGGCTGGGGTCACTAGCATGCCCATTCTGTCTCTTTTCTATCTCTGATTGCAACTAAATAAAAATATTTTTTTAAAAAGCCAACCAAACAATAAACCTTAAAATGTATTTGATTTGGTGCTGGGGATAGAACTCAGAAGGCTTGGGTATACTAGGGAAGTGCTCTACCACTGAGCCACAATCCAGGGACAGGCTTTTTAAACAGGATTGCTGGACCTGTTTTTCAGATAGTGATTTGCTCTCCTGATACCGAGGGTAAAAAACAATGCTTCATCTGGATCGCTGTGAGTTCAAGGCCACCCTGAGACTACAGTGAATTCCAGATCAGCCTGGGCTACAGTGAGACCCTACCTTGAAAAAAAACTCTCGACTAAATTAGTTGACTATATTAGCCCCTCATCTAACCCCTGCTGGAAATCCAGGGTTTCAGCCTGCTAGACAGGTGCTTGTTGTTCTCCTATATGTTAGGATGGGCTCCCAAGATGGAGTCACCAAGGTCAGCAGAATGGTGGCTGAGGCATAAGGAAGTGGATTGTCCACATTCCTCAAGAAACCACTAGTCCTTATCTCCTTGCCCAACAATGCCCCCAGGTCATGGTTTCCTGCCCTCTTATCTCCTAAGTCACATGGTCAATGTTCTGGTGTCACAACCTTGCTATTTTAATGTAATGATCTCCCCTAAAGAAACTTTTCTTTTCCTTCCTCACCTTCCCCCAACTGAAAAAGCCCTATAAAACCCACTACCTGAAAACTCAGGTTGGTTGTGCTCCTCTCGAGTCAGCCCTGGCAACTCGTGCTTTTCCCGAATAAAATCTTTGCCTCAGAGTGGTTTGTGTGGTCTTGGTCACTCCTAAACCTTATACTATAAAGTCACATCCCCAGGCTTCAATAAATTAAAATTGTTTTGTATTAAAATATTTTATATTAATCATTCAAACTTCATTTTTATACAACAAATGCATACATCATGGAAGGGAGGCTCACAGATGTGGGGACGGGCTAGGAATGGGACTTGTCTGTAGCCAGAAGCTGGGTGAGGAGCCCAGAGGCTCTACCTCCTCTGCCTACTGTGAGGGTTCTGGAAAGAAGAACTAGCTGACCAATCACCCCCAAGAATGGCATACTGGCAAGACAGATTCAAGGCTGCCAGGCCTTCCTCCCTGCAGCTGTAGTTCTTGCCTGCCCACAGAGGAGCGCTGTGTTTGCTGGCCTTGAACAAGCCCCTCAGGAGCCTGAGGTCTTCTGGCCAGCTAGTCCTTGGTGTATGGTGGCTGTGGCACATCACATGAAGCAGGGGCCACTCTGAGCATGGTGTGCACATACAGACACCTGCAGCTTCTCCTACTGACCCGCCCTGCTGCAAGTCCTGCTACGCTGGCCCATGCCTAAGCAGCTGGCATGTCAGCCTTGCTCAGTGCGATGGCTAGCTCCAGATCCTCCTGTTCCTGTCGCCGCAGCCGCGCCAATCGCTCCTGCTCTGCCTTCTCACTTTCCCGCTTGGCCCAGGCCAACTGCTGCTCTTCATTGCCAAACTGCATGAAGAAAAACAAAGAAGCAAGGGTTAGAGGCCTAGGCTATATACCTGCTGATCAGAGTGATGCTGGGAGCAGTGTAAGGACAGAGAGCCCCTAACTCATGGAAGGTCCAGGACTCCACCCTGTGCATAGAAAGGTGGTGGCTGGGGCTGAGGTGCATCTGTGTAGACAACTGCTCACTTGAAACTTGTGCTCCTGCCCAGCCTTGTGTCTGTCTGTCTCTCTCTCTTTTGGTTTTGCAAGGTAGGGTCTCACTCTGGTGCAAGCTGACCTGGAATTAACTATGTAATCTCAGGGTGGCCTCGAACTCTCGGCGATCCTCCTACCTCTGCCTCCCAAGTGCTGGGATTAAAGGCGTGCGCCACCACGCTTGGCTTCTCTCTCTCTCTTTTTAAAAATGTATTTTATTTATTTGAGAGAAAGAGGCAGAGGGGAGAATGGGCGTACTAGGGCCTCCAGCCACTGCAAATGAAGTCTAGATGCATGTGCCCACTTGTGCATCTGGCTTATGTGGGTCCTGGAGAATCGAACTGGGATCCTTTGGCTTTGCAGGCAAACGCCTTAACCACTAAGCCATCTTTGCAGCCCTGTGTCTCTTTTTTTTAAGAAGTATTTTTATTTATTTATTTATTTATTTATTTATTTATTTTATTATTATTATTATTATTATTATTATTATTATTATTATTTTTGGTTTTTCAAGGTAGGGTCTCACTCTGGCTCAGGCTGACCTGGAATTCACTATGTAGTCTCAGGGTGGCCTCAAACTCTCCGCGATCCTCCTACCTCTGCCTCCCAAGTGCTGGGATTAAAGGTGTGCACCACCACGCCCGGCTTTAAGAAGTATTTTTAAACTGGGCTTGGTGGCGCTTGCCTTTAATCTTGAGGCAGAGGAAGGAGGATCACTATGGGTTCAAAGCCACCCTGAGACTACATAGTGAATTCCAGGTCAGGCTGAGCTACAATGAGACCCTGCCTTGAAAAACCAAAATAAATAAATAAATAAAAATAAATAAATAAAGCCTTTTTATTTATTTGAGGGGGGAGATAGCTGGATGTGGTGGTGCATGCCTTTGATCGGGAGGCAGAGGTAGGAGGATTGCTGTGAGTTCAAGGCCACCCTGAGACTACATAGTGAATTCCAGGTCAGCCTGGGCTACAGCGAGACCCTACCCTGAAAAACCAAAAAAATAAATTAATTAAAAAAAGAAAAGAAAAAGAGACAAGAGTGTATGGGCACAATAGGGCCTATTGCTGCAAACTCCAGACGCATGTACCCTCTGTGTATCTGACATTATGTGGGTACTGGGGAACTTAGCTGCTGAGTCATCTCCTCAGCTCTCTCTGTGTTTTGAGACAAGGTCTTCTTATATGGTCCAGGATGACCTGGAACTCTTGGCAATCCTCTTGCTTCAATTTCCCCAGTGCTGAGATTGCAGGTATGTGCCATCATACCTGCTCCCCTTCTTTTTTTAATTCAAATGGTAGAAAAACCATTTTAATCCTGAGGTAGCCAATTTCAAGCCATTTGACAAAGCCTGGCTATATAAGGTCATGCCCACTAACTCTTCTTATTGCTCTCCCACTCAGTTACAATCCAAAGAGGTCTCTAGCCTCAAGGGAAACTTGCTGTCTAATCAGTTTCTCCATGCACTGCCTCCAGCTAAACACTGTGATATTTCTGACATCTGAGACAAGACTCTGGTGCTCTAGAGCAAAAAAAAATATGTCAACAATGGTACAATGACAAGCCCACGGAGGCTACTCCAGCCTCTATTTTTAGTGTGAAGGAGGAAGCAGACGTACAGGGGAAAAATGGTGGGTTCTTCTTTACTTGGCCCTTAGGGCAAACTGTCACCTCAGCTGTCATCCCTTCCTAAAAGGCCCAAGGGTGCTTCTCAGCATTAAATGACAGAAATGACCTGGGAGCCAAGAGAGGTTCTGAGCCCCAGAAGTGAGTGTATGATAGAACATTACATAGCTCTGAGGCTGGCAGAGGGAAGGGAGAAAGGGACATAGCTTGAGACACTAGGGAGGATGCTGAGTGGCTCAGACAGAGGGCAGGAAGACATCTAAAGAAAGAAAAGTCATTGGTAGGAGGAAAGGCCCACCTTCTATCTCTCTGAGGCCCAGCCCAGGTTGGACTCCCTGAAAGCTGGTGTTCCCTCCATCTGTGTTTCCACTATGGGGCACAGACCATCCTCCCTCTTCCTCTCTCCACTTTCAGAAATTTTCCTAACACCATGTCAGGAGAAAAACAAGGAAAGAACAACAGATGTTGGTGGAAATTACTCCACACTGCAGCTGAGAGGGACAGCAGAGTGACAAGGACTTTGTCTTCTGACAGTCAGGGACAGGATGGCTGGGGCCAGCCTTACCCAAATCAACACTTAGAACCAAGTCCTCAAAGGGTCTAGCAACTTGCTACATCTAAACCTCCACCCCACTCATTCCTCATGTTCAGTGTCACTGTGGGGCCTCAAACTCAACTGAGTTGCCAAACTAGCCAGGCTGACAGAAAAGTTCCACTATTCAAGAGTTCACTGGTTCAAGAACAGCACATGAATCCAACAGGGAGACTCACATTGTGTACTATGGATGCCCTTGAGATTCACTTGGCTGCAATGTCTGAGAAGTTTCCAGAAAGGGGATTCTGTCTGTGGCTCTCTTAGATAAGCAAAGCCTTTCTAGCCCTGATTGGAGATGCTTGCACTGGGCCACCTTCTAGTTCTGTGGCCTAGATCATGTGACAGGCAGGGCTGTGGGTAGCACCTGGGGGTGTTGCAGCTGCTCACTATACTGCAGCTTAACTTTGAACCAGCTCCTTAAGTTGCTTCCCCTTTGTACCATCACAGGATTCAGAGAGAGCAGGTACAAAGGAGCTGTCTTTCCAAGATGGCTCCACCAATCAGACATACATGAAATGGCCTTATTTCAATAGTCTTGCAGACATTCATAGCTCATGTGCTCAGTAGGCTGGGCAGTGGTGGTGACAACCCCAAGAGTCAAGTATCTCAAAGACCTGACAGCATACCCATCTCATGGAGCATCTCATGGGGACACAGCTCACTACCTCCTATTCCCCAGCTTGTTCTCACACAGGAAACTGTCAACTCTGATGGTACAACATCCAGATGTTTTACATTGTTCATAATGTAAATTCCCAGAAACAAACATACCAAACGAATGATTCTGCTAACCTGCATGTGTGACTTCCTAATGAACACATGGGCCTGAGACAGAAACTTTTTTAGTTGTTGTTATCTTGAAATAGGGTCTTATGTAGCTCAGGCTGGCCTCAAAATCCTGATCCTCCTGTCTTAGCCTCCCAAGTGCTAGAATGAAAGGTGTGTACTGCCATGCAGAGCTGAAAAGTTTCATAATGGACAGCAATAAGCCTTGAGACTCACCTCAAGGCTTTGTTTCAGAGGGCTCTAGGGCACACAGCAGTACCTAAGGCAGAGGTAAGGGACTAGAAAGATCCTCATCACAGATCTGGCTAGGCAAAGGTTAGAGACCCCACCATTTCCTTAGGGAATACAAATGTTCAAACCAAGGCACAACAAAAACATTTGAGACCTGGTGAACCCAGAAACTATGAGCCCATCAACTGAGCCCTCAAAGGTCAGGAACATGGAGAGATATCCTGAGTCCCGGAAGACAATGGCTATAGTCCCCCCGCCATACAAAGGGCCATACAATAGTATGTGATGGCTTCCCTAAGTGGCAAAAATGACTTAAAGCAGAAAAAAGTAGGGCTGCAGGCTGAACTAGGCAGGTCTTATTTCCCACTTGAAGATGAAGGTATTTCAAAATGGAAGTTAAGGGCTGGAGAGATAGATGGCTTACCATTTAAGGCCCTTGCTTGCAAAGCCAAAGGACCCAGGTTCGATTCCCTAGAACCCACATAAAACCAGATGAACAGGGTGGCACATGCATCTCAAGTTTGTTTGCAGTGGCTAGAAGCCCAGGTGCACCCATTCTCTCTCTCTGCCTCTTTCCCTCTTTCTCTCTCTCTCTCTCTCTCTCTCTCATACACACACTATGTAGTCTCAGGATGGCCTTGAACTCACCTTGCCTGCTTTGTTTTTCCTTTTTTTTAAATTTTAGCCGGGCGTGGTGGTGCACACCTTTAATCCCAGCACTTGGGAGGCAGAGGTAGGAGGATCACAGTGAGTTTGAGGCACCCTGAGACTAACTAGTGAATTCCAGGTCAGCCTGGGCTAGAGCAAAACCCTACCTAGAAAAACTAAAAAAAGAAAAAAAAGGAAGTCATTTTGGGCATGGTGGCACCCTTATAGTCTGAGCATTTAGACAGGAAGATTATCACAGACCAAAACAACAAATAGGGCTGAAGAGATGGCTTAGTGGTCAAGATGCTTGCCTACAAAACAACGGGTCTTGCTCTAGCCTAGACTGACCTGGAGTTCACCAGGGTGGCCTCAAACTCACAGCAATCCTTCTACCTCTGCCTCCCAAGTGCTGGGATTAAAGGCGTGTGCAAAATGAAACTGACCACCAGGTGTGGTGGCTCCTACCTTTAATCCCAGCACTTGGGAGGCTTAGGTAGGAGGATTGCTGTGAGTTCAAGGCTACCCTGAGATTACCAAGTGAATTCCAAGTCAGTCTGGGCTAGAGCAAGATCCTACCTCAAAAAAACAAATAAACAAACAAAAGAAATGAAATAAAACTGAGGTAAGAAACTACCCTGCAACAACCAGAAATGTTAGGCCAAATGACAGCTTGGAATCTTGTGTGTTTATGAAAGCCACGCTTTCAGAGAACAGGAGCCTTTAGGGGTGATGTCACAAGGACACTATGCATTTCAGAGAAAGAATAGTCATTCCTGGCCCAGCCTAAGTACTTGAACTCTTTGGCAGCTGTGTTGTCGCTACTGTCACTGAACCAAGTGTTAGTCAAAAAGCTCCACATACAGTGGATTTTTTTCTGTTTTTACTAGTAATATGGTTCTTTTGTAGCCATCCACAGTGTGTGCGGAATTATCGACAAAATACAACTAGCTGTAGTTGTGTTTACAGGCTGCCAGGAGCTATAAATATGGCAGCAGTCTTTGGGACTTTATTTTTATTATTACTATTTTTTTCCAGACAGTCTATATAGCTCAGGCTGACCAGAACTTCCTATGTAGCAAAGGATGACCTTGAACCACTGATCCTCCTGCCTCTGCCTCCTAAGTGCTGGGATGACAGAAGAATACCATCACACCAGGTTCTGGGCAATTTATTTTTATTTTGAAAGATATTTTATCTACAGCCAAGCGTGGTGGCACACGCCTTTAATCCCAGACTCAGGAGGCAGAGGTAGGAGGATCTCCATTAGTTTGAAGCCACCCTGAGACTATATAGTGAATTCCAGGTCAGCCTGGGCTACACCTCAAAACAACAACAAAACCAAAAAAAATTTATTTATTTATTTATTTACTTATTTATTTATAGAGAGAGAAAGAGTGAAAGAGGCAGATAGAGAGTATGGGCACATCAGGGCATCTAGCCACTGCAAAAGAACTCCAGACATATGCACCACCTTATGCATCTGGCTTACATGGGTCCTGGGAAATTAAATCTGGGTTGTTAGGCTTTGCAGGCAAATGCCTTAACTACTAAGCCATCTCTTCAGGTGGGCAATTTAAATAAGCCATGAGACAACGATATTAACTGGATTATAACTAAGAAAGCTCAGGAAGGAAATGTATATTTACTGTGCACTGATATACTAATCTACTTTTTTTTTTTTTTTTCCCCGAGTTAGGGTCTCACAACTGTAGCCCAGGCTGACCTGGAATTCACTCTGCAGTCTCAGGGTAGCCTCAAACTACAGCGATCTTCCTACTTCTGCCTCCCAAGTGCAGGAGCCACCATACCCAGCTCTATTTATTTCTTATGGTGTTGGGGATGGAACCTAAGGTCCAATAAAGCTTGTTATCACTGAGCCACATCCCCGCCCTCCAGTCTGTTTCTAAAACACATATCCTGAATCAGGTATGGTGGCACATTCCTTTAATTTCAACACTTGGGAGGCAGTGGTAGGAGAATCTATGTGAGTTCAAGGTCACCCTGAGACTACAGAGAGAACCTACCTCAAAGAAACAAACCAAATCAAATACACACAAGCGACACCCCCCCCCCCCCGCAAAATATCCTGAGTGGGTCACAGTTATGCACAACTGTCATTGCAGCACTCAGGAGATGGATGGAGGAGGATCAAAAGTTCAAGATCATCTTCAGTTTGTAGCCAGCCTGGGCCAACAGAAGACACAATCTCACAAATCTGAGTAAGTCAGGCACAGTGGCTTATCTAGCACTGGGAGGCAAAGGTAGGAGGATCTGAGACTACAGAGTTAGTTCCAAGTAGGCCTGGGCTACAATAAGACCTTACCTCGAAAAAACCAAAATCACCAAATAAAGAAATATACAAATATATCAATAAATTAGATATCCTAGGAGTCCAAAGATCTATAAGTAATGTTCTATACCTAAAATGAAGCAAGGTATTCTACAAATGCAGATAAAGGAAACCTCTTTGAAAACATGGGTGCATGTCATGTGGTAAAATGGATGGTGGGAAAACAGCTCCTGAAGCTCTCTGAGCACAAGCTTTTCTGAACAGGGAAGGGAGGAGTTTAGGACAAGTGAGTAATACTTGCAAGATCCCAAACTGAGCTCCTGAAAGGCTCTTGGCTTTCCCAAATGACTTTTGTGGGCTTTTTCCCTGTTGTAAGGGGAAGGGTCCCAGAGTGGTTGCTCTAGATTAGATTTTCACCGTACCTGATAATGAATAAAAACTGGAAAAAAAAAGCGCAACCAATGTGCTTGATCTGTCCTTGCACATCTCACTTAGGCCATGCAGTTACTACCTGTTGCACAAAGTACTCAGGCAGGACACTGAAACTGTCACACAAAGACCTTTGGGGTACAGCAGAACCCAGATGTAACCTTTGCCATCCTGTTATATTTGGGAAATGTCTGTTGGCTCAGCTTCCAAAAACCAATGAACAAAACAGCCTTTCCAGGACACAAACGGCATGAAGACCAGCTGAGAAGGACACAAGATGGCACGTTCTGTGCCCTTCTTGTCGGCTGTTCAAACCATACCTCCTTTTTTGGTTTGATTTTTATTGAGAACCTGGTTTTCTTACAGAAGCCAGTACAGAATAAATAACACAAATGGTGGATGGTGGCAGCTGCCAGAGGAGGGGAGGAGCGGAAGGTTCGCAGTTAGAAAGGGACCACCACCCAAAGAAGCAGCAAGCAGAGCAGGAGGGGGTGGCACGGTGGCAGAGTGAGGACTCAACTTACAGAGGTGAAGTCGGCAAAGCCGGAGGAAGAAGCCTTAGAAGGTTTAGCTGAAGAGGAGGGGACAAATGGGTCTTTTCCACTAAATGGGTCCCCAAACCCCTTCTTATTTTGGAACGGGTCGCCGTTGTCAGCCCCAAGTGGCTGGAATGGATCGGGGGACTCGGGGAAGTCTGCAGAACCCAGCTGGCTTACAGGTGTACTTTTACCTAGAAAGTTTAGGAGAAAACAAAACAAAAAAGAAAAAAAAAAAAAGAAAAAGAAATACAAGTTACTTGCCACGGACAGAGCACAGTGCTGAGCAGGGCCTGGCTGCCTTTCTAGGGAAAGCAGGGAGTTCAACATTTATTATTTTTATATTTATAGTGTGTGGGAGGTGTTGGCTTTGGAACCAGGGATTCCCACATGTGCTTGGCATCTGCTTCACTGCTGCACCACACTCCAGAGCAGAGTTTAAACCAGGCTATGGGCAACACAAGACCACTGTGTCTCCTGTCTCTTACCGCAGGCTGGCCTTGACCTCACTAGATGCTGAAGATGACCTTGAAGTTCTGATCTTCCTGTCTCCATCTCCCAAGTGCTAGGATGATGAGGTATGTCATTATGCTAGGCACAGGAAGATTTTGAATGTTCCCAACACAAAGACAGGATGAGTATCTGAGGCAATGGACACACTGTGTCCCACCTGTGTGCATGGACTGAAATGTCAAATGTGCCAAACATATGTATAATTACCGTGTTGGTTCAAAATAACAATGTACATTTATAAAGAAAGTTGACATGCAGGCATGTTTCACAGTGATTCCTTTTAGCTTAGTGCAGTCACATGCTATCACAGTGAGTTTAAAAAAATCATGGTTTAGCAGAAAAACATACCACAAGTTTTTATCAATGACAAGAAAAAGAGGAGTTGGCGCAGGTCTACAAGGTCTAGAAGCAGTGTCTGTTAGGCCCCCTCCACTGTACGGGTAAAAATCCCTTTTTGGCTCTTGCTTCTATTCCCTTGGTTTTGGGGCCTTTCTGAAATATTTTTGCAGAGCAGGTGACAGCAAGAGCCCAGGTCCCAGCTGGGCATTCTATTATTATTTTTTCTTCTTTTTCAAGGTAGGGTCTCACTCTAGCTCAGGCTGACCTGAAATTCACTACGTAGTCTCAGGGTGACCTCAAACTCACAACTATCCTCCTACCTCTGCACCTGAGTGCTGGGATTAAAGGCGTGTGCCACCACACCCGGCTGGGCATTTCTTTATAACAAGGCAGAGAGGGTTTAGGATTGAAGGAAATTGAGGCCAGGAAACTACATGAAAGATGTGACACGAGGGCATGTGGCTCCCTCTGAAGAGTGCTGGCTGGAACCTTCCATTAGAAATCAGGCCTCTTAAGCCCTGTTCAGCAGAGATGAAGCCTGAGCCAGACTGGGTTCCCTTCTGGAACCTGCAGTTTTACAACAAGTCATGTCATACCAACCCATTGCTTCTGCCTGATGTTGCTCTGTCACCTCAGTGGGTGTCCAGGGTACTTGAGAGACAAGATACTTGACGGTGCAGGCTCAGCCTGTACCATGACTCCTCTTAACTGAACTGCACACAATGGCACTTGCAGTTTCAAAGTCAATGTTCAAAAAGAAACTAAGATCTTCCCACTATGATGGTCTTGGACAACTGGCAACATGGCCAGCACACCTGAGCCTAGGGACACCTGCCTTCTTCTTGGCAGAACCAGCTCATGTGGCTGGTTTCCCCAGTACAACCCCCAAAGGTCACGTTTCTAAGGTCCCAAAGATGTCCCTCAGGACTCCAAACTCAGCCTATATCAGCCACATTCTGCTTTTTTTTTTTTTTTTTTTTAAATTTTCCCAAGGTAGGGTCTCAGTCTAGCCCAGGCTGACCTGGAATCCACTATGTCATCTCAGGGTGGCCTCGAACTCATGGCAATCCTCCTACCTCTGTCTCCCAAGTGCTGGGATTAAAGGCATGCGCCACCATGCCTGGCTTTCCCCAGCCTACCCTTAAACTTGGCTACGTGGTTTGAGGCCAGCCTGGGCTACATAAGACCCTTTGTCAAAAAGAAAAACAAACCTCTGTGCTAGAGTGAGACCCTACCTCAAAAAACAAAACAAAACAAAACAAAAAAACCCAAACAGGGCCCAGCATGGTGGTGCATGCCTTTAATGCCAACACTCAGGAGGCAGAGGTAGCAGGATCGTCATGAGTTCAAGGACACCCTGAGATGACATAGGGAATTCCAGATCAGTCTGGGTTAGACCGAAACCCTACCCTGAAAAACCAAAACCAAAACCAAACAAAATAAAAACCCAAACAAAAAAGAAAAACTTAGCCCAGCTTGGTGGTGCCTTTAATCCCAACACTCAAGAGGCTGAGAAAGGAGGGTATCAGTGAGTATGAGGCCAGCCTGGGACTATAGAATGAGACCCTACCTTGAAAAGGAGGGGAAAAAAAAACACTTTACTGGGGCAGGGGATGCTGTCATGCTGAGGGATGAGGACATGAGCCTGCTTGGGTCCTACCCCCATAGCCCATGAGGAGTTTGCACAGGGGATGGCGACTTCTATGTCCATGGTCTTGGTGACATGGCCCTACCTGGTGTCTTCTCCACAGCCATTTCCAGTCTCCCTGCCACACTGCTTTCCAACTTGTCCAGTCCCTAGCACCTCTCCCTTCACCTGGAAATCCTGTCCTCTCGGGGGATCACCCCACAAGATTCTCTTTGGCTCTGTTGCCCTTCCTCTAGAGGCTAGGCCAGCAAATGCTGCCAGTGTTCTCAAGTTTCAGCCAGCCTGGGGTTCAGCATAGGATGGATCAGAGTGGTCCTGAGGGGTCTGGTGTCACCTACATAGGGACCCAGGACTCTTTGAGGAGCTAGGAGGGAAAGAAGGTTTGTGCTTTCCTTGTCCACAGGGCAAGGCAGAACAGTGCTGACTGAAGTATGGCCAGGCTGATTGTGCCTCAAAGACTAAAGTGATGTGGCTCAAGTGACAGGTAGTTCAGGAGTCAGCATTGGCAGGAGATAGGCAAAGAGAGTAGTGGTGTTTCTTAAGAGTCTTTCTTTCTTTCTCTCTCTTTCTTTTCTTTCTTGTTTTTTGAGGTAGGGTCTCACTCTAGCCCAGGTTGACCTGGAATTCACTCTGTAGTCTCAGGGTGGCCTTGAATTCATGGTGATCCTCCTACCTCTGCCTCCAGAGTGCTGGGATTAAAAGCATGTGCCACCATACTGGGCTTTTGTTTGTTTGTTTGTCCTGGTGTCTTCTCCACAGCCATTTCAGTCTCCCTGCCACACTGCTTTCCAACTTGTCCAGTCCCCAGCACCTCCCCTTCACCTGGAAATCCTGTCTCTCTCGGGGATCACCCCACAAGATTCTCTTTGGCTCTGTTGCCCTTCCTCTAGAGGCTGGGCCAGCAAATGCTGCCAGTGTTCTCAAGTTTCAGCCAGCCTGGGGTTCAGCATAGGATGGATCAGAGTGGTCCTGAGGGGTCTGGTGTCACCTACATAGGGACCCAGGACTCTTTGAGGAGCTAGGAGGGAAAGAAGGTTTGTGCTTTCCTTGTCCACAGGGCAAGGCAGAACAGTGCTGACTGAAGTATGGCCAGGCTGATTGTGCCTCAAAGACTAAAGTGATGTGGCTCAAGTGACAGGTAGTTCAGGAGTCAGCATTGGCAGGAGATAGGCAAAGAGAGTAGTGGTGTTTCTTAAGAGTCTTTCTTTCTCTCTCTTTCTTTTCTTTCTTGTTTTTTGAGGTAGGGTCTCACTCTAGCCCAGGTTGACCTGGAATTCACTCTGTAGTCTCAGGGTGGCCTTGAATTCATGGTGATCCTCCTACCTCTGCCTCCAGAGTGCTGGGATTAAAAGCATGTGCCACCATACTGGGCTTTTGTTTGTTTGTTTGTGTTTGTTTTTGTCTTTCGAGGTAGGGTTTCACTGTAGTCCAGGCCACCACAACCAGCTTAAATCTCTGCCTCTCAAGTGCTGGGATTAAAGACGAGTGCCACCACACCCAGCTCTTTTTTTGGTTTTTCAAGGTAAGGTCTCACTTTAGCCCAGGTTGACCTAGAATTCACTATGTAGTCTCAGAGTGGCCTTGAACTCATGGTGATCCTCCTACCTCTGCCTCCCAAGTGCTGGGATTAAAGGCATGCGGTACCATCCCCAGTTCTTAAGAATGTTTCTGCTGGGCATGATGGTGCACACTTGTCATCCTAGCACTTAAACTGAGTTTGGGTCAGCCTATGCCACATAGTAAGACCTTGTCTCCCACTCCAAAAAGTAAAAGTAAAAAAAAAGTGTAGCTGGATGTGGTGGCATATGCCTTTAATCCCAGCACTGGGAGGCAGAGGTAAGAGAGTTGCTGTGAAGTGGAGGTCTACCTGAGACCACATAGTGATTTTCAAGTCAGTTAGATGCCACCTCAAAAAAAAAAGGGGGGGGGGCTGAAGAGATGGCTTAGCAGTTAAGACATGTGCCTGTGAAGCCTAAGGACCCAAGTTCGATTTCCCAGAACCCATGTAAGCCAGAGGCATGTGGTGGTGCATGCATCTGGAGTTTATCTGCAGTGGCTGGAAGCCCTGCAGTGCCCATTCTAATAAAATAAAAAGAACATTTTTATAGGTTCCTTATGACACACTGGAAAGGTCTGCAATAAAAGTTTCTTTTTTTTTGGAGAGAGACACAGAAGGGACAGAGAGAGAGAGGAAGACAGATAGAGATGGGTGCGCCAACAGCCTCTCAGCTGCTGCGAACGAAATCCAGATGCATGCGCCCTCTTGTGGTCGAGTGCGGCATTGCGCCCTTGTGTCACTGCATCTGGCTAAACGTGGGACCTGGAGATTGGAACCAGCGTTCTTAGGCTTAGGAGGCAGGCGCCTCAACCGCTAAGCCATCTCTCCAGCCCAAAAGCTTCTTTTTAATATTTTATTTTTATTTATGTATTTGACAGAGAAAGGGGAGAGAGAAAGAGAGAGAAGAACAAAGGGGGAGAGAATGGGCATGCCAGGGCCTCTAGCTACTGCAAATAAACTCCAGACGCATCCACCCCATTTGTGAATCTGGCTAATGTGGGTCCTGGGGAATCGAACCTGGGTCCTTTGGCTTTGCAGGCAAACACCTTAACTGCTAAGCCATCCCTTCAGCACAAGAAGCTTCTTTTTGAAGTGGGCAACAATTACTGGGAGAGACTTAAAACTCATCAAAGTGCTCAGAGTAAAGTGCTGAGCGCTCATCCCCAAATGGGACGTAGACACCATTCCCCCCATGGCTCAGAGAACACTGTAGAAGAGGGGGAAGAAAGAATGTAAGAGTTGATCTAGGCATGGTGGTGCACCCCTTTAATCTCAGCACTCAGGAGGCAGAGGTAGGAAATTCACCATGACTTCAAGCCACTCGAGACTACATAGTGAATTTCAGGTCAGCCTGGACTACAGTGAGACCCTATCTGGGGGGGGGGGCAAGAGTTGGAGGACGGAGCAGAATGCTATGACATGAGAGTCTTCCAGACATGACATGGCCCACACCCTAATGAACTTACAGCAGGTGGCAGGTGTGGTAACCTGTACAATACAGGACCTACCAATGTTCTATTATGGATGGGAAAGGGCCTCATAAGAACCTGCCCTACCCTGAGAAGCTGTTGGCACTTAATGGTTGAAGGGGGGGGGGATATTTTCTTCATGAGTATAGTCCATGCTCCAGTAAACAATCTCTTGCTCATGCAAACAACCCTAATTTAACTCAGTGGGTTACACACACAAGAAAAGACATCAATGTAGAAGTGAGACTAGTTGGGAAGATGAAGGGTTTTAGTGGGAGTACAAGAGAAAGTAAATGGGGGGTGGTGGTGGTGAATGTAATCAAAATACATTCTATACAAGTATAAAATCATGAAATGATAAAAACTAATGGCTGGAGAGATGGTTTAGCAGTTAAAAGTGCTTGCCTACAAAGCTTAATGACCTGAGTTTAATTCTCCAGTACCCATGTAAAGTCAGATACACAAAGTGGCCCATGCATCTGGAGTTCATTTGAAGCAGCTTTAGGCCCTGGCACACCTATTTTCTGTTTCTCTTCTTTCTATCTCTTTCTGCTTGCAAATAAATTAAAAAAAAAAAAACCCACCTAGTGGGACGTGGTGGCACACACTTTTAAGCCCAGCACTGGGAGACAGAGGTAGGAGGATCTCTGTGAGTTTGAGGCCACCCTGAGACTACACAGTGAATTCCACGTCAGCCTGGACTACAGTGAAACCCTACCTCAAAAAGCAAAATAAAATAAAATAAAATAAAAAAAGCCTGGTGTGGTGGCACACACCTTTAATCCCAGCACTCGGGAGGCAGAGGTAGGAGGACTGCCTGAGCTAGAGCCTACCTCAAAAAAACAAAATAAATAAGTAAGTAAATAAAATAAACCAGCTAAATAAATAGGGGTCAGTGGTTAAGGCACTTGTCTACAAAGCCAAAGGCCCTCTGGTTAGTTCCCCAGTACCCACATAAAGCCAGATGCACAAAGCAGAGCATGCATTTGGAGTGTTTGCAGCGGCTAGAGGCCTTGGTATGCCCATTCACTCTCTCTTCTCTCTCTCCTTGCAAATAAATAAATAAATAAATAAATATATAGCTAAATAAAAAGTAGGAACATAAAAGAAAGGTAGCCCCAGCTGGATTACCAAGAGTGAACACCATGGCACAGAGCATGCAAACAAGCCAGCAACTTCTGAGCCTTTTTTATCTTTGCAGTGAACACCTCTTCCTCCCCTGACTTGGAGGACTTTAAAAACCAAGATTTTTGTGGGGAGGGGCAGTTCAGAATCCAGTCTGTTGTGATCTGAGGCTGAGGTTGAGCACAAAGATCATCAGAGATGAAAAGCACTGTTCACACCAAGAATCACTACAAAGGGTGTTTGCCCTGCTGCAGAAACCGTTATTTATTTAGGAAACATGACTGTGTTCATATGAAACCAGGGCACATCAACTGCTCATCTTTTGTTTTCAGAGGAAAAACATAGTCTTTTCTGGGGTGTGTTTTTTTGAAGTGCTGGCATACAAGTGCTGCTGGATCTGTAAGATGCAGGACACTGGTGCTCCAGGTAAATTATGCCCAGGATTTGTGCAATGAAGCCAGCCGCACCACAGCACCAACCAGGCCTGAACTTCCCACTTTGCCCCAAGTTATTTTTAACAACTACTTTTCAAACATTCTGGGTCTAGTTCCTGCTTTTATGTAACCACTTCTGCTAACTTCTTAATCATTTTTTCTGATTTTTCTGAGGCTTATTGTAAATGTGACAAAGTGGCTTTTATCTTCCCCCCACCTTGGTCTCTGAGAAGTGAAGTTACAATGGCTATGGGGACATGAGTGAGGAGAAATGGCTGCTAAGAAATCATTAAGAATGATTTAGCAGTTAAGGCCTGCAAAGCCAAAGGACCCCGGTTCAATTCCCCAGGACCCACGTTAGCCAGATGCCAAGGGGGCATTTGCAGTGGCTGGAGGCCCTGGTGTGCCCATTCTCTCTCTCTCTGTCAAATAAATAAAAATTATATTTAAAAAAATGATAACAGGTTGGGGAAATGGCTTAGTGGTTAAGGCCTGAGAAGCCTAAGGACCCTGGTTCGAGGTTCACTTCCCCAGGACCCACATAAGCCAGATGTATAAGGGGGCACATATGTTTGGAGTTAGTTTGCAGTGGCTGAAGGCCCTGGTGTGCCCATTCTCTCTTTCTCTCTGCCTCTTCCTCTCTCAAATAAATAAATAAATTTAAAAAAAGAATGAATAACAACACGAGGCTAGGGCAGGAGGTTTGGGTTTGAGATCAGTGTGAGCTACTGTTTTAAAAACAAACAAACCAAAAACTAGCTGGGCATGGTAGCACACACCTTTAATCCCAGCCAGCACTTGGGAGGCAGACTGCTGTGAGTTCAGGGCCACCCTGAGTGAATTCCAGGTCAGCCTGTGCAAAAGCAAGACAACCTTGAAAAAAAACAAACAAACAAAAAAGAAAAGAAAAGCCAGGCGTAATGGCGCACGCCTTTAATTCCAACACTTGGGAGGCAGAGGTAGGAGGATCGAAGAGAGTTTGAGGCCACCCTGAGACTACATGGTGAATTCCAGGTCAGCCTAAGAGAGACTCTACCTCGAAAAACCAAAAAACAAACAAACAAACAAACAAAAAAATGAAAACAAAAGGTCCCAAATCATAAAACCAAATAGCAAATAGCAATAGAAAAAAAAAAAAAGACAGAAAAAAAGCATCATGGGACTGGAGAGATGGCTTAGTGATTAAAGCACTTGCCTGCAATTTGATTCTCCAGTAACCACATAAAGCCGGAGGCACAAAATGGAGTTCTGGAGTTCATTTGCAGTGGCTAGAGCCCCTGGTGCACTCATTCTACCTCCTTCTTGTAAAAGAAGAATTGATTGACTACCAACCAGGTTGGTACCTGGCATGTGGTTTGGTAACCTTTTCTATATCTCTGCAGTGAGAACCTTATGTCCCCACAGCCTGGTGGACAGTGACAAATGCAGAGCCATGACATGAAAGACCCCTGCCCAGGCCCCTGATGCAGTCCCTAATGATGCTGTGTTAACTGGGGGCAGACTGAAGCAAAGGCAAAGTAGGACTATTTTCAAACCACAGCAGTTTCAACAGTTGCCTAAGTGGTGTACCGAAACCACACACAGGCCTGACTTCGGCAAAAACAATATGAACCCCATGGTTTACCACAGTGTGCGATGTAAAAAAAAAAAATCACTTTGGTGGCTGGCCCCACCCTGCTAGAAATATCTTTAATTCTATTTCTCAAGGTTTTTGAGGCCATTCCTGTCCCCCAGCACACGGGAGGTGGGGGTGGGGTGGAGATTTGGCAGGGTAAGATGCAGCTGGCTAGGTCATCAGTGTTGGAGAACGAAGTGTATCTTGGCCTTTTCCAGCTTGCTTTTCAGGAACCCTCCCAAAGGGTTCTAAGAGTCAGGCTTGAAAAATCACAAAGAATCTAAATAGTCAACCCCTCAGACACTAATACAGGGAAAGGCTATGACATCCACCTGGATCTGTTCTTTTTGTGTTTTTTTTTGGTTTTGTTTTTCAAGGTAGGGTCTCGCTGTAGCCCAGGATTCACTTGGCAGTCTCAGGGTGGCCTTGAACCCACAGTGATCCTCCTTCCTCTGCCTCCCAAGTGCTGGGATTAAACACATGCACTACCACACTGTTCTCTTCTTTAAAAGAGTTGGGCCTGGGGGGGGGGGTGGCTGGAGAGATGGCTTAGTGATTAAGCGCTTGCTTATGATGCCTAAGGACCTCGATTCGAGGCTTCATTCCCCAGGACCCATGTAAGCCAAATGCACAAGGTGGTGCATGCATCTGGAGTTCGTTTGCAGTGGCTGGAGGCCCTGGATCGCCCATTCTCTATCTGCTGCCCCCCCACCCCCACTGTCTGTCACTCAAAAAAAAAAATAAATAAAAAATAAACAACAAAAAAAGAGTTGACTCAGGAGGAGGAGGAAGACTGGGGAGATGCAGGGTCTCTGTAAGTCTGATTTATTATTATTATTATTATTATTTTGAGGTAAGGTCTTACTCTAGCCCAGCCTGACCTGGCACTCACTCTGTAGTTTCAGTATGGCCCTGAACTCACAGCGATCCTCCTACCTCTGCCTCCCATGTACTGGGATTAAAGGCGTGTAACACTACACCTGGCCGGTAAATTTTTTAAAAATATTCTTTTGTTTGTTTGAGGTAGGGTTTCACTCTAGCCCAGGCTGACCTGGAATTTACTCTGAAGTCTCAGGGTGGTCTTGAACTCAAGTAGATCCTCCTCCTTCTGCCTCCCAAATGCTGGGATTAAAGGTGTGTGACACCACACCGAGCTAAATTTTTACTTATTTATTTGCAAGCAGAGACAAAGAAGAGAGAGAGAAAGGTGCACCACGGCCTCCAGCTGCTGCTAACAAACTCCGGATGCATGCGTCCCTTTGTGTATCTGGCTTGATGTGGGTACTGGGGAACTGAACCTGAATCATTTGTTTCTGCATGCAAGTGCCTTAACTGCGGGGCCATCTCTCTAGGCCCTCGTAAATCTGCTTAAAAAAATATATCAAGAGACACAAAGGGGCACATGAATTTGGAGTTTGTTTGCAGCAGCTGGAGGCTCTGGCATACCCATTCTTATTCCTCCCCCCTCAGGTTGCAAATAAAGAAAAAAAAATTAAAAATCAAAATCAGGTGTGGTGGTACATAACTGTCACACCAGCCCTCAGGAGGGGGCTACATGAGAACCTGTCTCAAAAATAAAGAAACCAGCAGGGCATGGTGGTGCACGCCTTTAATCCCACACTCAGGAGGCAGAGGTAGGAGGATTGCTGTGACTTTGAGGCCAGCCTGGGCTAAAGCAAAACTCTACCTCAAGAAACCAAAATGAATAAATACAGAAAGAGAAAGAAGAAAGAAGAAAGAAAGAAAGAAAGACATAGATAGTTAGATATGCATGTAATTCCAGCTTTGGTAGGCTGGGTCGGAAGGATTATGGTTTCAGGCCAGATTGGATGATAGATGGTGACCCTGCTGTAAAAGGGAGAGGAAAATGCACACAGGAGTGTGAACATGCACTTGTTCCACCTGGATCCTGCTGGGTTCTATTTACATGATTCACTGCTGTACTTGGAAAATGTAGTTCTGCAGATGAATGATAAATACAGGAAAACCCCCCCCACCCAAGAAAACAAACCAAAGGTTTGTGGTCAGGGCAGCTGCCCCACCCCAGATCACACAACTGCCGGGCCGTGTATCCCGATACAGAGCAATTGTCTTGTATTCTATCCAATGCGTAAGTCCTTCACCCCACACAACTCAGGACAACCACACAACTGTCACACACTGTACAACACAGACACCCACATAAGAGTCCTTCACCTCACAAAGCCTAGGACAGCCATACAATTGTCACACATCCCACACTACAGCCATTTGTCCTCAACAATACAGGCTGCTCACAGCCATAATCCCTCTACAGGACTGGACAGGGCACCATGCCAGTGAGGGTCACCCAGAGGACACTGACATAGGCTCTTATCCCCAGCCCACCAACAACAAAGAATTAAAATCAGTGAAGAGAAAGAAAACAGACTGTTGGGCTCACAACTTTTAAAACACATAGTGCATCCCTGCCACATTCCCTGTGGCTCCCATCCCAGGAGGAAGGACAGTTCATTTTGAACCTGTGACACCCAGCCACATGGTGGCTTGCAGAAAGGACTCTGTAGACCTGAAGAGCAGCCTGGCAGATCAAAGCTGAGCCAGGCAGCACAGGCTGAGAGATAAAAATCTGAGGTCCCGGTGATCACAGCATTTGAGATTTCCCACCAAAAATATTTACCGAGTTTTAAGAAGACCCGCTTAATGCACTGGAGGGAACAGGATGAGGTTTGGGTCTGAATTGTGGAGAAAAGCTGAACAAATATTTACTATTCTCCACCTGTGCCTGCTTTCAATTGCTGTGAGGTGCGCTAGGGTCATGGGAATCTCCTGGGCTGGTGAGCCGGTGGATTAGTGTTATTCCACTGTTGAAAGAAAAAGGAAAAAAGGGATTGAAAGTGATGGCTCAGTGGTTAAAAGTGCTTCCTTGCAAAGTCTATGATCCAAGTTCGATACCCCAGTACCCATGTAAAGCCAGACACACAATGTGGTACATGTGTCTGGAGTTAATTTGCAGCAACAAGAGGCTCTGGCGCACCCATACTCTTAACTTTCTCCCTGTCTATTAAATAAATAAGATAAAGGTGCCAGGCGTGGTTGTGCATGCCTTTAATCCCAGCACTCTGGCAGAGATAGGAGGATTGCAGGGTTCGAAGCCAGCCTGAGACTACATAGTGAATTCCAGGCCAGCCTGGGCTAGAGTGAGATCCTACCTCAAAAAATTGAAAAACAGGGCTATCTAGAGAGATGGCTTAACAGTTAAGACACTTGCCTGCAAAGCAAAAGGACCCAGGTTGGATTCTCCAGTCCCACTTAAGCCAGATGCACATGATGGTCTGGAGTTTGTTTGCAGTGGCTAGAGGCCCTGGCATGCCCATTCTCTCTCTCTCTCTCTGTGTCTCTAATAAATAAATAAATCTTTTAAAAAATGAAAAACAAAACAACACAGAAAAAGGAAAACCGTGGCCACGCACTTTGGGTCCACAAAAAACAAATGGGACAGAAAGGAGAAAGGTAATTTTCTACAAAAGCTCTATGAGATTGACACAAAGCTAAAAGTTGGGCTACTTTAGCCCTAAAACAGAAAAAAGGTGGTGATGGGAGGGGGTGGTCAAGGTGACATAAAATTCTACTTACTATATGTCAGCTTTTTAAATTTATTTTTTGGTTTTTAAAGGTAGGGTCTTACTCTAGCCCAGGTTGACCTAGAATTCACTCTGTATTCTCAGGGTGGTCTCGAACTCACAGTGATCCTCCTACCTCTGCTTCCCAAGTGCTGGGATTAAAGATGTGCGCCACCACACCCTGTTTGACTTTTTTTTTTCCAGGTAGGGTCTCGCTCTAGCTCAGGCTGACCTGGAATTGACTATGTAGTAGTCTTAGGGTGGCCTTGAACTCCTGAGTGCTGGGATTAAAGGCGTGCGCCACCATGCCGGGCTAACATTTTTCTTTTTATGCTTCCATGTATGGTATGTACACACATATGTACATTTGTGGCACCTTATGTGCCTGCCTGCTGGAGCAAGCAGAATGTTGGGTGTCACACTCCACTGTTCTTCTATCTGCTCTTGATTGAGCCAAAGGCTCTTACTGATCCTGCAGCTTACTTTTCTTTTTTTCTTTTCTTTTTTTTTGGTGAGCTCCAGCAATTCCTGGTCTCTGCTCCCCAGATGGCTGAGGTTGCAAGTACATACAGCAATATCCAGCTATTTAACACAGGTCCTTGGGATCAAACTTGGGCAGTCTCAGGTCCCCTCAGGCCCTCATACTTGTGCAGAAAGGCCATCTTTCTAGCCCTAGTTTTATTTTTATGACTCTATTTAGCCCAAGCTGGCTTGGAACTTTTGAGTGTGAAGATCACAGGTATGGCACCTGTCAATCTTCACAACATGCCACAAACTGGTAAGACTTCCAAGTGCATGCTGAGAAGTCACATATCTGGGGTTTTTTTAATATTTTACTTTTATTTATTTATATGAGGGAGAGAAAGAGGCAGAAAAAGAGAGATAGAAAATAGGCGCACCAGGGCCTACAGCCACTGCAAATGAACTCCAGACACAGGTGGACCTGGGTCCTTTGGCTTTGCAGGCAAGTGCTTTAACCACTAAGCATCTCTCTAGCCCACATATCTGTGCTTTGACTGGCACCTTGACAAGGTCTACTCCAGGAGGGGCTCAGGGAGATGCTATCTATGCAGGAACAGGGTGGGGGTTGGGGGAGCCCTGGGCTATGCTCGCTGTGGAGTCATGGGGACTGCTGGGTCCTGGCTTTGTTCCTCCCTACACAGAATGCTAATGTTTCAAGAATGACACCTCTTCAAGTGGCAGGAAGGTGCCTTACCCACATTTAACAAAATCATCAGACAACACTACGCATATGGCCTAGAATAGTGTCACAAGTCCCATGGAGGACCCCACTGGAAACCCTCATCATCTAGAATGAGGTAGATACAGTCTGATGGGGGATCCCACCTGGCTCTCTTTATGGTCCAATCCCCATTAATCAGAGGCATATGCTATTCAGTTGGCAATGGGGGTGGGGTGATGACCAGTGACAGATGTGAGACCACACTGATCCTATTATAAAGGCAGGGAGGCTGCACCTAAGCTGTAGTAGAGCCCATAGGTGGATCCTCAGCCAAGCAAGAGGTCAGGGAGGCAACTCCTATCTGCTCATCCCAAAGGCAGATGGGGAGCCCTGTGTCTTTTTGGTCTTGCATCTTGCCATCCAGATTCTCCATTGGCTCAAACTTGACCCCTGTGCTCTGGAAACTTTGTCCCAGCTGGACATTTGTTCCTTGATCTGCTCAACAACCACTGCATTTGCACTTCTGGATAGAGAGGGTAGATGTGTGCCAAGATAGGCAAATGCTCCTATTTTCAAACTTGATCAGCCTTGCAGAACACTAATGCCCCACACAGCATCTTCCAGGGCACAGTATACTCAGCAGCATAACAGCTGGCAGCTACACCCAGCCCTGGCACACATCCTCCAGGGGTTGCTTTGAAACTAACAATGCTAGGGGAGTGAGTAGAAAAAGTAGGGCTCTACTAGCTTGGGTGTTAGGCTGCTCATGAGCCTCCAACCCCAACCCCTGACTTCGCTGACCAGCAACTGCCAGAATCTGCCAGCCCCCCAACTGTAACAAATGCATATCCCATTCTAAATCTAAACATGTACCCAATGCATTATCTCTTTGCCACCATCGTGGGAACGGAATTAAAGTAGTTAAGTTCAGGGCAGAGGTGCTAACCGCAGGGTTCAGATGGAGATGCCATTTTACAAGTGGACTATATGCAATAAACAAGGTTTGGGGACAAACAGGCAAGGACAGAGCGAGAGCCCCACCACTAGACTCCAACCTTGGCGTGGGATTTTACAGGAGGGGAGTTGAGTGCACACAGACATGGGCGCCACTTGGAACCGTGAGGTTTCTTTTGTGACAGTCTCCTGTGGGCCACTTCCCTTCCCCAGTGGTCACAGTGACCACTGTGAAAGCTACCATGGCTACCTTGTGTGGACAGCAGGAGCCTTGTCTGATAGGAACATCTTTTCTTGTTTGGGTGAGCATCAATTCCAACAGAACAAAGGTTGGACATATGTAATTTGGATGAAAGCACTCCCTGAAAGAGTCATACTATCAGCAGCAGGATCCTGGGGAAGGGGTGGAAAGGTCTTAGCAGTGATAAAAATGATCACTAAGCCAAGGACAGGTTAAAGGTTAATGGCTGGTGAGCGGGTGTCACTTGGGCTCTGTAAGAACCACAAGGCTGGGCTATGCTGACAGGAAGTGGCAGGGTGGGGCTGAGGCAGGATCCCACTTTGGCAGCACAGCCCCGAGGCCAATCACTGACACCCACACAGCCGCTTCCTGCACTTAAAAAAAAAAAAATCTGTTTCTCTCTTTGCAAATCAACAACTTTTACCTAGAAACTTCAGTGGTAAGTTCTGACTGATCTCCACCTCCGGTCCGTTGTAGAAAATACACTACTGTTTACCTGGGGGAGGTGGGTACTCAATTTAACTGACAGGTTTCAGAGCTGTTTTGCCTCTGCCTGAAAAGAAACTAGTTCCTTTGGGCCCAGACACCTGCCGGTTATTTAATACCTTGACAGTTCATCCTAGAAAAGACCTCCAAGGCACAAATGCCTTTAATCCCAGTACTCCAGGAGGCAGACGTAGGAGGACTCCTAAGAATACAGAGTGAATTCCAGGTCAGCCTGGGCCAGAGTGAGACCCTATCTTGAAAAACAAAAAAAAAACGAAAGAAAGGAAGGAAGGAAGGAAGGAAGGAAGGAAGGAAGGAAGGAAGGAAGGAAGGAAGGGAAAAGAAAGGAAAAAAGACCTCCAGGCATGGAGAACTCAGTGCTTTCAAACACCTAAGCTCTGCATGCCCCAACAGACGACCAAGGCTCACACTGCAGACAATCCAAGGAGATAGCACCAGCCTTGAGGGTTCAAGTAGACCCCCAGGTGGAGGGGCTCCTCCCCTGAGTAAGTTCAGGGTCAGCATTATAATATGCACTATTTAACCTTATGTGAATTGAATGTCAGTCTAGTTTTAAAGAAAAAAACACAACAACAGCTCTGAGGGAATCTGAACATGAGACAGCATTGAGAAACCACACATGATTCAGACCAACCTGGCACTTAAGTCCTTGTATGAGTGATAACCTGCCGGGATCCCTCCCCTCCCCCCAAGCAGCCTCTGAAGTTCAATTCCTTGTACATGTCAACAGAAAAATCTGTGAATGGTCACCTTGTTGAAGCAAGGCCCATGGTGGCTCTAAAGTCTTTTCCAGGACAAGAGCCTCTGGAAGAAGGCACCTGTGTCTGGTCCCATATCTGGTGACAGTTGGGGATGGGGACATACGTCACATCACTATGCAAGGTCTTACGCCCACCTGTTAGGCTCCAGCTGGTCCCAAGTTCAAAACTGAGGCCTAGTGAGGTTCAGCTCCTTGCTTAGGGATACCTGGGGGCCCTTACATCCTGAAGCCAGCCTGACTGAGCAGCCTGATGGGTTCTAACAGTGTTTAGTGGTCCAGAGGCATCACCGAAGATTCACTTCTAGGCAGAGAGAGTAGGGTTCTAGAAACCTCTCAGTCCTCTGGGAGTGGAAAAACCCTGGGTAAGAAGGTGGTAACATTAGATGTCTGTCACAGGATGGTAAAATTAAGGACAAGTTCACCCTTTTTTTGGGGGGTGGCGGTTTCAAGGTAGGGTTTCACTCTAGTCCAGGCTGACCTGGAACTCACTATGCAGTCACAGGGTGGCCTCAAATTCACAGTGATTCTCCTACCTCTGCCTCCCAAGTGCTGGGATTAAAGGCGTGCGCCACCACGCCCAGCTCAAGTTCACCTTTTATGTTGATTTCTGAGAATGAAGATATAACGCTATGTGGAAATTACAAGAAATACTATTATCTCTGAGCTGTCTAACATTAGAATGTCTTCTTCTAACAGTCACAGAGCTCCTCCTCCCACCCTTCAGCTGGGACCAACAGCCTGCCCCCCCCCCGCCCCCGCAAAGCCCAAGGGCCCCAAGCAACTTCGTGACCAGGTAAAGGTGAGAAGACAGGCTGGCAAGAAGGGAAACAAAAAGTACATTCCAAAAGCCAGGCACAGTGGTGCAAGCCTGTCATTCCAGTACTTAGGCAGCTTGAGGCCAGAGGATGGAGAATTAAAGACAGCCTGGAGTACAGAAAGCCTGTCTCAAGCAAAACTCCCACATCAGCTTAAATGGATCCCATCTTAAACAGACAGCAAACTCTTGGGAAGGGATGTTATCCAATACCCACTAGTGGATCTCCAGGTAAACCATGAACCCCTCAGGGGTCTGAGCAGTCTACAGAGTGTACAGAGCGGATGGGATGCAAGATGAGGAGGTACATAGCTGGGTTCCAACTCTCTGGACCAGGAACTCGGTGCCAAGTGGCTTGACTGTGTTCCCAAAGGAGACAAATGCTTCCGTATCAGCACAGCTTCTTAGGCTAGCTGCATGCAGGGGGGAGGGGTACATGTGTGCTGGTGGCTTGCAGAGTTAGAGGTTAGTATGAGATCACAGCACTCGACACTGCAACCACTACATGTCTATACCTACCACCCAGCAGCGTGTATAACACAGCGCTTTTTTGTTCCACCATTGCATCTGGGTAGGATAAACAAGAGATGCTTAGGCACACAAAATACCCTGAAACCCTGCAGCTGCTCAAGGACCACAGCTCTCAGGACACTCAAGAGTGCAGCTAGGCTCTCCTGAGAGCATGTGGGGAAGCCTACCAGAGTTGCCCTGTTGCTACCTTAAGGTGTGACTGTGGCAGCACACATGACCTCACAATTCCTTTCCTTTGCTTCATCTAGTTCACTGGACTTGCTAGCATGCAAGAAATGAAGGCCACATAAGGCCTACTGGGAGTAGAGGTGCACCCAGGCCTCACAGGCCATGGCAGAACACAGGCTAATGCCACAAAGTTGCTGGGCACAAGCAAAAGAAGCTAAAACTTGTGGTTCTCAAATCCTAGACCAGCTCTTGAAAAAACCTCTCTTCTAAAGCCACTGAGTGTGTCGAGTTTCAGAGGCACCCTCTGCTTTCTAAGTGCACTTGGTACCTCAAGCAGAGGAAGGGGGCAGGGCAGAGGAGAGAAAGTTCAAAAGTAGTCCAATGGGCTGAGGTACCCAGGGGTGGAGGTTTCTATGAAACAATGAAAATGAAGCTTTGCACTTGTTGGCTATCAAGGGGGACCACTCCTGAGGGTCCCCACACGGTGCTGCTTATGTGAATATGTGCAACTGAGTGTGCATACCACCTATGGGTGAATATGTTCACACTTGCATGCATACGTAAACCTGTGTGTATGCACATACTCAAGCATGCATGTGAGAATGTCCTGTTTACTTTTATTCATTTTTTATTTTTTACTTTTTTGGTTTTTCAAGGTAGGATCTCACTCTAGCCCAGGCGACCTGGAATTTACTATATAGTCTCAGGGTGGCCTCGAACTCGGCGATCCTCCTACCTCTGCCTCTTGAGTGCTGGGATTAAAGGCGTGCGCGACCACGCCCAGCATCCTGTTTACTTTTAAAGGGATAACCTGAGAATCCTATGGTATATACGTGTGTGCACATAGTTTTGCTTCTATCTTTGTGATAGACTTCCTCTGTGCAAGGAGACTATAGCTGTGGAGGAAGTGCGATCAACAGGATGAGTGAGTTGGGACAAGTAGAACTTGCTAGTTGCCCCTAGAAGCCAGGGTGGAACCCATGCGTAACATTCAGGGAGTGGCAAGCTCTGGCTGGTAGGTGAGTGCCACGTCCCTCATGCAATGATAGAAAGTACTAGGGAGGAGGTATAGGCCAGGCAGGAAGGGCAGGCCATGCCCTGTCTAGGAACAGCCTAGTAACAATGTGCAACCAGAAGGTGCAACAGAAACATATGGTGTGGATATGTAGGTGACACTGTGCCTGGAGAGCAGAGAGTGGGGGGAAGGCCATGCCAGGTCAGGACATGATGGGCCAGATGACAAAGGGGATAAGCAATAGGCAGGAGTCTTCAGGGAACTCTGTGCTACCTGTGGCAATAGCTTTCAGTGCTGAGGTCTGGAAAACTGGCCCGTGGGCTACCTCTGCCTTGTCCCAAATGGGAGTCACCCAGAAAACTTTTATTTTTTTCTCCTTTTTTCTTTTGTACAATACTGGTTTTAAGCCCAGGGTTTGGTGCATGATAGGCAAGCACTCTACCATTCAGTCATATCCACAGCCTCCACATGGGAGTCACAAGTCCTTGGAATCTATTTCCAGGGGGGCACAATGCCCTCCTCCCCACACCAGAGGGTAGAGCAAGAGATGACAAGGCCACAGGGAAAAAGGCAGAGCTGGAGTTTGCAGCCCTCAGCTGACAGGCCAGGAAGGGTAAGAGGAGGAGAGCTCAACCATCTTGCCAAATTCAGCATCCAACAAATAGCCACAGAAGCCCTCCCCTACCCTCCCAACACCCTGACAGAATCTGTGGCCACTCTAGGCCATTCTTGAGCTGTGTGGGAAAGGGCACATCTAGGAGGAAGGCTGCTGGACCTGGAATGTCTAGGGTGGTGGGACAGCACTGATACCAGACACCTCACCTCAAGGTGCAGGCCCTTGCGTGGACTGTGAACATGGAGATGGGAGGAAAGTAGGGAGTAGGGACACACTGCACACACACACTGTGAAAGTGATGTGGCTGGGATGAGGGGAGACCCTTCTGGACCCAAGGGTCTGCTCTACTTTGGGCTGGTCAATGGAGGGGCCCTGGTGCCCTGCTGCCCTGCCCCTGCCCCTGCTGGCGACTGGCCGCAAGAGGAGAAGGCGTACTGACCGCTGGGCGGTTTGGGCCGTGGAGGAGCGGGCTTCTTCGGAGGCAGAGCGGGAGTGTCCTGTTTACTTTTAAAGGGATCATCTGAGAATCCTGTGCCTCCCAAGGAGGAGGTGAAAGGACCAGAAGGTAGGGGCTGCAAGAGAGGACATGAAAGAGAGGCAAAAACAGTCATTAAAAACACAGGCACCGGACAAATGCTCCTGCACTGAGAGCCTGGTGAGGCATATGTGACCCTACTGAGACCAGGGGCTTCTCTGAAGCCCCTCCTCTCCCACCCCTCCATGCTTTTCTCCACCCTCAACCACTAGCCCTCTGGAAGCCACCAACATATAGATAGCAGAGAGCAGTTCTGAACCTCAGCAAGCATCCTTTGAGTCACCCAGGCTTTCCTAATTCCTAGATGCTACATGGGTGTCCCCTGGGCCTCTGCCAATGTTCAGAGATATATCCCACCTTGTCCCCTGTGACCTGGTGCCGATATACACCCTCTCCATGCCTCTGGCTGCCCATATATTGCTGTCCACCCAGTGACTCAGGCTGGAGTGCTTTAGCACCTGGGCCCCACCGTCTGTTGGCACAGGCTACATTGCCTCCTTTGGGCTCTGTCCACCCTTAGCAGCCACCTCTACCCCTGCTCCTGCCTCCTTGGACCTACTGCTTAAAACTTAGATCACATCACCTGGCTTTAAATATTTAAGACAGTCATAGCTAGCTAGATGGATGGGTGGATGGATGAATGGATGGCTGGATATCGGGTGGGTAAGTGAGTATATAAAGAATAGATGGATATGTACGTGAGGGGATGGGCAGGTAGGTGAATGTGTGGATGGATGAAGGGAGGATAGGTGGGTAGATACAAAATGGATGGGTAGCTGGGTATGGTGGTGCACACTTTTAATCCCAGCACTCAGGAGGCAGAGGTAGGAGGATCACTATGAGTTCAAGGCCACCCTGAGACTACATAGTAAATTCCAGGTCAGCCTACCTCGAAAAACCAAAAATAAGAAAAAGAAAATAAATAGAAGGATGAAGGAAGATGTATGGATGGGTAGGTGAACTGACAGGGAGAGGAACAGAAAGAGATACAGGGCCAGGCGTGGTGGCACACGCCTTTAATCCCAGCAGGGAGCGGGGGAGGGGTGGCGGGGGGGGGGTGGCGGGCAGAAGTAGGAGGATAACTGAGAGTTCAAGGCCACCCTGAGATTACATAGTGAATTCCAGGTCAGCCTGGGCTAGAGTGAGACCCTACCTCAAAAAAAAAAAAAAAGTGATACAGGTAGGTGGAAGTATATGGGCTAGTTGTTAGATAAGTAGAGAGGATAGTCAAGGAAATAGGCCCGGTAGGTGCCCCCAATGTGTATAAACACATTCTCGGCTTTCTTCAAGGCCCACAGGGCCCATCACCACCAATGGCTAGGTCTCAGGTCTCAGGCATCACCCTTAAATTCACCCTTTAAAAAAATAAAGATAAAAAAATAAAGGCTAGTTTTGTTGGCACACACCTCTGATCCTAGCATTCAGGAGGCAGAAGCAAGAAGATTGTGAATTGCAGGCAAGTTGCAAGACTATGTCTCAAAAAACCGAAAACAGGGCTAGAGCGATAGCTTAGCGGTTAAGGCCTGTGCCTGTGAAGCCTAATGACCCAAGTTCAACTCCCCAGAACCCAAGTAAGCCAGATGCACATGGCGGCACACACATCTGGAGTTTATTTGCAAGTGGCTAGAGGCCCTGGCATGCCCATTGTCTGTCTTCCTCTCTCATAAATAAACAAATAAATAAAACCCCAAAGCAAGCTGGGTGAGATGGCTCATGCTTGGGCGTGGTGAGACAAGCCTTGGGCAGAGGTAGGAGGATTGATGTGAATCAACAGCCTGAGACTACATAGTGAATTCCAGGTAAGCCTGGGCTAAAGTGAAACCCTACCTCGAAAAACAACAGAGCTGGGGAGGTGTGTCAGCAGTTAAATGTACATGCTTGCAAAATCTGCTGACGTAGGCTCGATTCCCCAATATCCGCATAAAGCCAGACGCAAAAAGTGGTGAATCTGTCTGGAATTTGTTTCCAGTGGCAAGAAGCAGCCCTGGCTGGCATGCCTGTTGTGGTGGTTTGATTCAGTTGTCCTTCACAAATTTACGTAATCTGAATGCTAGGTCCCCGGCTGTTGGCAGTTTGGGAATTGGTACCTCCTGGAGGCAATGCATTGTTGTGGGTGGGCTTCTGGGTGTTATAGCCAACTTCCCCTTTACCAGCATTTGGCACACTCTCCTGCTGTTGTGGTCCACCTGATGTTGGCCAGAAGGTGATATACAGCCTCTATTCATGCCACGTTTTCCCTGTCATCATGGAGTTTCCCCTCAAATCTATAAGCCAAAATAAACTCTTTCCTCCCATAAATTGCTTTTGGTCAGGTATTTTTTTGCCAGCAACAAGAAGCTAACTGCAACACCTGAATATATGCACATGCTTATGTGAGCAAATAAATAAAATAGTTATTTTAAACAACAAAATCTGAATCCAACCAAACAAAACAATAAAAACAATCACCCCATCCTCACCTCCCACTGGGATGCTCAGTCTCTCACCTGAAGGAGACACACCTTCTCTGACAGAGAGATGGATGCATCATGTTGCAAAGCAGCTGGCAACATGATTGATATGTATGAGGAAAGGGGTTGGAGCCACTCATGCAGGGAGAGAGAAAAATCCCTATTCATGTGTGTGTGGGGGGGTGGGGGAGAAGCATATTTTGTTGTTGTTGTTTTTTTTGAGGTAGGGTTTCACTCTAGTCCAGGCTGACCTGGAAATCACTGGCCTCACTCAAGGTGATCCTCCTACCTCTGCCTCCCAAGTGCTGGGATTAAAGGCATGTGCCACCACGCCCTGCTATGTTTTGTTTTTGTTTTGAGATAGGGTCTGGCTATGCAGCCCAGGCTGGCTTGGTACTCCCAATCCTTTGCCTCAGTCTTGAGTGCTGAGCTGACAGGAGTGCCACATCCACTGAGAACTCCTTTTATTAAAACAAATAAATAAAAAGGATAAATGTTTGGGCTAGAGTGAGACCCTACCTTGGGGGGGGGAGAGCTAAATGTTTAATAAAGGAGATAATAATACTAGTTTTCTAGCATAACAAGGAAAGTATACATCAAACAGATTAATTGCTTAAAAAACAAGGCCAGCCTGGGCCAGTGAGACTCTAAAATGCCATACCCCCAAAAGAAAAGCAAAGGACTGGGTGGAGGTAGGAGTGGAAATAATAATGGAATCCCTGGAGGCCCAAGTAGGAGGAGTCCAGTGGAATAGGGAAGAAACTTTAGAGGCCTGACTGGAGGGACTGAGGTACTCCTAATTTTTCTTGATAAAGGGACAGGAATAGAGCAAGCACTCCAAGGGACAAAGGCAGAGCCTTAGAAAATCCTCATCAAGATACTATAGAGGGAGGGAATATCTGACTACATCTTCAGAATTCACTCACAGAGACAGGGTCATCTCAGCCACCTTGGCCTCCAGAATTAGTCACAGAGATGTGGACACCTCAGCTTCTGGCACCTAATCATAGAGAGCTGTCAGTACAGGCCAAGTCAGCTGTATCTCTGCCACGTCTGTGAGCCACCTCAATCTCTAGTATATAGTTCAACTACCAACACCTAGTCACAGAGACATAGCTATCTTAACCTCTCGCATCTAGCTATAGAGATGTGCTCACCTCACTCTTCAGAATCTAGTCCCAGAGGTGAGGTTAACTCAACCTGTGGCACACAGACAGAGAGATGGCAGAGATCTAGCTAACCTGGCTTTTAGTGACAAAGCCATGCCACTGAAGGAACAAGGAGATGGCCTAGATTTACCCAGCTCAGGTCCCCTGCAGCTAAGGTGTGACAGGGCCTCAGAAGACTTCTCCATCACCAACACAAGACAACCCCCTTTCCAGGTCCTTCACAGTTCTCTAAGGCCTCCTAGATAGGAGATATCTGCTCTCTACTCATCTGTCTTGTCCTTTCCAGGGGCCTTTTGTAGAGTCCTACTGTCACCCACTTTAGACATAGGGAAATTGAGGCCCAAAAAGGCAACATGGCCTGTCCAGACCACAGAGCAGGTTAGTGTTTGACCTAGGGCTGGTGGTGTTGCTCCACTCCCTACTTCAAGGCCTCAGCTCTAAGACATTGCCATTGGCAACTGGTGGCACAGCCCAAGGATGGGGCAGGGCTATGAAGGGCCACCTTCTAGGGACTGTTCCTATCCTCAAGCTACTAAGGATCCATGCATGCAATGGATGCAGGTAAGACACACACTCAACTGAGGGGTGGGGAGGATGTACTTTTTCTTAAAGGAAATGGGGACTGGACTAGAATCCCAGGCAGGCTTACCCTGGTTGCTGGGAAACTTTGTGAAAGAAGGCCTGAAGGCAGGGTGGGGCTGTGGTGAGTGAGAAGGTATCTTGCTTACCATGGACACTTACTTATCCTTTTAAGAAAAAAGGACAGGCCATCCAAGTTTTTATTATTATTATTATTATTATTATTATTATTATTATTATTATTATGTTTTTCAAGGTAGGGTCTTGATCTCACTCAGGCCGACCTGGAACTCACTATGCAGTCTCAGGGTGGCATTGAACTCATGGCAATCCTCCTATCTCTACCTCCCAAGTGCTGGGATTAAAGGAGTGCGCCACCACGCCCGGCTTCATCCAAGTTTCTAGAAGATCTGCCTGGTCAGGCTGTGAAGCCTGGTATTCACAGGCACTGAACAAATCAGCACACAGATTGCACATTGAATACCTCAAGCCCTCTCTGTCATGGTCTTAATTTCCCATGGTCTGAAGAAAACAAAATGGAGAATTCCAGAAATAAGTAATTCCTTAATTCTAAATAACTTTCATTACAGCACATTGTAACTGTTCTATCTGTGGTTCATGACCATTGGTAATTTCATACTGTGCTTATTTACAAATTCAGCTTCACCAAAGTGTAGATATAAAGTGAAAAACAGTAGATATAGGATTCAGTCATACCTGTGGCTCACTGGTGGCTTCAGGATAGGTTCCCCACAGCTAAATGGGCATTTGTATATTATTAACATCCTCAATCTGAGAACATGCCATGTCTATGGCTTCCCCCTGCCTAACTGTGGGGAGGTAATATGTGAGATGGAATGCAGTGTTGTGTTGCTGCTAGTGTTTTTCTAAATATTTTTAAGTTTATTTTTATTTATTTGAGAGAAAGAGAGAAAGAATGGGCACACCAGGGCCTTTAGCCTCTACGCCACTTTGTGTTGCAGGCTTATGTAGGTCCTGGGGAATTGAACCTGGATCCTTTGGCTTTGCAGGCAAGCGCCTCAACCACTAAGCCATCTCTCCAGCCCCCCTTTTTTTTGGGGGGGGGAGTGGTTCTTTGGTTTTGTTTTGAACTCCTGTCCCAGCCTTGGGAATACCGGGGGTGTGAGCCCTTAGGCCCTACTCCTGCAACTCAGGTTTTTTTGTTTGTTTGTTTGTTTGTTTGTTGTTTATTTTGGTTTTTCAAAGTAGTGTTTCACTCTAGCTCAGGCTGACCTGGAATTCACTATGTAGTCTCAGGGTGGCCATTTAGGGTCTGCTAATTTAGAAGTGGGGGGGGCAGAGAAGAAGGATGGACACCTGCTGGTACTTCTGTTGAGTGAGGAACCTGTCCATTAGACTTAGATTTTGCATTTCTTCCCAATCCTAGATGACAGGCAGGAATGAAAAACATTTCCTTCTATTTTGGCTTTTTGAGGCAAGGTCTCATGTATCCATCTGCCCTTGAACTAACTATGTAGCTGAGGATGATCTTTAACTCCTGATCCTCCTGCCACCACCAATGAAGTGCTAGGATGACAGGTACATGCCCACCATAAAGCCCAGTGTGAACTTCAGTACTGTAGTGGCTCAAGGAAAGGGGATGAGGTGTGGATGTGTCTCCCTGAGTCTCAGGGTGTGCACTGGACCATTTCTTCTACTCAGGGAGAATTCTTGGCCATGGATATAGGCAGGAGGGTTTGGGTGAGCTCCCAAGTGATCAAGGCAAGGCATTCTACCCTCTGGACTCTAGTGACTAAAAAGTGTGTTTAGCCGACTAAAACCAGAGACATCTAGTGACACAATGAACTCAATGCTGCCTGACCTCTTCCCTCCAGGCTGGCTGGGGATGTCTCAGGACAGTAAGACAGTTGCCTCTTCCTTAGGTTTAAACCCACCAAGCAATTTGCTCCCTGCAAGGTGAGAGGCTCCACTGTGACAGTCTAGCTTTCCTCACAGGACAGGGTCACATCCCACCTAGCGCCATAATGCCTATGTCATTGCCTAGTCCTGGTTTTCAGGATTTCAGGTTCCTTATGAAGTCTCCTTTGGGACCAGACTGTTTCCTACAGTGAAACTGGCTTCAAGAAAAGTTACTATGTTTAGAAAGGTTTGGGAAGGGCAAGAGTGAGGTGTCCTTCCAAAAACAGAAAAATCAGCAACAACTAACAAGCAGCATTTAGAGAGGCAGATATGTGCTAAGTGCTGCAACAATGGCATCACCACAAGAAATTCAGAATTTTTGAAAATGAACAAATAACAACAACAGAAACTTGGATGAAAAAGCTAGAGGCTTGGCTCAAAGATAGAGCATCTGCCTAGAATCTTCATCAAGGGTCTGGATGCTTAGCTCAGTGGAGTGCTGGCCTAGGAAACAGGAGGTCCTAAGCTCCATCACCAGCAACACAAAAGACTAATGTTGAAAAGTCACTAAAAATGGGCTTATTACCACCTGTGTATTTCACAGGTGGCTCACTCTCTCTTTCTCCCTCACACTCTTTCTTGGCTTTGTCGTGTTGGGGCTGGAAACCAGAGCTTGCACATTCTCTGCAGGCACTGTTATCACTAAGCCACATACATCCAGTACAGGGAACTTGTTTTTGAAGCAAATAAATAGCACTGGAGCTCAATATTGTCTAGAATAATCCCTAGGGGAACCCTCTGGTGGCCAGAGAGTTCCCTGAGGCTTTTGCTGCCTGTCACTTTCCTCAGCAAAGCCATACAGAGTCAGGGCAATTCAATTTAGGGAGTCAAAAATGGGCTGGGCACACTGTTGCCCCACCCTGCTCAGGTGGGGAAGAGCTAACAATGTTTAAAAAAAGAAAAAAAAAAAAGCTAAGAAAAAAAGAAACTTGCTACTCTACTTTCATTTCCCTCAGAATTTATTTATATACTCCCAAATTGTTCTTGAAAAACAGCAAGTAGCAAGAGGGGAGAAACAGAACTTGAAGAGGGCTGACCTTGGTGTTTACACAATTGGGAACAACACAACAATGGAAACAAAACAATAGAGTATGGGACACCCATTTTCCACAGCCCTGTCCAACTTCCTCCTGGCCTAGTGCCAGGAATGGAACTGGGATGGGTTTTAAAAACACCAAGCAGCCGGGCGTGGTGGCGCACGCCTTTAATCCCAGCACTTGGGAGGCAGAGGTAGGAGGATCGCCGAGAGTTCGAGGCCACCCTGAGACTACATAGTGAATTCCAGGTCAGCCTGGACCAGAGTGAGACCCTACCTTGCAAAACCAAAAAAAAAAAAAAAAAAAAAAAAACACGAAGCACACGTGTGGGGACAGCCTGATCTAGGAGCAGTAGAAGGGGACTATGAGGCTTGAGGTTAGATGGGCAGAGAGCAACAGAGAAGAACTAGGCCAGGGCAAGGTAGGAAGGGAGGCTCAACAGCTGCCACCAGGCCTGGAACCACAAACCTCCATGCATGAGGCCTTTGGCAGGACCCTTCTTGCAAAAGGTCTTCCTTGGAGCAAAGCAGCCTACTGCAGGCTTTCGTCACTGTCCAGGATTGGGTCATTTCTGGGGCTGACAATGAGGATGACTTCGGGACATCCTCCCCAAATCATTCCTGTAGGAGCCAGCCTCCCACAGGAAGAGTCCCATGGGGACATCTACAGAAGGCAACCCCAACCTGATCTTGAGATTGCTGCTACTATGTGGCAGATGCTTTCTGATTTCAAGAGCAGTTTTCTGGCCTGCTTGGGAGCTCTTTAACAGCCACTAAAGGTAGACCCTAAGAGGGGGACTTAGCTGTCTGCTGCCTTTTAGCAATTGTGGATGGTCTGTTTGAGGCCTCTCCCTGGGCCCTCATCACATGGTGGTGTCACCACCACCATCACCACTTCTGAGTCCCTTGGGGGTGGCTCCTAAGTGTGAGATTGCTGCTCCTGCTAGAAGCTGGGCAGGCTGTCCTCCACTTTGTGCTCATAGCTTCTCTGAAAACCAGCATTATCTCAAGTGTTTTTCAGAAGCTGTGTGCCCCACCACATGCTGTGATTGCTACCAACTACAAGCTTTTGGCATCAGAGAATCATCTGCTCAGTTGGCTGAGAGGACACACAGACAACAAGGCAGAACACCAGGCACAGGGGCAGTGGGGAAGGAAGACCCATGACTGGGGTGCTGGCTTCCACATGTGGCTGACTCTGCCTATAGCTAGTCCCACATCTGAGGATCCAACCAACCTCACAAGGAAAACAGAAAAGCAACTCCACACATGGTATTTTGTTAGGTCTGCTAAGTCATCCAGAGATGGTGCAAAGTCTACAGGAGGAGGTTCTACATCATGTGACAAAAGGAACTTATGGGCAGATTTTGTTATCTAACAGGGTCCTGGAACCTATCTCCATGAATAACAAGGTTCCCAGGCCCTCTCCATCACCTCCTTCAAATGAATGACTGCACAGAGCCTGGGCCTGCTGTCCTGTGACTCCCCTTACCACCACCCAGCTGTTGAGCTTTCCCCTAGGAGGGAGACTGAATCAGTGACCCCTTCTCTCTTCCCAAAGTGCTCAGGGTACAGGCTAGACACTTGGTAAAAGTGATGGGATGTGTTAAAAAAAAAAACAAAAAACTTTGGCCCCAAGCATTAGTCTCTAAGCTATGGCCACAGAGAGAGAGAGAGAGAGAGAGAGAGGGGGAGAGGACTGACATGCCAGGGCCTCAGTCACTACAATTGAATCCCAGACGCTTTCACCACCTAGTGGGCATGTGTGACCTTGTGTTTGCCTCACATTTGTGCGTCTAGCTAATGTGGGAGTTGTAGAGTCAAACAAGGGAACTCAGGCTTTGCAGGCAAGCACCGTAACCACTAAGCCATCTCTCCAGCCCTCCTTAATTCTTTTATGTCTATTTTTGTTTTTGTTTTTGTTTTTTTGTTTTGCAAGGTAGGGTCTCACTCTGGTCCAGGCTGACCTGGAATGAACTATGTAGTCTCAGGGTGGCCTAGAACTCTTGGCGATCCTCCTACCTCTGCCTCCCAAGTGCTGGGATTAAAGGTGTGCACCACCACACCCGGCTTTCTTTTATGTCTATTTTGAAACACGGTCTCACTACATAGACCAGGCTGGCCATGGAGCTTGCAATCTTCCTGATTCTGTCTCCCCAGTGCTGGAATGTGCACCACTATGCCTAGCTTGCCTTCCTTAATCCTTACCAAAGAAACTACCCCCATCATTAAAACCAAGGGATGCTCAATATAGCCAAGTATGCTGGATACTCTCAACCTGAGTCTTATTTTAAAGAATAAGGCCACTATTTTCACCTGTTTAGCAGTTTGTTGGTCAAGAATGGGTTTTCTCCACTGCTTTTCCTTGTTATGTAGTTCAGGCTGGCCCTGCCTAGCCTGCTGAATGCTAGAATGGCAGGCATGTACTTGACTTGTCCTATCTGAGGCACTATGTACTAAAAAAGTTCAAAAAAATAGTTATTTAGTTTAAAACAGAGAGAGAGAAAGAAAAGGGCAGGGGAGAGAGAGAATGGGTGTGCCAGGGCCTGCTGCTGCTACAAACAAACTCCAGATGCATGCACTACTTTGTGCATCTGGCTTTATGTGGGCACTGGGGAGTTGAACCCAGGCCATCAGGCTTTGCAAGGAAGCACCTTTAACATCTCTCCAATCCTAGCTGACTGTTTGCTACAATCAAAATTCTCCAACCAGACATTTCCCCCTAGCCATCTCAGCAGAGCTTTGATGCCACTGGTGATCTATGGGTTTCCATTTGGATGCTAACCAGTCATAGTAAGGCCTATCCTTGAATGGCTTAGCTTTCACCTGCACATTTATTCGCTGGGTCTGACCCTTGCCATTCAATAGCCTGCAAAAGTTTCTGGCCGCCAAAGGCTAAAGACATTTGTCTGGCCTGCTTTCTACAATATCTCAAGCCTTGAGCATGCCATGCTTCACTTTCCAGGACCTGTGTCAAACACCTGCTACAGTTTTCTCTCTCCTACTTTTTCTTCTTTCTCTCTCTCTCTCGGTTTTTGAGGTAGGGTTTCCCTCTAGCTCAGGCTGACCTGGAATTCACTATGTAGTCTCAGAGTGGCCTTGAACTTGAACTTACCTCTTTCTCCCAAGTGCTGGGATTAAAGGTGTGCACCACCATGCCCGGCTTTTCTTAATATTCTTAAAAAATATATTTTATTTTTATTTATTTATTTGGGAGGGAGGGAGGGAGGGGGAGAGAGAGAGAGAGAGAATGGGTATGCCAGGGCCTCCAGCCACTACAAAGGAACTCCAGACCCATATACCACCTTGTGCATTTGGCTTTACGTGGGTGCTAGGGAATCTAACCCAGGTCCTTAGCCCTCGCAGGCAAACACCTTAACCACTGAGCAAACCCTCCAGCCCTTAATATTATTTGTTTATTTGGAGAAACAGAGAGAACACAGCCCTTAATATTATTATTTATTTGGAGAAACAGAGAGAACATGGGCACACCAGGGCTGCCTGCCACTGCAAATGAACTCCAGGTGCATGTGTTACTTTGTGCATCTGGCTTTATGTGGGTATTGAGGAATTGAACGAGGGCCATCAGGCTTTGCATGCAAGTACCTTTAACCTCTAAGCCATTTCTCTAGCCTCTTCTTTCTTTCTTTTGGTTCTTCTTCTTTTCTTTTTTTTTTTTTTTTTTTTTTTTTTTTTTTGGTTTTTTGAGGTAGGGTCTTACTCTTGTCCAGGCTGACCTGGAATTAACTATGTAGTCTCAGGGTGGCCTTGAACTCACAACAATCCTACCTCTGCCTCCCCGAGTGCTGGGATTAAAGGCGTGCAACCACCATGCCCGGCTTCTTTCTTTTGTTTTTTTGACGTAGGATCTTGCTCTAGCCCAGGCTGATCTGGAATTCAGTATGTAGTCTCAGGGTGGCCTTGACTTTACAGTGATCCTCCTACCTCTGCCTCCCAAGTGCTGAGATTAAAGGTGTGCACCACCATACCTGGCTCCCTTTCTTTTCTTTTCATTTTTTAAAAGATTTTATTTTTATTTATTTATTAGAGACAGAGAGAGGGAGAGTGAGAATGGGTGTGCCAGGGCCTCTAGCCACTGCAAATGAACTCTAAACACATGCGCCACCATTGTACATCTGGCTTACATGGGACCTGGAGAATTGAACTGGGGTCCTTAGGCTTCACAAGCATATGCCTTAACCACTAAACCATCTCTCCAGCCCCTCCCTTGCTTGCTTTCTTCTTTTTTAAAATATATTTTAGTTATTTGTTTATTTGAGAGAAAGAGAGAGAGAGAGAGAGAGAGGATGAGAATGGGCACACCAGGGCCTCCAGCCACTGCAAACGAACTCCAGATGCATGCTCCCCCTTGTGCATCTGGCTAACATGGGGATTGGAGAGTCGAACTAGGATCCTTTGGCTTTGAAGGCAAACGCCTTAACTGCTAAGTCATCTCTCTAGCCCTCCTTTTATTTCTTATGTAGGGCCTTCCACATGATTTGCTAGTGTTCTTACATTGAGCCACACCCCTAGCCCTTCAAGATTTTATCTAGCCACAGAAGCAAAGACTTCATCCACTAAGGATCTTACCTGCATCTGACACTAGTGACAGCAAAAGGGCAGTGACCTTTAACACTGAGAGGGACCTACTATTTAGCATAACTAGGGAAGGGACTACATCCAATTCCACTCCTAGGTATTTCTGACACCTTTGTTCACAGCTTTGTGGGAGGATGCATTAGTGTGTGGCAGGTGCAGAGATGTGCATATGTGATATCAACAATCACATCAAGCCACCCACACCACAAGAGGCACAAGGACCCTGGCAATGGCAGGGTTTTCACAGGCTTTACCTTGGACATCTGGCTGAAGTCAGCAAAACCCTCAGCACTGTTGAAGGACCCACTTCCAAAAGGGTCTAAGGTTCCAAAGGGATCTGTGATCAGCACCAACAGAGTCAAAAGTTAGTTTGAGACAGAAATACCTTCAGGGGAACAGAATCAGGAGACCGAGGGAAGCAAGGCTGACATGCAGTGCTATGCACCTAAACAAGAGTCTTGTGAGGACTCCCTGCCTGCTCAAGCTTGGGTTTTTTTCTCCTACGATAACTGCCCCAGAAGGGCCAGGAAGTGTGTGTGAAGGAAATGATGAACCATTAGAGGCTGATCTGACACCCCACAGCTTATGTGGGGGGTCATCTACAGGGAGAGATTTCTTTTTTTCTGATATCATCTCATTCTATAGGCCAAGCTGGTTTAGAGCTTGTGATCCTCCTGCCTCAGCTTCCCAGTGCGCCACACTTGGCAAACTATGGATTTTTTTTTTTTTTTTTTTTTTTTTCAAGGTAGGGTCTCGCTGTAGCCCAGGCTGACCTGGAATTCACTATGTAGTTTCAGGCTGGCCTCAAACTGAAAGTGATCTTCCTAACTCTCCCTCCCAAATGTTGGGATTAAAGATGTGTGCCACCATGCCTGGCAAACTTTGGATTCTTTAAGGGGACAATAGTCAAAGATTAAAACCAAAGGCTGCTAAAGAGAAATGAGTAAACCCCACAACACACTACAATTGATTCCTACTGCCTAACTTACTGTCTGGAATGATGCAGGGTCTTGCTCAGGAATGAGCAGGTGGGACTAACAGTGGAGGGGGAACTCACTTTGACCTAACAGTCTTGAGCAGGGGCCTGGTCAATGATACCCACATGAAGGCCAGCAAGAGAAAATCAGGAAGGGAAATAAACCATCCTCTCATCATCATCTCACCTGATCCTTTTGAGGAGACACTGGAGGATGAAAAGGGATCACTGGATTCAAAAGGGTCGAGCTGAGACAAAGAGAGAAGAAGAGAGTTCATTTGATCCCCGTGTTGTCATTCAAGCAGACATTCCTGACAAGTAAATTACAAACAATACCAGACCACAGGAGAAGTGATTTAAACAAACCCAGGCAAAAAACAGCAATCCTATTAGATAGTGCTCTTATAGGTAATGCTGATCAACCCAGGAAAAAAAGAAAAAAAATGCTAATGGTATAAAAACTCAAAGAAATAAATAAAGAGGCTGGAGAGATGGATTAGTAATTAAGGCACTTGCCTGCAAACCCAAAGGACCCAACTTCAATTTCCCAGTACCCACATAAGCCAGATGCAAAAGGCGGTATGCATGTGTCTGTAGTTTGTTTGCAGTGACTGGATGCCCTGGCACACCCATTCTCTCTGTGTGTCTGTCTGTCTCTCTCTCCCTCCAATAAATAAGTAATTTATTTAAAAAAAAAAAAAAAGCTTCCTTACAGGGCGTGGCGGTGCATGTCTTTAATGCCAGCACTCAGGAGGCAGAGGTAGGAGGACCTCTGTGAGTTCAAGGCCATCCTGAGACTACAAAGTGAATTCCAGGTCAGCCTGGACTAGAGTGAGACCCTACCTCGAAAAACCAAAATAAATAAATAAATAAATAAAATATTTAGTTCTTTTTTTTTTAAAAAAAAAAGCTTCCTATACTAGTAATTAGGCAAGAACAAAGGGAAGAAGAAATGAGCATGAAGACATCAACAGAAGTTACCTAATCTGATGAAAAAGAATAAAAAGGAGAAAGTAGGGCTGGAGTATAGCTCAGTTGCAGAGTACTGGCCTAGTATGCATGAAGCCCTGGGTTTCACCCACAGAATAGACACAGGGATAGAGAAAAAGAACAAGAATGAGAATGAGAAGCAGCTGAGGGACCTATGAGACTGAAGCAAATGGTCTGAATATGTGCAACTGGAACCTCAGGAAGATGAGAGAAAATAGAACACACACACACACACACAAAATCAAGTAAGCCAGGTGTAGCGGCACGTCTTTGATCCCAGCACTTGGGGGTGGGGGGCGGTTAATGTAGGAGGATACTAGTGGCTCAGGTGCTACAGAGTGAGTTCCAGGTCAGCCAGGGCTAGAGTGAGACTCTGCCTCAAAAAACCAAAATAGGCCAGGTGTGGTGGCTCAGGCCTTTAATCCCAGCACTCGGGAGGCAGAGGTAGGAGGATTGCTGAGAGTTTGAGGCCACTCTGAGACTACATAGTGAATTCCAGGTCAGCCTGAGCCAGAGTAAGACCCTACCTTGAAAAACCACACAAAAATAAATAAATAAATAAATAAATAAATAAATAAATAAATAAATAAATAAATAAATGTAAAATAGGGCTGAAGAGATGGCTTAGCAGTTAAGATACTTGCCTGAAAAGCCAAAGGACCCAGGTTCCATTCCCCAGGATCCACATAAGCCAGATGCACAAAGTGGCACAAGCATCTGGGGTTCATTTGCAGTGGCTAAAGTCCTGGTGTGCCCATTCTCTCTCCATTTCTCTCTCTCTCTCAAATAAATAAATAAATAAACCCAAAATAAAAAATTAAGTAACAGCTGAAAATGGTCAATTTTGGTGAAAACATAATGTATGGTTCAAGAAACTCAGAAAATCCTAAACAGTATGAATATGAAGAAAACCCAAATACTTTACTAGTTATAAAAAAAGAACAAACAGGGGCTAGAGAGATGATTTAGCCTACAAAGCCCAAGGACACAGGTTCAGTTCCCCAGTACCCATGTAAGCCTGATACACAAGTTGGCACATGCATCTGGAGTTTGTTTGCAATGGCTAGAGGCCTGGTGCAACCATTCTCTCTATCTGCTCTCTCTCTCTCTCTCTCTCTCTCAAATAAATAAGCAAAGATATGGAGAGGATCTGGAAAACAGAGCTGTTTCCTTCTCAAGGAAAAGCAGTGCTGAAAGAGAAAAAAAATAAGATATGGAGCAAAAAACAGCCCCACAGAATGCAACCCACAGATGTGCCCTACACAAGTGCTGGGGAGGGCAAGCGCATTTGCCAGGAAGGAGAGCAGGAGAAAATTCTTGGGCGATACTAAAAGCATACTTCCTTAACGAGGCACAATGGCTCATACTTGTCACCCCAGCATCTGGGAGGCTAAGGCAGAAGGATTGCTGTAATTTCAAGACTACCCTGGGTTAGAGAGAGAGACCCAGTCTCAAAAAAAAAAAAAAAAAAAAAAAAAAAAAAAGCAAGTAAGGCAGACAGGCAAGGTGGCATATGCACTAGGGAGATCGAGGTAGGAGGATTGCTATGAGTTCCAGGCCTGGGCTAGATAGCAAGACCCTACTTTGAAGGAAAACAAAACAAAACAAACAAACAAAAAAAACTGGGACTGGAGAAATGGCTTAGCAGTTAAGGCGTTTGCCTACAAAGCCAAAGGACCTCGGTTCCATTCCCCAGAAGCCATGTAAACCAGACGCACAAGGTGACACATGCATGCATCTGGAATTCTTTTGCAGTGTCTGGAGGCCCTAGCATGCCCATTCTCTCTCTTTTCTCTCTCTCTCTGCCTCTTACCCTCTCTCACTCTCTCAAATAAATAAGTAGATAAATAAAACTTTAAAAAAAGAAAACTGAAAGAGTACTTTTCCCCTCTTCATATGGTAGATTAAAGCAAAAGTTATAATTCTATGTTATAGAGTTTATAAATTTACAATATATGTGCATGACATTAACATAACAGTTCTATTGTGGGAATGGAGAGACAGACCTCTACAGTTGCAGATTTTTCCCATTTGAGTAAAAACTTTTTTAAAAAAATTATTTATTTGCAGGCAGGGGTGGGGTGGGGAATGGGCAGGTCAGGGCCTCTAGCTGCTGCAAATGAAATCCAGATGCATGTGCCACTTTGTGTATCTGGCTTTATGTAAGTACTGAGGAGCCGAACCCAGGTCATTAGGCTTTGAAGGCAAGTGCCTTAACGGCTGTGCCATCTATCCAGTCTTTTTAAAAACAAACAAACAAACAAACCTATCCAGCCCTTTAAAAAAATGATTTATTTGAGAGAAAAAGGCAGAAAAAGAGAGAGAGGGAGAATGGGCACTCCAGGACTTTCAGGTGCTGCAAACAAACTTCAGACACATGCAGCACCTTGTGCATCTGGCTTATGTGGGTACTGGGGAATTGAACCTGGGTCCTTAGGCTTCACAGGCAAGTGCCTTAACTGCTAAGCCATTTTTCCATGCCCCCTGTTTTGGTGACAGGGTGTCATGCAACCCAGGCTGACCTTGAACTTTTCTTTTTTTTTTAGAGACAGACAGACAGAGAGTAGAGAAAGAATTGGTGTGCCAGAGCCCCAGCCACTGCAATAGAACTCTAGAAGCTTGCACCACCTAGTGGGCATGTGAAACCTGTCGCTTGCCTCACCCTTGTATGTCTGGCTTACGTGGGATCTAGAGAGTCAAACATGGGTCCTTAGGCTTCATGGGCAAACACCTCAATTCCTAAGCCATCTCTCCAGCCCTTTGTTTTTTTGAGGTAGGCTATCACTCTAGCCCAGGCTGACCTGGAATTAACTATGTAGTCCTAGGCTGGCCTCGGACTCACAGCGATCCTCCTACCTCTGCCTCCCATGTGCTGGGATTAAGGGCATGTGCCACTATGCTTGGCATATTTTTTGAGATAAAGTCTCATTGTGTAGCCCAAAGTGGCCTTGAACTTGCAGTGGTCCTCTTGCTTCAGCTGCTAGGCATGACCTGCTGTGCCTGACTAAAATCAAAAGGACTGGCCAGACTTGGTAACACATACCTTTAATCCCAGCACTTGGGAGGCAGAGGTAGGTGGATCACCATGAGTTTGAGGCCACCATGAGACTACATAGTGAATTCCAGGTCAGCCCAGACTAGAGTGAGACACTACCTCAAAAAGCAAAAATAAAACAAAACAACAACAAAAAAAGGACTGAAAACGTAAGAATAGGTTCTTTAATTACAGATTAAGTAAAAAATGTGGCACGTATCTATACTTCATGTGTAGCAGCAGGAGACCCTAGCATGCCCATGATTGCTCTCGCTTGCAAATAAATTAAATTAAATTAAATTAAATTAAATTAAATTAAATTAAAGATATGCAAGGGCTGGAGAGATGGCTTGGCGGTTAAGCACTTGCCTATGAAGCCTAAGGACTCTGGTTCGAGGCTTGATTCCCCAGGACCCATGTAAGCCAGATGCACAAAGTGGCATATGCATCTGGAGTTCGTTTGCAGTGGCTGGAGGCCCTGGCATGCCCATTCTCTCTCTATTTGCCTCTTTCTCGCTCTGCCTATAGCTCTCAACAAATAAACAAACAAAAAATAATAATAAAAAGATATGCAGGGGGAAGGTATGGATCTCAAAATGAAACTACATACTTCAAGCAATGTATAAGTAAACAGAAATTAGAATCAGAAACTAGAAAATATCCCAAACTGAATGACAATGAAGACATAAATTATTAAAATGCACAGGACCTGCCAAAGTTGTATTTGAGAGAAGTTGTCATTTTCAATCTATACTAGAAGACACTCTAAAAGCCGTGACTGAGGCTAGAACTTTTTGCTTTAGATGTTATTTCTCTTATTTATTTATTTATGGTTTTTCAAGGTAGGGTCTCACTCTAGCCCAGGCTGACCTGGACTTCACTATGTAGTCTCAGGCTGGTCTGGAACTCACAGCAATCCTCCTACCTCTGCCTCCCCAGTGCTGGGATTAAAGGCGTGTACCACCACATCCAGGTCTCTTATTTATTTTCAGAGAATGAAAGAGAGACAGATAGACAGACAGACAGAGAGAGGTAATGGACACACCAGGGCCTCTTACCAATGCAAACAAACTCCGGACACACGGGCTACTTTGTACATCTGGCTTAAGGTGGATACTGAGGAATTGAACCCAGGCCATTAGACTTTGCAAGCAAGTGCCTTTAAGTGCTGAACCTCTCCATTCCTATGTGTTATTTCTTTAGTTATTTCTGGTGTTTTGTTTTGTTTTTTGAGGTAGGGTCTCGCTTTCCAGCCCAGGCTGACCTGGAATTCACTATGTAGTCTCAGGTTGGCCTTGAACTCATGGTTATCCACCTACCTTTGCCTCCCAAGTGCTGAGATTAAAGGTATGTGCCATCAGACTCAGCTTTATTTTTTGTTTTTTGGTCTTACGAGGTAGGGTCTTGCTCTAGCCCAGGCTGAATTCACTCAGTAGTCTCAGGGTGGCCTTGAACTCACATTGATCCTCCTACCTCTGCCTCCCAAGTGCTGGGATTAAAGGCGTGTGCCACCACGCCTGGCTATTTTTGGTGGTTTTTAAACAAGATCTCATTATGTATCCCAGCTGTGTCTGAAATACCTCCTGTCTTAGCCTCCCTGGTGCTGGGATTGAAGCCAATCACCACCATGCCTGGTTTTTGTTTTGGGGTATTCTTTTTCTTTTTCTTTTTCTTTTCCTGATACAGAGTCTCACTCTAGCTCAGGCTGACCTGGAATTCACTATGTTGTCTCAAGGTGGCCTCAAACTCATTGAGATCCTCCTACCACTGCATCTTGAGTGTTGGAATTAAAGGACTGTGCCACCACACCTGGCTGGGAGTTATTTTTTTTAATGCATGTGTGGTTTGCACGTTTGGGCACACATCTGCATGTGCACATTTGTATGGAGGCCAGAGGTTGATGCCTTAATTACTGAGACAGCTTCTTTCACTTGAGCCCAGAGCTTATAGATTCAGCTCGTCTAGACAGGATACCCTGGTCTCCACCTCCCAAGTACTAAATGGGATTAGAGGCAGAACATCATGCTCACTCAGCACTTTATGTAGGTGCTGGGAATCCAAACTCCAGTCCTCACCCATACATAGTAACCATTTTACCAACTGAGCCATCTTCCTGGTCCCTTCATCTTATTATTTAATTTTTTAAATTAATTAATTTATTTATTTGAGAGGAGAGAGAGAGAGAAATGAGAGAATGAGTGCACCAGGGCCTCCAGCCACTGCAAACAAACTCCAGATACATGAACCATTTTGTGCATCTGGCTTTATGTGCATACTGGGAAACTGAACCTGGGTCCTTTGGCTTTGCTGGCAAGAGCCTTAACAAATAAGTCATATCTCCAGCCCTTAAGTTTATACTTATTTATTAAGAGAGGGAATGAATGAAAGAATGAATGCATAGGCACTGGCTCACGTGGATTCTGGGAAATCAAACCTGGGCCCTTAAGGTTCACAGGCAAGTGCCTTAACTGCTAAGCCATCTCTCCAGTCCCCATCTTATTTTTTGAGACAATGTCTTTCGATGTAGCCCAGGCTGGCCTCGAACTCAGTGATTCTCCTGAGTCTCTCTCTTGTGTGCTAAGATCACAGGCATGTGCCACCTTGCCCAGCTAAAGGCTAGATCTTAGAAGTTAGAAGAGCAAAGGAAATCCAAAGTAAGCAGGGCCAAGGAAATAGTGACAATGAGAGAGAAATTCCCAGAGACTTGGTTCAGTGAGAAAGTCCTTGCCCACCATGTATAAGGCCTATCTTTCATCCCTAACACCACAAGCTAACAAAAGATGAAGTAGAAAACAAGCAGTTGGGGCTGGAGAGATGGCTTAGCATTTAATGTGCTTGCCTGAGAAGCCTAAGGACCCAGGTTCGATTCCCCAGTACCCACATAAGCCAGATTGTGGTGGTGCATGCATCTAGAGTTCATTTGCAATGACTGCAGGTCCTGATGTGCCCACTCTATCTGCCCCCCCAAATAAATTAAATAAATAAATAAAATAAAAAAGAAAACAAGCAGTAGAGGAAATTAATGAAGTTAAAAGTTGGTTCTTGGTAAAGATCAAAACAATTCATAAGCATATTATGCATACTAGCAATGACAGGGATGTTTCATTGCAGGCTGTGAAGATATAAGGAAAGGCTAGTGAAAAACATGAGCTGAGTTTCCCTCATCTAACATGTATGGGAGCAGACATGGTCTGGATGATGAATTATCATGGGAATGGGACTCCAATCTATATACAACATTCATTTATGTTTCTTACATACTTTATTTATTTATACAGGTTTTTTTGAGGTAGGGTCACACTCTAGCTCAGAATGGTCTGGAACTCACTCTGTAGTCCCAGGCTGGCCTCAAACTCACAGTGATCCTCCTATTTCTGCTTCCAGAATGTTGGGGTTAAAAGTGTATGCCACCACACCCAGCCTTTCTTACATAGGTTATACACATGGCATGAAGCAGATTTTACAATTTTTAGTGCAATTGTATTCTGGCCTTGTCCTACCATGTGAGGTCAGATGTAGGGTCTTGGTAGGAGTGGTGTTTCCTTTGAGAGGTATAAATCGAAAGCAAGCTCAGACCCCTCTCCTCTTGCTTCCTTTTTGAACACACACCTTCTGTGCTACGCTTTTCCCTTTGTGTGTTTCCACCATGTTGTGATGTAGGAGGCATCAGATGAACAGCCAATCACACTTCCAAAACTGTGAGCCTCTTTGTTTATAAACTGCCCAGACTCAGGCATTTTTTATTTTTATTTATTTATTTATTTTGGTTTTTCAAGGTAGGGTCTCATTCTAGCCCATGCTGACCTGGAATTCACTATGTAGTCTCAGGGTGGCCTTGAACTCTTGGTGATTCTCTTACCTCTGCCTCGCACATGCTGGGATTAAAGGTGTGTGCCACCACTCTTGGCTTCAGGCATTTTTTTTGTAGTAACAGAGAACAAACTTTCAATGATGCCACAGGTGCTGAGTATATGGCATCTGTGCTTGAGAAGAAGTCTTGTGTAGACTAGGCTGGCCTGGAACTTAATCCTCCTGCCTAAATCTCCTCAGTATATAAGACTATAGGTATGGACCTAGCTGTATGTGGCATTTGTTGTCATTTTTGGAAAGTGGAGTGGCAGTGGCGGCAGGTAACCAGAATAAAGGAACAACAACTATTTTAGCACACACTCCAACCCTGACATGTAATTGGTGGTGGGCTGTAACAACCTGACTCACAGCGTGGGATTTAGCAGTGACTGGACCAGAACACCACCTCAGCGTATAGTAATGAGATCAGGCTGCAACACCAGTTCCTGTCCAGTAATGCCACAGTCCCACCATGATGAACAGAAATCAGAGACAGTCAGTTTCTTGCTTCATGAAGTGTAGGGGGCATGGTAGAAGGCCTCCAGGCTACTGGAGGTTTAGGCAGACCTGAGTTGTCAGGCATGACTAAGGGCCCTGAAGCCCAAGGTCACAGCGAGCCTAGACCCTGAGAATCTCCAGACCAGCAGGAGTGATGCCGCTCCCTCCCCCCAACCTGGGGCACCTGGACATCCTGATAAGACTTAGGTTTCGCTTTCCCCAGAGTCTTGTGACCTTTGTCTGCTTATGTCACTCTCGGTTAATAAGGTATCAGCCAGCAACCTTCACACAGCCAATCCCCCTGTGACCCGTACCCTGTACCTCTTCCTACCACCACATGAACATTTATAAACCCACCCCCCTGGCAAATAAACGAGCTGTCCTCTGACACAGTCTCCCGGGTGTTTATTCCTGTCACACTCACGGCCACTCAAGACCCTGCTCCACAGTTGCCTGGACATCTCCAGGGAACCGCAGCCAAGCGGACCCCAGGAACCACAGTGAAGAAGGCATGCCCCCCACAAGAGGATGCATACAAGAAGCCCTGAGGCTATTTGTATCACATGTCACTCACCTTTGAAGGTAAAGATGGGTTCTTCATGAATGGGTCTGAGGTAAAGGGGTCGTTCTTTGTCTGTTTCTTAAAGAAGTTGTCGGAGGCAGAGCTACGGAATGGGTCACTTTCTTTAAAAGGATCTCCTCCAAATGGATCTGGATGGGGTTTGGAAGGAGGAGAAATATCCTGTGAGTAATGACATCAGAAAGGAATGCACAGACACCAAGTCATGGACACTGTGGATGGAAAGGTCTAAATATGGTAGAAACCATGGTGAATGTGTGGGTTGTTGGTCACCCAGAATGGGGACAATGGTAAAGGGACACAAGGGAAGCTTTCAAGGTAAGGGAAATGTTCTCCAATCTCACACAACTCTGCATCTGTCAAGAGTTGTCTAAGGGGGGCTGGTGAGATGTCTTATTGATTAAGGTGTTTGCCTGCAAAGCCAAAGAATCCTGGTTCGACTCTCCAGGACCCACATAAACCAGGTGCACAAAGGGGTGCATGCATCTGGAGTTTGTTTGCAGTGGCTAGAGGCCCTGGAGTGGCCATCCTCCCCCCCCCCACCCCTCACTCTCAAATAAAAGTAAAAATAAAAAAGTTCTATTAAAAAAAGAGAGAGAGAGGACCTGGAGAAATGGCTTAGCAGTTAAGCACTTGCCTGTGAAGCCTAAGGACCCTGGTTCGGGGCTCAATTCCCCAGTACCCACGTAAGCCAGATGCACAAGGAGGCACATGCATCTGGAGTTCATTTGCAGTGGCTGGAGGCTCTGGTGTGCCCTCTCTCTCTCTCTCTCTCTCTCTCTCTCTCCCTGCCTGTTTCTGTATCTCTCTCAAATAAATAAATAAATATATTTAAAAAAGAGAGAGGGCTGGAGAGATGGCTTAGCGGTTAAGCGCTTGCCTGTGAAGCCTAAAGATCCCGGTTCGAGGCTCGATTCTCCAGAACCCATGTTAGCCAGAAGCACAAGGGGGCACATGCATCTGGAGTTCGTTTGCAGTGGCTAGAGGCCCTGGCATGCCCATTCTCTCTCTCTCTACCTGTCTATTTCTGTATCTATCTCTCTCTCTCTCTCTCTCTCTCAAATAAATAAATAATAAAATATTTTTTTAAAGAGAGAGAGAGAGAGAGAAGAGCCGAGTGTGGTGGCGCACACCTTTAATCCCAGCACTCGGGAGGCAGAGGTAGGAGGATCGCCATGAGTTTGAGGCTACCCTGAGACTACATAGTGAATTCCAGGTCAGCCTGGGCTAGAGAAAAACCAAGAAAAAAAAAAAAAAGACTTGTCTAAGTAAGTAACTTATCAAGGGCCGAGGTGCAGCCTGGTAGAAGAGCACTTGCCTAGCCAGAGGCCCCAGGTTCCATCCCCAAGACCCCAAATACACAAACAAATAAGGTTATTACTTCAGTGTCCCTTGATATCCAGGAGATCATTTCCACATGCTTCATGGATGCCAAGATCTTTGGATACTTAGTCCTTTCTACAGCATGGCTCAGAACTTGTGCACAATCTCTTGTAGACTATTATTTTATTTTTGCATATGTGTGCTGGGCATGCACGTATGTGTGTGCATGTGCATGCACGCACAAGAGTTTGATGTCAGGTGTGTTCCTCAATCACTTCCCACCTTACGTTGATTTAAGAAAGGATCTCTAATTGAGTGTAGCAATTCAGCTACACTAGAGAGCAAGCCCAGGTGATCTTTCTGTCTCCATTTCTCCAGTGCTGTGTTAACAGGTATGTACTCTACACCTGGCTTCTACATGGGTTCTGGAGAAGCTCATGCAGCAAGCACTTTATAGCACAATCATCTCTTTAGTTCCCCAAGTTTGCACTTTAAAATGGTGATATTTTCTTTTTTTCTTTTTCCCAAGGTAGGGTATCATTCTAGCTTAGGCTGACCTAGAATTCACTGTGTATTCTCAGGGTGACCTCGAACACTAGGAGATCCTCCTACCTCTGCCTCCCAAATGCTGGGATTAAAGATGTGAACCACTTGGCTCTTTTTTCTTTCTTTCTTTCTTTTTTTTTTTTTTTTTTTGTGGTAGGGTTTCACTCTAGCCCAGGCTGAACTAGAATTCACTATGCAGTCTCAGACTGATAGCGATCCTTCTACCTTCACTTCCCAAATCCTGGGATTAAAGGTGTGCGTCAACCACTCCCAGCCATCATGGTGACTGTTGAATGCAATGTGAATGTGAAACTTCAAAAAGAAAATAATTTGGGCGTGGTGGCATATGCCTTTAATCCCAGCACTCGGGAAGCAGAGGTAGGAGGATTGCCATGAGTTCAAGGCCACCCTGAGACTACAGAGTGAATTCCAAGTCAGCTTGGGCTATAGCAAGACCCTACCTCGAAAAACCAATAATAAATAAATAAATAAATAAATAAATAAATAATAGTAGGTAAAGTGGTCCCAACACTAACTACATCCACATCCTCTTTTGGAGGCCCAAAGGTGGGTTATGACAGTGCCTGGGCATTATGAGGCGGGAAGACTGCTTAAGCCCAGGAGTTCAAGACCAGCCTGGGCAACCTACTGGGACTCTGACTCAAAAATAAGTAAATAAATAAGTAAGTAAATAAATAAAAAATAAAATAAAATAAAATAGGTCTGGAGAGAGGGCTCAACAGTTGAAGGTGCTTTCTTTTGAAGCCAGGGTTCAATTCCCCAGTACCCACGTAAAGCCAGATGCACAAAGTGGCACATATATCTGGAGTTTGTTTACAATAGCAAGAGGCCCTGGATTGTCTCCCCTCTCTGTTACAAATAAATAAAAATATTAAAAAATCAAAAACTTAAAAAGTAAAGGGACATCAATCTCATGTGACATGTAATGACTATCTTTTTCTATCATAATACCACTGTCCCTAAAATGAATGGACAGGAGTGCCACTGTGTGTGGGTGTTACATGAGACAAACTTCCCTAAGTATGCGCAATAACCACCTGACTACCAGATGCTGTATGCTGCCCTATGGTTGGGTCTCAGTGTCATACTGGGGGACTGACTTCTGCCCTGCTCCCCAACTTGAACTAGGTCTAGGATAGTCTCAGCACATAGCCAGGAAACAATGAGTCCAGGCCTTTACCTGTTGCTGCTGTCTGCTGCTCTGCAAAGGGGTCACTCTGGAACGGGTCACCTAGGGCAGAGAAGAGAGAAATCTTAGCTGGGTCAGGAGAAGCCAGCAAGTGGGTCCCTGGCCTGGTTTAGGGTAAGAAGTGATCCCCTCCTTCTCCTGGCTTCACCCACTCCTGACTTCACCCACAGTAATGTTGGCATATGAAAGTGGGGGCTTAAGCATAGCCACAAGTGGGCATTTTCTGGATATGTGGTGGAGACAGGAGGACCAGGAGTTCAAGGCTAGCCTTATCTGAGACTGTCTTAAAAACAAACAAACAAACAAAAACAAGAACAAAGAAAACCAACAATAAATGTGTCCTTTCCACAAGTATGTTCAGCTCTGAAGAACACAGAGAAGCTACTGATACAACTTCTTTTTTTAAAAAAATACTTTTTAATTTATTTATTTTACTTATTTTGGGGGGGGGATAGAGAAAGAGAAAATGGCACTCCAGGGCCTCTAGCCACTAAAAACAAACTATAGACACATGTGCCACCTTTGTGCATCTGGCTTACATGGGTGCTGGGGAACTGAACCTGGGTCCTTTGGTTTTGCAGGCAAGTACCTTAACCACTAAGCCAGCCCTTTAGCCCTGGGATACAACTTCTTGAATCTGTCTTCAATACTCTCAGCTGATGGGTGATCTGGGAGATGAAGATTTATATAGGAACCCGAGCTTATAGGACGTTGCTCATGGTTGTAGTGATTGTTCCTTAGACCAATCTGGGAGGAAGTAAGGATAATTTGCTAGCCCGATGACGGCTTAGGAAAGGGTCAGGGTGGGGGGCAACTGGAGCTTTTCTCAGAACACCTCTGTGCTTTAGCTCTTTAGGGATATAAACCAGAGACTAATGAGGCCTATGCTCTTCCATTCAGACTGTGTGATATTCTGGCTTCTCCAGTTAGCAATCTGATAAGTCCAAGTAGCATAAGGAAAACAGCCCCTTGGTAAGAAAGTGGGCCCCAGTGGTACCTTTGAAGGGATCAGCTCCTTTAAATGGGTCAGACTTGAAAGGGTCCTCTGCCTGGAAGGGGTCTGGATGCAATTCTTGCGTGTTGTTGCTAAATAGTAAGGCTTTATTTTTGAAAGGATCATCCTAGAATGTTGGAAAAGATAGGAGATTGAGTTATTTCTGGTTTAATACCAAGCACAGAATTCTGTGCCTGACACTTGAAAAATCTGACATAGTGTGACCCTAAAGATAATGACTTAAAAGATAAACCACTGAAGTGCACACTTAGTTAATAACCTATATTACAGAGCCATAGTAATAAAAACAGCATGGTACTGGCACAAAAACAGACATGTAGATCAATGTAACAGAACAGAGGACCATGATGTAAGTCTGGGTAGCTATAGCCACCTGATCTTTGACAAAAATGCCAATAGTACTCATTGGAGAAAAGACAGCCTCTTCAGCAAATGGTGCTGGGAAAACTGGATATGCATCTGTAGAAGGATGAAAATAGATCCTTATCTCTCTCCATGCACAAGAATCAAGTCCAAATGGATCAAAGACTTTAATATCAGACCTGAAACTCTGAAACTGCTAGAGGAAAAAGTAGGAAAAACACTTCAACATGTTGGTTCTTGGCAAAGATTTTCTGAATATAACCCCAATCGCTCAAGAAATAAAACCACAGATCAACAGCTGGGGCCTCATGAAATTACAAAGCTTTTGTATAGCTAAGGACACTGTGAATAGCGCAAAGAGGCAACCTACAGAATACATTTGACAGAGGGTTAATATCTAGGATATATAAAGAACTCAAAAAATTAAATAATAAGAAATCAAACAGCCCCCCAAAAAATGGGCTATGAAACTAAATAGAGAGTTCCCAGAAGAAGAAATACAGATGGCATATAAACATCTAAAAAAGAGTTCTACATACCTATTCATCAGGGAACTGCAGATTAAAACTGCATCGAGATTCCATCTCATTCCTGTCAGATCGGCTACCAACATGAAAACAAATGGCTATAAAACCTGGCAAGGATGCAGAAAAAGAGGAACCCTTCTACACTGTGGGTGGGAATGGATTCTGCTCCAGCCATTGTGGAAATCAGTGTGGAGGTTCCTGAGAAAGCTAAATACAGATCTACCATACGACCCAGCTATACCACTCCTAGGCATATATCCTAAGGACTCATCTCACTACCTTAGAGATACTTGCTCAACCATGTTTATTGCCGCTCTATTCACGATAGCTAGGAAATGGAACCAGCCTAGATGTCCCTCAACTGATCAGTGGATAATGAAGATGTGGCACATTTACACAATGGAGTTCTGCTCAGTGGTAAAGAAAAATGAAGTTATGAAATTTGCTGGAAAATGGATGGATCTGGAAAGGATTTATACTTAGTGAGATAACCCAGGCCCAGAAAGCCAAATGTCACATGTCCTCTCTCATATGTGGATCCTAGCTACAAATGATTGAACTTCTATGTGAGTAAAAATAAAACTCAGTAGCAGAAGCCAGTAAGCTAGAAAGGGGATATAAAAGGAATAGAAAGGGATGGAGGGGGACTTAATAGGACGGTATTGTATATATGTAAGTAGAAGAACAGATTGATGGGGGTGAAAAGGCCTAAGTGAGGTCAGGGAAAGAGATTGAGTAAAGGAAAGGTGGAAGGAGGACTAATCAAAATCTAAGAGGATATAAATAAATCATATGGAAACCTACTTTTCTGGACAACAGAACACTCAGAAGCCATAGATTGTTACTAGAAAATTTTCAGTGCCAGGGATGGGATACCTTCCAGTGAGTTGTTGGCCAGGGAGGTCACAGATACCCCCAAAACATTATAGGCCACTGCCGAGGCCTTTAGTTTCCCACCAGGAATAGATGGTAAAACCCTATTGCTGAAGACTATATACTTGGGCTGCAAGGTCACTGAGATATCCTGCTGGAGCTGAGCTGAAAGCCTCCTCCAGGTGGACTAGCTGACAGAAAGTTGAAAACCGCTATGCTGCATGTAGTTCAATGGGAGAGAGAAAACACCAGTGAAGGTACTCAACAGTGAACACTGCAAGCTTTATATTTGGCCAGCCAGGCCAAATGAGCCAACAGGTGCAATAGTGCCATGTCTGTTGTGGGGGAAACCAACCGCTCTCTAATTGGACTGGAGGCACACTCCATGGCAGGGAATACATCCCTGATACTGAAAACCTACAACAGGGTTAGTCATGAGCCCTAGGGTTGTAATGTCTGCGGGTGTCACACTAAATGTATATATTATGCTCACTAAACTGCCCAGTAAGCACTTCTCTTAATGTCCAAATCCGTATATTAATGCTACTCTCACTTATGGTTAGAGAAGCTTCTCTTTTCAGATGGTGGCGACCTTGGGATGACTTAGAAGGCTCCATGGTGCCGAGAAGAAGGGACAAAGGAGTGCTCAGCACTGAAACATCTCAAACACACCTTCCAAGGCTCAGGGTCCACTGCGGAAGAGGTGGCGGAAAGAATGTAAGAGCCAAGGAAGGGTAGGACTTCTTACAACGTGCTCCTCCAGACACAAAATGGCCTGGATATCTATAGCCTCACAGTGCCTGACACGACCTACACAAGACCATCATAATAGGAGGAAAAGATCATGACATCAAACTGAAAACAGAGACTGATTGAGAGGGGGAGGGAATATGATGGAGAGTGAAGTTTCAAAGGGGAAAGTGGGGGGAGGAAGTGTGAAGTACCATGGAATATTGTCTACAATTAAAGAAGTTGTCAATAAAGAAAATAAGCAAAAAAAAGAAATTTAAAAGTCACTGAGTAGAAAGAGGTCAAATATCCATAAACATATGAATGAGAAAACAATGGGGAAGGAGGCTATCCACACAAAATATTATTCAGACTTGAAAAAGAAGGAAATTCTGTCACTTACAACATGAATGATCCTTGAGGACACCATTGAAGTGGAAATAAGCCAATTAGCAAGAGATAACACTGTGATCCCACTCCTATGAAGTCACATTCAGAGAAAGAAAGTAAAATGGGTGCCAGGGGCTGGGGAAAGACGGGGAGTGTCAAATTGGACAAAATATCAGTTTGGGGAGATAAAGTTCTCAGTTCTGGTGAATGTGCTAAACTGCCACACACTGAACACTTAAAAATGATTAAGAACTCTGCCTCCTTCTCTCTCTCAAATAAATAAATAAATTTTTTTTTTTTTTTTTTTGGTTTCTCGAGGTAGGGTTTCACTCTAGTCCAGGCTGACCTGGAATTAACTATGTAGTCTCAGGGTGGCCTCGAACTCTCAGCGATCCTCCTACCTCTGCCTCCCGAGTGCTGGGATTAAAGGCGTGCGCCACCACGCCCGGCTCAAATAAATAAATAAGATTTTTAAATTGACTTAAAAAAAAAGGCTGGAGAGATGGCTTAGCAGTTAAGGCACTTGCCTGTGAAGCCTAATGACCCAGGTTTGAATCCCCAGAACCCACATACAGTACACAAGATATACAAGGTAGTGTATGCATCTGGAGTTTGTTTGCTGTGCCTAGAGACCCTGGCACAAAATTCTCTACCTACCTCTTTCTCTCTCTCAAAATATTTTTTTTAATTGGCTTTAGGGCTGGAGAGATGGCTTAGCGGCTAAGGAGCCTGCCTGCTAAGCCTAAGAACGCTGGTTCCAATGTCCAGCGGTTCCAATCTCCAGATCCCACGTTTAGCCAGATGCAAAGTGAGGCAAGGGCATAATGCCACACTTGCCCACAAGGGGGCGCACACATCTGGATTTCATTCACAACAGCTGAGAGACTGCTGGCAAGCCCATCTCTGTCTCCCTCTCCCTCTATCTCTCCAAAAATAAATAAAAAATAAATAAAATTTTTTAAATTGGCTTTAAAAAAATCGTTAAGACGACAATTTTTACTCTATGTCTACTTGACAACAATTATGCCTTAAAAAATTTATTTATTTATTTATTTTGATTATTCAAGGTAGGGTCTTGCTCTACCCAGGCCGACCTGAAATTCACTCTGTAGTCTCAGGGTGGCCTCGAACTCATAGCAATTCTTCTACCTCCTATCTCTGCCTCCCACGTGCTAGAATTAAAGGCATAAACCACCATGCCCTGCCAATTATACTTATTTATTTTTCTTTAGCCAGACATGGTGGCACACATGAATAGTGCAAGCTATTTGAAAGGCTGAGGCAGAAGAAAAGCCCAAGGGTATGAGACCAGCCTGGGGAGCATATAAGACCCCCACTCAAAAAAATTGTTTTTTATTCACTGAGGAGAAAGTAACATTTGTGGAAATGTCATAAAGAGTGGTAAAGGCCAACTTAACTCTACAGCACAAGCCTCACTCCTAGGACAGGACCATCCTCTACCATCTTTTTTTTTTTTTTTTTTTTTTTTTGCATGTGTGTGTGAGGGATCTGGGGAGTTGAACCTGGGTCCTTAGGCTTCACAGGCAAGTGCCTTAAGCACTAAGCCATCTCTCCAGCCCTCTCATGCTTTTGAGACAATCATTTTACAAACTGAGCTACCTTTCCCAGCCCTTCCACCATCTTTGTTATGCTACCTATGTGGGCGGTTAAAGGAACAGCTCCTGATAGATTTACCATGGTGATACAATCCCAGCACTCAGGAGGCAGAAAGATCAGGAGTTTCAGGTCAGACTGGGTCCTGTCTCAAAAACCCCTAAACATGGCTGGAGAGATGGCTCAGTACTTAAGGCATTTGCCTGCAAAACCTCATGATGAAGGTTTGATTCCCCAGTACCCATATAAAGCCAAATGCACAAAATGGCACATGCATCTGGAATTTATTTGCAGAAGCTAGAGGCTCTGCCGTGTCCATTCTTTCTCACTGCTTGCAAATAAATAAATAAATAAATAATATTTTTTAAAGCGGGGCATGGTAACACACACCTTTAATCTCAGCACTTGGGAAGCAGAGAGGTAGGAGGATCTTTGTGAGTTTGAGGCCACCCTGAGACTACATAGTGAATTCCAGGTCAGCTTGGGCTAGAGTGAAACCCTACCTCAAAAACCAAAAAAAAAAAAATATATATATATATATATATACACACACACACACACACACACACACACACACACACACATATATATTTTTTAAACCCTAAACCAGCAGGGCATAGTGGCACATGCCTTTCATCCCAGCACTCGAGAGGCAGAGGTAGGAGGATCACTGTGAGTTTGAGGCCAGTCTGAGACTATATAGTAAATCCAGGTCAGCCTGGGCTACAGTGAGACCCTACCTCAAAAAACAAAATAAAAAATAAACTGGGCGTGGTGGCTCACATTTTTAATCCCAGCATTTGGGAGGCAGAGGTTGGAGGATTGCCATGCGTTCAAGGCCACCCTGAGACTACATAGTGAGTTCTAGGTCAGCATGGGCTAGAATGAAACCCTACCTTGAAAAACCAAAAAAAAAAAAAAAAAAAAAAAGCCAGGCATGGTGGCGCACGCTTTTAATCCCAGCACTCGGGAGGCAGAGGTAGGAGGATCACTGTTAGTTCGAGGCCACTCTGAGACTACATAGTTAATTCCAGGTCAGCCTGAGCTGGAGTGAGACCCTACCTAGAAAAACAAAAAACAAAACAAAACAAGAAAAGGAAAACAAGCAAAAAAAAAAAATTAAATTAAAAAATAAAAATAAAAAAAAAAACAACTCTAAACTGAAAACAACCTCTTCCACCTACTTTCTACACCAAGAAACAAGTGGGCCATTTCCATCTGATGAGGAAATGAGGGTTAGGGTGAGACTGGTGCAGTTAGAACTACTAAAGCATATGGGACACTTTGCATTTCTTTTTTTAAAAAGGTGCTTATTTCTCGAAACAAGCAAGTATATTCAAAGCAGAAGAGAGAAAAAAAATTACTTTTGAAGAGCACATTTTCATATGGAAAACTGCCTGATAGGGGTAAGCGTGTGACTCTGCAAAGAACATGCTTGGTTTAGAAATGAAGGTAACAGAGACACTCTTGAGAAAACATGACTGTCCCACTACTATGTTTCTAAAAAGTACAGCTTCATTCCTGATGATAGATTCCTGCCTATTAGTCTGGCAAACCGACCTGTTATCCAAACCATGACCAAATCATTTCCAAGCTAGGGTGCCTATGAAAGTGTACAATAATTTGGGGACAACAAAAAGTCCAAGAGACAATTTTCTTTAAAAAGTATGTATATATACATATTTGAGAGAGAATGAGAATGAGTGTGCCAGGGTCTCTTGCCAGTGCAAACAAATTCCAGATGCATGTGCCCCTACTGTGTCTGGCTTTATGTGGGTACTAGGGAATTGAACCTGTTCTGGCAGACTTTGCAATCAAGTACTTTTAATCAGTGAGCCCTCAGCCACAAAATAATAATCATTATGACTTGGTTTTTGTGAGGTAGGGTCTCGCTCTATTCCAGCAAATTAGAATTCACTCTGTAGCCTCAGGGCAGCCTTGAACTCATGGCAATCCTCCTACCTCTGCCTCCCAAGTGCTGGGATTAAAGGCATGCACTACAGCACCCAGCTCACAAAATTAATTTTGCTTTGTTTTTTGAGGTAGGGTGTCACTCTAGCTCAGGCTGACCTGGAATTCACTCTGTAGTCTCAGGGTGGCCCCCAACTCACAGTGATCCTCCTACCTCTGCTTCCCAAGGGCTAGGATTAAAGGAATGTGCCACCACACCAAGCCAAAAATGAAAATTTCTAATAAGGCTGCTTCCACACTGGGGTAGCTAAGTATGGGGGGCAGCAAGATGGTCCCCAGAGAAACTGGGTTAAAAGGAAGCACCAACCAGAGGTGGTAATGAACATCTGTCACCCCAAAAGTGGGAAGGTTGAGACAGAAGGAACAGGAGTTCCAGGCCAGTCTGAGCTACACAGAGTGTTTTAGGCTAGCCTGGGTTACATAGCAAGATACTTTAAATAAATAAATACATAAATTAAAAAAAAAAAAGCCACCAGTGCAGACTATTGTTGATGAAGGGAAGTGAATAAATCATTTCTTTACTTGGGACCAATTCCCTAGAGCCTTTGAACATAGACCTTCCCCAGCTAGGGATCCCAGGCTCTAAGGCAAGTTATAAACAACCACACCAGTGCACCAAATCTCCTGACAATGCCTGGCCTCCATGTGGACAGCAAGGCATTCATGACCACAAGATGCACACAGCCCATGGAAGTTCAAGGACACCAAATGTGTGGGAAAGATGGAAGTCCTGATCTAATGAATTCTGTGGGCCTCTTGCACCACACAGTGGTACCAGGAATAGATGTGTTTCAGAAGACAGACAAGAAGAACAATGGGAGGAAGACCTGGATGAGGGAGTCAGTCATGATGCGTAGCTTCAGAGTGGAAGCTTCTGTCTGGGTCTGAAGGGCTGTTAATTTACAGGTAAGTTTCCTGAGTGATGATGGATGGAACTGCTATGGAGGAACAGGAGAGACTTAAGAAGCTCAGCTATGCCCCCTGCCTGAACAGCTTGGCTTTGACACCCCAGGAGGAGCTTAAGCAGCAAAGGTACCCATCAAGGGTACCTCTGAAGTCTTGCTGGGTGTGGCAGGGTGGAAAGCACTTGCAGAATGTGCATAAGCCCTGGGTTTTGTCCCCAGTGGCACAAAGAACACACACCAGCAAGATTCGTGAGGCTAGAGGAAGTAGAAGTGGCTTTTGTTCCATGTTAGATTCAGAGCTGAAAACTGCCATGCACTCCAGCACCCCGATCACCCAAGGAGAACTGACTATATGCATCAACTTAGGGGTCATGAATGCAAAAGACAGGTACAGGCCTCACAATGTATGACATTCTGAGAACTGCACTGCTTGAACGTAACATTGTGTACACACGTACACGTGTACAAACCAATATGTGTGTGATATCACTAAAGGATACAATCTTCTGGGGCCAGTGTATCATGTGATCCCTTGTTGATTGAGATATCAGGTGTGTAATTGTACTAGGGTGAGGCAAAATACATTTACTTAACTTTATTTTATTTATCTACTTACTTGTAGTCCTGGGGACAGAACCCAAGGCCTCGCACAGGCTTGGCAAGTGCTCTACTCTGAGCCATACCCGAGCTTCTGAGGTTAAATACTTCAAATGACAAAATCAGTAGCAGCTCTTAAGTTCTGTTGTTCTTAGGAAACAGGCATGGTGCTAAAGAAGTTTCTGGGTGTCCAGAAGAGAAGAGACAAGTAATAAAAGATGGCTTTGGGCTGAGGGCATGGCTTGGCAACAGAGCCTTTGCCTAGAATGCAGGAGGCTCTGGGCTCCATCAACAATGCCAAAACATTAAGAAAGTAAGTATGTATGTGATGGTTTTAAGAATCCTGCTTCTGGAGCTAGCCATGGTGGCTCAGCACTCAGGAGAATGAGGTAGGAGGACCACTGAATTATCCAAGGCCAACCTCAGCTACACAGTAAGTTCCAGGTCAGTTTGGGCTAGAGTAAATCTCTACCTCAAAAAAAATAAAAATAAAAAAGGAAGAAGGAGGAGGAAGGACGAAGGAGGAGGAAGAAGATGGACAAAGGAGGAGGAAGAAGGCGGAAGGAGGAGGAGGAAGGAGGAAGAAGGGAGAAGAAGAAGAAGAAGAAGAAGAAGCCGGGCATGGTGGTGCATGCCTTTAATCCTAGCACTTTGGAGGCAGAGGTAGGAGGATTACTGAGTTCGAGGCCAGCCCGAGACTACACAGTGAATTCCAGGTAGAGTGAGACTCAACCTCGAAAAACAAAAAAAAAAACAAACAAAGAATCCTATATCTTTAGGACAAAGTCACATTGTGTGAGCTTAATACTGAGCTAAGATTTGAGAAAAATTGTCCATGAAAGTTACAGATGTGCCCCTCTGGTTATACAATGTTCTCTGGGAACTCAACCCCCACCAACAGCCCACAAAGAAAACACTCTGCTCCATTCAGTCATGAGACATAATACTGAACAAAGACCTTGCTTCAAAGTGTTTATTAAGAAATGGATACAAGCCCCCCCCCAAAAATGCTTTTAAAACTGTATTAGTACAAGGAGATGGGAGTTTTTTTTTTTTCACACACCAGTTATAAGTTCCTATGTAACATATTTGATGTCTACATTCCACAGGGACCGTTGTGGAAAATTTGCCTTCTTAAAAGATGAAACAAAACTAACAAGAAAGGGCTAAAAAAAAAAAAAAAAAGCTTTGATGGTGGCAGTGGGGAACCACAGGCTACTTACAAATTGTTGCTTTGTTGCTATCTTCTTTCTTTCTTTCTTTCTTTCTTTCTTTCTTTCTTTCTTTCTTTCTTTCTTTCTTTTTGAGGTAGGGTCTCACTCTAGCCCAGGCTGACCTGGAATTCACTATATAGTCTCAGCCTGGCTTCAAATTCACAGCGATCCCCCTATTTCTGCCTCCCGAGTGCTGGGATTAAAGACTTGCATCATGACAACCGGCTGTTGCCAACTTTTGTTCAAGGATATGATCTGATCAAACTGACAGAAGGGTTAAGAGGAAGCTCTTCTCCAGATAAAGAAACAAGACAAGCTAGCTTTGCCAGTGGAACAATCAGATTGGAGTGAGGAGCAAGACTATGAGGCATAATATACCAGCAATAGGCTGCAGTGTGTGGAATTCCACAATAATTCCATTAAAAAAAGAGACATACAGGTTACATGTAGATAAGATGCTCCTGAGAGGTCCATGCAGGGGGTGGGAGGAACGCACTTATTTACCTGTTTGCAAGCCCAAGAGTAAAGAGACCCTGAGCAGCAGAGGGAGACAAGAGCATGGTGGCATGGGCCAGACACAAGAGAAAGATGAGGACTCACAGGGGAGGCACATGCGGATTCCCCATAAGCTACTGGAACCCAGGAAAGAAACACTTGGAGAAATGACAAGAGGTGACTGTGCTTACAGCGTAATGATCACATCACAGGATGGGAGAAGCAGAGACACAGAGCAGCTAAGGCAGTACCCTGGAAGAAGGGGTAGTGACAGCAGCATTAATATCAGCACAGCACCCCAAAACAACAGGCCCAGCCAGCCCAGGTAAGGACATACCCAAGCTTGGGACTGAGGTGACAGACACTAGCACCAATGCAGGACAAAGCAATGACAACCAGAGAAAGGAGTCACATTTGCCTGGATGCCAGTGGCTCAGAAAGCTAGAGATTAAAGCCTAGGGCATGACATAAAATGCTGAGGTTTTAAAGCAGCCTGGACTCCAGGAGAGGCTAAATGATGCTGAATTGGCAACATCCTGGAACATACCTGCCATTATTTTTTGCCTCTTTTCTTCTTTTCAAATTTTTTTTATAGTGCTAAGGATGAAACCCAGTGCCTTACACATTCTGGGGCAAGTGCTCACCACTGAGCCTCATCCCCATCCATTTCTTATGGACACTTTGGACTTTTCAAGTATTCCTTGTAGAAACACATACACAGGGAGCCCCGCACACTAGTAAAATGTAGGATTTCCACAAGTGTGAAGAGCTAGAATATGAACTCTGGCTAGGCTTACAAAGCACTCTGGTAAGTTTGGGGGTGGGCCCACATACTTCCATGGAGATGGTAGTCATTAAAACTGGGTTTAACAGAGCACTCAGGGTGATCACGGGCATGCTCTGGACACCAGGATAGATTATGGCCACCATCCCTGGCCAACACAAAGTGGCAGCAAAACAAGGGGCCATAGTTGTTCATGGACAGAACCCAGCACTGTGCACAGATCTCACAGGTGGAGCAGAGCCCACGCAGGATGTGAGATGGTTATTCAACCTTTACCATGGCTCCAAAACTGCCCCTTTCTGCCAGCGAGATGCCTTCACTCAGGGCAGCCAGGTTGGGCAGGCTGGCACCAGGGATCCCTTCAGGCGCCTGGTCATACTGCTCCAGGCTCCGGTGGGCTTCCAGGCGGCTCTCTTGCAGCTGTGACAGCTTGCTCCTTGCCTGCAAGACAAACACCATGGGCATCAAGGTGGTGGGGGGGGGCTCGTATGCATCCAACAAGAAGCCTGACCTGGGGAATTTGCACAGGTGGATAGAGCAAGTGGACAGTGTCACCAGATAGAAAAGACTATCATATGGACACTAAGATGAGAAAACCCTTGCTGCTTTAGGGGGCTCTGCATGCCTGGTACCTGATAGAGGCCCATGCTCACACAAATGTTTTTATTTCCTAACAAAATAAAACTGGACAAAATCCAAAACACAATCTGTGTCAAGCAAGTCAATTTCCTTTATGCTCACTCCTGAAGAAGGAACTTCAGTGAAGCCTGGGAAGAGAAAGTGATGTTGGGAGAGCTCTGTCTTACATGCATTATGTGAATCCACTGCATCATTTACATTAATGCTCCTTTTGCATTAGAAACAAGTTTGACTGACCATGGTAGTACATACCTGCTATCTCAGCATTTGGGAAGTTGAGGCAGGAAAACCACAAATTCAAGGCCAGCTTGAATTATATAGTGAGATCCTATCTCAAGAAAAATTAAATAATAAAGAAATGAAGGGAAAATGGCTACAGCACCGATAAGCAGCAGCCATTATTTTTTAATATATTTTTTATTGTTTTATTTATTTTTGGAGAGAGACAGACAGAGAGGGAGAGGGAGACAGAGATGGGCGTGCCAGCAGTCTCTCAGCTGCTGTGAACAAAATCCAGATGAGTGCGCCCCCTTGTGGGCAAGTGCGGCATTGCGCCCTTGCGTCACTGCATCTGGCTAAACGTGGGACCTGGAGATTGGAACCGGGGTTCTTAGGCTTAGCAGGCAGGCGCCTTAACTGCTAAGCCATCTCTCCAGCCCAGCCATTTTTTTTTTTCAAGGTAGGGTCTCACTCTAGCCCAGGCTGACCTGGAATTTACTATGTAGACTCAGGATGGCCTCAAACTCATGGCGATCCTCCTTTCTCTGCCTCCCAAGTTCTGGGATTAAAGGTGTATGCCACCATGCCCGGCAGCAGTAGCCGTTATTACTGTTAAGTCATTACTAGTACTATGTCTATGTGTGTATTGGGACTCATCTTGATTTCAGACTCCAAGGGATGGAAGAAAAAGACTGAAAATAACCCTACAGATATTTATTAACAATAAAACATGAAGCCCCCATAGCCATTTTCCTCCAGCAAAGTTCCCACCTGGCTGTGCCATGGTGAGAAGAAAAGTATGTTCTAGGGTAGAGAAGCCTCCAGGCCACAGCCTGCCAGACTCCAGGCCACAGCCCAGGAAGTCCTTTTCAACCAATCTCCACAGAGCCTGCTGATCCCCACACATTGGTGGATGAGAAAGAAACCTTAGCTCACAGCAGTGTGGTCAGTGTGGCCAACCACCCACCCAGGCAGTGATACCTGGTTGATCTCGTCCTGCGTGGACTGCAAGGATCTGATGATGGTCTCCAGCTGGGCTCGCCCAGCCTGGATACTCTGCTCCAGCTGTGTTTCCTCCTGCTGTAGCCGGCTCAGCTCTGACTTGGCACGGTTCAGGTCATCCTCTTGGGATTTCAAGTCACATTCCTGAGACTGGATTTGTGTTTTCAATGATGAGATCTGAAGTGAGATGTGAGAAGTATCCGAAAGTTGGGCACAGAGAGATGCATATTATGTGTTTTCACCATGTGGAGCTGAAAAATTATGTCAGAATTGAGCTGAGCACAGTTGTGCACACCTGTCATCTCAGAACTTGGGAGACTGAAGCAGGAGGATGAAGAGTTCCAGACCAGCTTGGATTAATGAGACCTTGTCTCACAAAAACAAGCAGACAGAGGGGGTTGGGGAGATGGCTCAGCAGTTAAAGTCACTTGCTTGCAATGCCTGCCAGTGTAGGGTTCAATTCCCTAGCCACCTACATAAAGCCAAATAGGCATAAGATTGTGGTAGGCAAGAACCCCTGGTGCATGCATGCATGCATAGACCAGACGGACACATACACATGTATATGCAAGTGCACAAAGAAATAATTTGAAAGAAAAAAAAAGTAGAGTATAGAACAGTAGTGACCAGAGCCTGGGGGGTGGGGGGAAGAAGAAGCAATAGAAGAAATTGTGAATTGGTTCTCCTGGAACCAGCCATGAGGAATAACTTCTAATGTTTGACAGTACCAGTGTGATGTTGGTGACACTTTTAACTGTTTATCTCAAAATAGCTAGCAGAGGGTTCTGAATGTTCCTGGCACAAAGAAACTTGTCAAGGCCAAGGAGACAGAAATGCCAATCCTAATGTGATCTTATGTTGTACACATGTACTAAAATATCTTGAAGCACCCCAGAAATGTATGCAAGTAATATACATCAACAAAAGATGTAGCAGCCTCTTCTCCGAACCACCCCTTTGCCTCCAGACTTCTCTTGGGGCCAGCAGCTGCCGGACCAGGGGGCCTGGGGCTGGAGGTTCACTGATGACCATGGGCTCAGGTCTAACCAGCAATTTGCAGGTGGCTGCGCCAAGGTGGTGGAGAAAATGCCTGAGGAGACTCTGGCGGACGCAGCTCGGGCGGCTGATGAACTGCAGCAGCTGCATGGGGCCAGCATCTGTAAGCGGTTCAATATGCGCATGGGCTTCGGCTTCCTGTCCATGACAGCGCCAGGGATTGCACTCGACCCCCCCCCACCCCCGTGGATGTCTTTGTGTATCACAGGAAGCTGCACATGGAGGGCTTCTGGAGCCTCAAGGAGGGAGGCAGTGGAGTTCACCTTTAAGAAGTCTGCCAAGGGCTTGGAATCCATTCGAGTCAATGGCCCTGGTGGGGTGTTCTGTATTAGGGGTGAGAGGCGGCCCAAGGGGAAGAACATGTAGAAACGCAGATGATCCAAAGGAGACAGGTGCTACAACTGTGGTGGTCTTGACCATCATGCTAAGGAATGCAAGCTGCCACCCCAACCCTAGAAGTGCCACTTCTGTCAAAGCACCATATAGTGGCCTCATGCCCGCTGAAGGCCCAGCAGACCTCCAGCTCCCAAGGAAAGCCTTCCTACTTCCGGGAGGGTGAAGAAGAGATCCACAGCCCTGCCTTGCTTCCAGAAGCCCAGAACTAACCCATGGGAGAGGGCTGTTCTTTTGCTATCAGGAAGTTTCAAGAAGGCATGAAAGTGAGGGTAGGGTGTGTTGGGGGTGACTGGCACTGCCATATATCTTAGGCTGGTGTTTCCAGCACACCCTGTCTTCCCTTGGTGCAGGAGGTGGGGGGGAACTCCAACCATGCTGTATCCAAATGCAAGTGAGGGCTTTGGAGGGAGGAGACCACCCTAGAATCTGCATCTGCATGCTTTATCTGACACTTTAGCCCATAAACCTCAAGCCTGTAACAGTGGCATGGATAGGAAAGTTACTGCCCTTCTGAAGAAGGGTGTAGAATATTGCCCTTACCAGGCAGGGTGTGAAACAAAAGCTTGAGACTAGATGAATGAACCCAAACCACAAGCTACCACATTCTGTGGGAGGGAATCTCAGGAACAAGGCAGGGTTTTTTTTGTTTTTTTTTAATCATCACCACTTGTTTACTTGTAACCCAGTCTTGGGATATGGTGCTGGCAACTATCTCAAGCAGTGGGTTGTGATGACAGTCCAAATAGGTGGTAGTGGGAGGAGCTGCGGACCTGCCACTCCTACCTCCTTCCTAGCCCTTTCCAGGCCAATGTCATTTTATTTCCTCCCTTAGATGACTTGGGTCCCACTTTCTCCAGGATGCCAACTGCACTATCTGTGTGCGAATGACATATCATTGTGCATTTTAACTTTTTTTGCCCTTATTCTGCTTTTGTTATTATTCTGCTTTTGTATTTTTGTATATTTAAATGTAAGGCCCTCGTTCCTGCACTGTGTTCTCAGGTATATGAACAATCTCAGGGATAAGTCAACAGCAGCTCATTGTCTGCACAGCAGGAATACTTTTTGTTGTTCTTATCACCATGGAGAGTATCTATTTGGAGTGCATAGCCTATTGAACTACCTCATTTTTGCCAAGTACAGCTCGTTGGTTTTGTTTTATTTTATTTTATTTTATTTTATTTTTATTTTTTCTGTCAGTGTCCTGGAAACCCCCCTCCATCTTAAAAATGTGAAGAGACCAGGTTTTAATTGGGTCACTCAATGACTTGATCTCCAGCTGAAAGATTAGAAGAATTTGTGTAAATAGGAAAAGGTGATACAGAAAGCTGGGCTGGGGGAAAGGCTCAAAGAAGCCATTGATGGTTAAGTGATGGTTGTCTAATCCCAGGGAACAGAAATTGCTATCCATACCAAATCCACCCTTCACCAGATCAGTCTGTGCCTGCCACGCACACAGCAGGCTGTGTATTGTGTTGTTTTGAGGGGAAAAAAATGCAAGTTTGTAAGGATTTTTTTTTATGGTACTGGGGATTGAGCCTTGGGCCTCATGTGTGCTAGACAAGCACTTTACTGCTGAGTTACATCCTCAGCCTGATAAGGATGAATTTTCAGACCAATACCCTTGTTCTACTCTGTGTGTACCAGGGACAGATAACATGAAACAAAGACCAGCATCAGATCATAACCTTTCGAGATCCTGGCTTCCAGGAAGACCCACACATGAGGGCCTCTGTGACACCCAGAGTCAGTGTCCTGTTCTGCTGCACTAGTGGTTGATAGTGACATGGTGGCTGAAAGAGAAACAGGGGGTTTCATTTACATGCTGTGAGATCACCACAGACCTATCTCACTGTGTTGAAATGGGACAAATGCAACAGAATGCATTGGGTGGTGTGTCTCTACTCCTGGTTTCTTGTCTCCCCAAAAGCTGCCCCCCTCTAGTTATTGTATTTGTCTGGGCTTTGTAGGACTTTGCTGAGTCTCTGAGTTGGTGATTGCTAGGTGGCCTAGTTTGTGTAAATATAATGTGTTGGCCTTAATATTCTTTGGGGTTTTATTGTTTACAAAACTTTTTGGCGATTCAGAAAAATAGCCAGAGCATCTTTGACAAAAGGATCTGAAACATAATTGGGGGGGAGGCCTCTTTTTCGAAGTGACCATATTAAACCATGTGTTTTGTGCTCCCACTCTTCCATTTTGGACCACATCTTCTGTCCTTAACACAGCCTCTATTCTACACTCTTCTCCTTCAAAAGAAAACTTGCACACACTCAGATACATTTAATTCTTGAAGTATTTTTACAACTCTTAAATGGTATGTGCAGGAATACTGAAGAAGCTTGGAACACCTACCCCTTGGTTCCAAACTGAGTCAAACCCCCTATTATGTGGTATGTTTTGAGAGAGGGTCAAATTCTGAAATCCAGCCTTGCCTCAATCTCTTCCTGCCTTATCCTCCATCATTCTGGGATTACAGATGTGAGTCCTCATTCCTAAACCATTTCTTCCTTTCTTTCTTTTCTTTTCTTTTCTTTTTTTTTTTTTTTTTTTTTTTTTTTTTTTTTGGTTTTTCGAGGTAGGGTCTCAGTCTGGCTCAGGCTGACCTGGAATTCACTATGTAGTCTCAGGGTGGCCTCGAACTCTTGGTGATCCTCCTACCTCTGCCTCCCGAGTGCTGGGATTAAAGGTGTGCACCACCATGCCCAGCTCAAACCATTTCTTGATTTAATTCTTACCAAACATACCTTGGGGTGTTTGGACAGATTAGACCCACTTATTCTGTAATCCTTAAATAGAGAAAAGCAACTGAAGGCCTTCCATGTAGAAAGTGGAGTCTGGAGACCAGAAAAGGGAATATGAATGTATATTCAAATCACTCAGGAACTTTTCATGCAGGTGCAAGAAAGTTACGTAAAAGTGGCCACAGATTGTTTAAAAGGAGACAGATGAATGTAATTCCTTGTTTACTGCTAGAAACCAAAGCATTATGAGACGTCTTGAATTTATGGAGGTGGGGGGAAGTGTGTCCCTGTTTGTTCTCTCCCTATCCCTGGAGTGTTTATATTTCTTGGTTGATTTTGCTGTATTCCTTCCTTTCTTCTATTTTATAACACATGCTTGACTCTTCCTACCCTTCTTTCCCTGGGAGAATAAAAACTTGAAACTAAAAATAAATAAATAAATAAATAAATAAATAAATAAGTAATTTGGGGTTGGGGATACACCTCAGTTGGTAGAGTGCTTGCCTAGCATGTACAAAGTCCTAGGTTCCATTTCTAGCACTGTATAAACCAGGCATGGTGGTACACACCTGTAATCCCAGCACTGGGGAGATGCAGGCAGCAGGATCAGTTCCATGTCAACCTCAAATACATAGTGTGCTCCAGGCCAGCCTGGGCTATAAGAGACCCTATCTCAAAAAGACAGATCTGCCAGGCATGGTAGTATAGAGGATGGCAAGTTCTAGGTCAGCCTGTAGCGAGCTACTTATCAACACCCTGTCTCAAAATAAATAAGCTAGGCATGGTGGTTCGTGCCTTTAAACCCACCATTTGGGAGTCTAAGGCAGGCAGATCGTCATGAATTCGAGGCCAGCCTGGTCTCCATAATGAGTTCAGAGCAATCTGTGCTACAGAATAAGATCCTGCCTCAAAACAAACAAACAAAAGAAAAAACTACAAACGAATGAATGAATGATGAATGACAGATCCATAATGTCAGATTAAACGCAACTCTGAGAAATGTTACTTGATCTCCTTCAAACAGGTTCACCTCAGGAGTCAGCCACCTAGCCCAAGCTCAGATGCCTGGCTTCCTCACAGGAAAACTGTCTACCCCAAACTGAAGGCAAGAATGAAAAGGTGGGCTGGAGAGATAGCTCAGCAGTTAAAGGCACTTGTTTGCAAAGCCAGACAGCCTGGATTAAATTCCCCATGTGGTAGTTTGAATATATGTCCCCCAATATATTCAATGTTTTATTACTTTATAGTTTGCATCTGCAATCACCTTGCTAGAGGCAAGGTCACTGGGGGCCGGTCTTAAGGTGTGGTGATGGTTTGAGATTCCATTGTAAAGATAGGCAAATGTGCCTAGCAGGAGTTCCTGACGTGTGCTGTGTGACCTTTTGGCTGTAGTTTTGCTCTATGTGCTGTGGTGGCTGGTTGGCTTTTGCTCTCTCTGCTTGGCCCTGTGAAGAGCAGGCCGCTTCTCCTGCCTTTATGGAACTTCCCCTGGACCTGTAAGCTTCAATAAATAATATCCCTTCCTCCATAACTGTGCCTGGTCTGGAAGTTCATCTCAGCGAACCTGAAGCTGTCTGCAACAGTAAAGTGGTACCGAGGAGTGTGGGGTGAGATGAACCTGACCGTGTGGATATTCGTCTTTTGGAACTTTTGTTTTGGAGGAATGGGCATGAACTTGGTGCTTGCAACTGAAGGTGCCTTCTGGAGTGGTAAGCCAAGTTTTATGGACTATTCTGATGTGAGTTTGAGAATACTAAGTGCAGACTGTATTGAACTTCGAGGCTTGGCTTATGAGCTTTCTAAGGGGAAGGAAAGAGTGCAGAGGACTTTGTTGGAACTGGGCTACTGGCATAAGGGATGGCTACGTTCCACTATCCAGGCCCAGAAAGTTTGATCAAGGTTAAATTTGTAATGGACTGATGTGCTTGGCTAAAGATATCAGACTGAGATTTTAAGATTTTAAGTTGGAAAACCTCAAGCAAGTTAAAAGCAGAGGCACTGAGACTGGTTTTAGGTTACTGGAGCTGCTATTGTCAACGCATTAGCAATCTTAAGGAAGGTGGAAGGAAGGTGGCCTGACTTGATTTACATTAAAACAATGGAGAGGATGCCTGAGGAAAGACTGTTAAAAATGCAAATTCTTGGAAAGAGCTGACTGGAGAAGGAACCTGCTTTTCAAGGCTATGATTTATTTTGTCCCTGGATTAAGAATATGGCTGTGTCCTGAACACCGGGTATTGGTTTTGGAAGCATGAAAAATGCATGGAGTGGTCATGAATTGCACACGGTTCCAGGAGCCGCTGCTGAGATGTGGCATGAGGCAGGGCATGAAGACCCTCAGGAATAGGCTGAAAGAGCCTTTGGAAGATGAACCGTGGTTTGCATGGAGACCTGAAGATGTTTTGGAAATACCAGGACTGTGCATAAGGGCTACCATGGAGTGCAGTGTTGGCCTAGGATCGAAGTTTTCCCTGGAGACTCTGCCAAGCTGGAGGGGCGGAATTGGAAAACCTGGAGACTGTCAGTCTCTGGTTATACTGAACTTGAACTGCAGAAGTTTGATGACTGCTGATGGTGGCTGAGTTTGCATTATTCTAGTCTCTCCTTGCTATGTCTTATACCAGTTAAAATGTTTACTCTGTGCCTTTACATGTTGAAAGTATTCAACTTGTTTCATTTTACAGGACTCACTATCTTAAGTTGATCAAGACTGTGAGAACCTTTGAAATTGGACTGAGTACAATTTACAATGTGTGATAGTTATAAATCTATTGGGGGCCAGGAGCTAAATATATTGGGGGCCAGGGGCGGAATGTGGTAGTTTGAATATATGTCCCCCAATATATTCAATGTTTTATTACTTTATAGTTTGCATCTGCAATCACCTTGCTAGAGGCAAGGTCACTGGGGGCCGGTCTTAAGGTGTGGTGATGGTTTGAGATTCCATTGTAAAGATAGGCAAATGTGCCTAGCAGGAGTTCCTGAAGTGTGCTGTGTGACCTTTTGGCTGTAGTTTTGCTCTGTGTGCTGTGGTGGCTGGTTGGCTTTTGCTCTCTCTGCTTGGCCCTGTGAAGAGCAGGCTGCTTCTCCTGCCTTTATGGAACTTCCCCTGGACCTGTAAGCTTCAATAAATAATATCCCTTCCTCCATAACTGTGCCTGGTCTGGAAGTTCATCTCAGCGAACCTGAAGCTGTCTGCAACACCCCAGTTCCCATATAAAGCCAGACACAAAAAGTGACACATGCATCTGGAGTACATTTGCAGAGGCAGGAGTCCCTGGCATGCCCATTCTCTCTCTCTCTCTCTCTCTCTCTCTCTGTGTGTGTGTGTGTGTGTGTGTCTCAGATAGACAGATGAAAGAAAGAAAAAGGAAGGGAGGGAGAAAGAGAAGGAAGGGGAGGCAAGGGCTACGGCTCAACAGATCATTTGCCAACCACACAGAAGGTCCTGGTCTGGCCCTAGCCTGGGGGGGGGGGGAGAGGAAACAACCAGAAAGGCAAACAGGCTGGTATTAGAATTGGGAAGGGCATGCCTGTGACAAGCATTAGCAGTCTGCCCCCAGGGCAGAAGCTCCTACACAGCCATATATATATAGGGAATGTATGGTTTTTCAGTTAGCTGGGGCTGCAGTCCAGTATGTAACAAGCAGTAGAGACACCAGAGGTGGGAGAAGCACTTAGAGCCTTCTCTCTGCTGTGGGACACACACCACCAGGGTAAGATGCTCACACATTTGTTCACAGATGGATTGCATTAGTCAGGCCTCAAATATTGGGACATTTTCCATGTGATTTTTGTGTTGTTTTTTAATTTATTATTATTATTTTATTTATTTTTGAAGAGAGACACAGAGAGAGACAGAGAGAGAGGGAGAGGAAGACAGATAGAGATGGGCGCACCAGCAGTCTCTCAGCTGCTGTGAACAAAATCCAGATGCATGTGCGCCCTTGCCTCACTTTGCATCTAGCTAAACGTGGGTCCTGGAGATTGAAACCAGGTTCTTAGGCTTAGCAGGCAGGCACCTTAACCGCTAAGCCATCTCTCCACCCCTGTTTGTCTTTGTGTTTTTTGAGGTAGGGTCTTACTCTAGCTCAGGCTGACCTGGAATTCACTATGTAGTCTCAGGGTGGTGAACTCACAGCAATCCTCCTACCTTTGCCTTCTGAGTGCTGGGATTAAAGGCATGTACCACAATGCCCAACTTTTTATGTTTTTTTGAAGTAGAGTCTCACTGTAGCCCAGGCTGACCTGGAACTCATTCTGTAGTCCCAGGCTGGCCTCGAACTTAGAATGATCCTCCCACCTCTGCCTCCTGAGTGCTGGGATTAAAGGTGTTCATCACCTTAGTTTTCACATGATATTTATTTGCAAGCAGAGACAGACAGAAAGAGAGAGAGAGAATACCACAGCCTCTAGCCACTGCAAACAAACTCCAAATGTATGCACCAATTTGTGTATCTGGCTTTATATGTGTACTGGGGAATCAAACCTGGGCTGTCAGGCTTTGCAATCAAGTGCCTTTAACTGCTGAGCCATCTCTACAGCCCTCCATGTGATATATTAAGTGACTCTCTTGAACAAGCATAGGGTATCCCAGTGGTATTTTCAGGCAAATGAGGGAAAAGAAGCCTGGTAAAGCCCTCCCCGTGAAGACTAACCATCTGGGTCTCGTCCTGACACTTCTGCCTCACATCACTCAGCATGTCTCTCAGCTTGGCCTTCTGCTGGTCCATCTCGTCCAAGCGGTCTTGAGCATCCTGTTTTTGAGCTTCAAGCTCCTGCAAACTGCTTGTTTCCCGGTCTAGGTCATTTTGTAATTCCTAGGGAGACCGACAAGCATTTCTGACAATGTGACCAACAAGCCCTGTCCAAGATAACCAATTCAAAACAGGCCCTGCGCTGGGCTGCAAGTCAGCAGTACAGCACCTGCAGAGCATGTGTGAACCCCTGAATTCCATTCCCAACACCACCAACTGCTGGGTGTGGTGAAAAAAAAAAAAGCAAAACAAAACACCCAGCACCACCAATTAAATCACTCTAAAGTCGTCAAGGTTCAAGACCCATGGCCCCTCCCTACACTTAACCCAAGCCAAATAAGCAGCGTCCCTACCTGAACTTCGTTGGTTTTTTGTCTGATTGCCTCTTCCTTTTCTCGAATGTCTTGTTCCAGAGAATATTTCTCTCTGAATGTTTAAAGACATTTTATAACAACACAGTAAAGTCATCCACTGCTATGGCCCAAAACTGTCCACCCTGATTTCTCAGGACCCAATCACATGCATTTTCTCACAGACTGGCCCATGAGAAACTAATCCATGTGGCAGATATTAAATGTCTCTGGTGAGTCTGTGCCCTATCTAACTGAATATGTATTGTATTTCTCAAAGGGACATGTGCTGGGGAAGTAGTGGGACCTTTAACTAATGCACACATGCATGACTTGCAGCAAAGTAATTCAGTCATTGGGGTTGCTGACCTTGGAAAAGACCAGTGTATTTCTCTCAGGTTAGTTCCTACTAGATCAAGCCACTGTGAAGGAGTGAGGGTGGCCCTAGAATTCCTCTGGTTTCCTGTCTCCCCATTTGATCTGCCTATAGCACTGTGATGCCATGTGCCTTGAGGCTCTCACCAGAGGCCAAAGAAAGCAAACCTCTAAAACTGAACTAGATAAACAACTAGATAACAACTCAGGTGTGTTATAACAATATTAAACAGACTAATCCAGTGACCTGGACTAGGAATAGAACACATGAACATGAGACATCCTTCCTCCCTGCCACTACCATCTACAAGTCTTCTCTATCTGGGGGCCAAGGAGGAAAATGGAGACAACCCAGGTATGAAAAGCACTTGACATACCCTTGCTGATCTGAAGACGAAGGGGATGGGGATGGAAAGGGGTATAGGTGCCTCAGCAAGGGTTCCACTGAGATAAGGAACTCAAGTATTTCCTGGAGCCTCCAGGAAGAGCCTGAGTAGTCACCTTGCTCCCATTCTCCTAGGTCGCACCCCCCCACACACTCCAGCCCAGTCCAGACCCCCAGCCTTGCACCCTGCAGAACTGTTAGCTGATATATTCATGCCACATTGATCTACTCCACTTTTGGTCATTGTGTCACATAGCAAGAGAAACCCATCACATTTCCACATCCCACACACACTCACTTCCTAAAGACTGAACAAGCACGACTTTAATCCCAGCACTCAGGAGGCAGAGGTAGGATGACTGCTATGAGTTTGAGGCCACCCTGAGGCTACATGGTGAATTCCAGGTCAACCTGGACTAGACTGAAACCCTACCTCAAAAAAACAAAAAAGAAACAAAAGACTGAACAACAACCTATCAGAAGTCCAATCAGGGAGCCAGGCATGGTGGTACACGCCTTTAATCCCAGCAGTTGGGAGGTAGAGGTACAGGGATTGCTATTGAGTTCTAGGCCAGCCTGAGACTACTACATAATGAATTCCAAGTTAGCCTGGGCTAGAGCAAGACCCTACCTCAAAAAACAAGAACAAAAGGCCGGGCGTGGTGGCGCACGCCTTTAATCCCAGCACTCGGGAGGCAGAGGTAGGAGGATCGCTGAGAGTTCGAGGCCTCCCTGAGACTACATAGTTAATTCCAGGTCAGCCTGGGCCAGAGTGAGACCCTACCTTGAAAAACCAAAAAAAAAAAAAAAAAAAACAAGAAAAAAAAAGTGCAATCAAGAGATACCAGTGACAAAGAAATGCAGATAAACATCATCTGGTGCCATGAGGAACAGAGTCCTATACTGCATAGGATTCTGAGGAGGTGCTATGGGAATGGAATAACATGGTGGGAAAATGTTTTATTTTATTTGCTTATTTTGAGGCAAGGTCTCACTCTAGCCAAGGCTGACCTGGAATTCACTCAGTAGCCCCAGGCTGGTCTCGAACTCAAAGCAATCCTCCTACCTCAGCCTCCCCACTGCTAGGATTAAAAGCATGCACCACCACTTCTGGCTGAAAAATGTTTTAGATAACAGAAATAGGAAGGCAAAGCTGGGATGGGACAGCTAGGGTAAAAAGTGTGGAATTACACATGGAGAGGTGGAAGACTCCTGACCTGCAGTAGGTTAGTGAGGACCCCTATGTTTGACTTTCTTCAGTTGCCTGCTCAGACACTGGCCAGTCTCTCTCATCCTGTCTGAATGCTAGTGTCCCTCTCTGTCAGCAGGGGTTGGTGCTGATGGATGTCTGGCCACCACAAGCCCAGAATCAGAAAAATCCATGGTCCCTCTCCTTCCTCCTCAGATATCTAGGATGAACACATGCCCAGGACCAACCTGACCTTACCAGGAGCTGGCTCAGATTCAATTGTGCAGGGGAAGGCTGTCTCCACATACCTCTGTAACTGGGCGATCTCCTGGCTGATGTCATCAAGCTCCTTCACTCCAGTGAATTCCCCTGACCCAAGAGTACCAGAACTGTCCTAGGAACAAACCCAGGCACAAAATCACTGACAGCAAAGCCACAAAGCAACAGTAGGGACAATAACATCAGGGGCCCAAGGACAAAGTGCTGGCTACCAGCCTGGGAACATACACAGGCAGCCAGCCACACTAAGTGCTGTCCAACCTACCCTGGGCGTTTAGACTGTAGGACTCACACAGGCCACCTGCGACACCTCATGGTGGGAGGCGGTACAGATGTGGGCACATCAGCTACTTACCGGGATGGGAGTACCTCTCTCCGAGGGTGGCACCATGTCAGGTGAGAGGACTTGAGGGGGGTCGAGGCCTTTACTGACCTTCTGCTGAATGAAATACATAGCTAATGCAAATTGTTCTTTGCTCAACTTCCCTGTTTGCCTCGTATCAGCCAGGGCCCTGAGAAAAAAATGTGGGGATGCGATTACCTACCACAGATGCGATTCCACCTATGATTAAAAAAAAAAAAAACCCTTGGTTTCCCTAGAGAAACAGATAGTAAAACCCTATAGCTGAAGACATCTCATGCCTGAGAGACAAGGTCACTGAGAAAGCAAGCTGGTGCTGAGCAGAAAACCTTCTCCCTGTAGACCAGCCAACTGAAAGCTGGAAAAAGCTGCACTGCACGCAGCGTATGGGAGACAGAAGCCATCAACAGTGAAAATAGTGGATGCTGAATATTCAAGCTTGGCCAGACAGGCCCAATGACTGAACGGGTGCAATAGTGGCGTGTCTACTCTTGGGGTACCCAACTGCTCCATAATTGGACTGAAGGCCCTCTCTACGGGAGGGAATACATACCTGGTACTGAAAAACCTAAGTAAAATCTATGGTAGGTGAGGTCATGAGCCTTGGGGGTATAAGCCTGCTCATGTCTGACTAAATGTATATATTATTCCCACCAAGCTGCCCTGGAGACACTACACTAAATGTTCATGTTCACATATTAACGCTACTCTCACTTCTGGCTAGAGAAGCTTCTCTTTTCAGATGGTGATGACCACTGGGATGACCCAAAAGGCAACATAGTGCTGAGAAGAAGGGATGGAGAAGTGCCTAGCACTGAAACACCTCTGTCACACCCTCCAATGGCTCAGGGACCATTGCAGAAGAGGGGGCGGATAGAATGGAAGAGCCAAAGGAAGGGTATGACTTCTTACAATGCAACTGCCCAGACAGAAATTGGCCTCGATATCCATGATCTTGCAGTGCTTAGCAATACCTTTGCAAGACCCTCAAAATAGAAGAGAAAGATGATGTCATCAAATTAGGAGAGAGACTAATGGAGAAAGGGAGGGGATATGATGGAGACTGGAGTTCTAAAGTGGAATGGGGGAGGGGAGGGAAATATCAGGTGGGGTTTTTTTGGTATGTAAGATTAAAAGTCAATAAAAAAATAAATAAATAAATAAATAAAAACCCACCCACTCTGCCCTTCTGTTCACACATGTCCCCATTACAGTGACAGACAGGGGTGTTCTCCCTAAGCTGGTTACAGAGAGTCTGTGAAGGGGATCTGGCCCAGAAACCTGTATCCCTATAGGCCTCTGGGCTAGTCCCTCACGAAGACCTAGCTAGCACCTGGCAGACTAGTCTTCCCTGGAAAGATGCAGCCAAGGCTAGGGCTCCTTGCCTTGTGTTTAGCCTGAAGCCTAGGGGCCATGAATGACCTGCACTTGCAGTTGCCAGTGGGAATGATAGAATTACTCTGCGTTGTCAGCACATGGGGGACAATCAGCAAACTCTGTCCCCTGTTGACCTTGAGAGACTTTCCTGTATTGCATGGCAGATAGTCCCTCACAGCCAATGTATCCATGCCCTCATGTGAAACAGGGTCTTTCCCAGAAGCCCTCAGCCTTCTAAGTGTCTAGCTTTCCTACATGGCCATGTTGTTCTTCAAGGCAGTGCAGTAATCAGCATGTGATGACTTTGCAGAGCATGAGCGAAAAGCTCTAGGATCCTCAGTCAGTGTGATGAAGGGAGGAAGATCCAAAATAAGGATGCAGCCTCAGTGTCTGTAAGAAATCCCTTGCCTTGTAAAGGCTGAAGAAGCCATTATGTACTTTCTAAGGAGATTTGAGAACAAACATTGGCAAGAATACTCAGGAAGAAGCAGACCCCAGAAAGGGAGCTGATCAACACAGACATTTGGCTGGATGTAGTTGCACATGTCCTTAATCCCAGGAGGCCGAGGTGGGAGGATCACTGTGAGATGGAGACAAACCAAGCCTGGCATATAGAGTAAGTTCGAGGTAATCCTGGACTAAGTGAGACCCCTGTGCCTCCAATGTTCCCATCTGGGAACATTCCCCCATCAGAGGTGGGAGTACAACACTGTCAGCATCCACTGGCCCTGTGTACCTGCTAAGTCCCACACCTTGGGCTATGGCTGTCATTCCTTCCTAATGTCTCTAAAGGCTGGACTCTAAAGCCTTCCAAGGAGATCTGTGAGGTATAGCAGGCTGGGGCTGCTCTATTGGTGCCAGAAGTGCCTGTCTGACATCCAGAGTAAGGCATAGCCACCCCTCCACAATGTTCTCTGCTTGGCCACCTGCACACCTTACACCACTTTAGTCGTGATAATGCTATAAGTCACTTTCCTTGTATTGTCTACTTACGTCGCAGCAGAGCACTTTGCAGGCATTTGCTTTGGGATTATAATGAAGCCATTGCATTTTACTGGTTTGTACAGAGGACACTGGCTCTGAAGGAGGTGGGAATCCCTGTCCCTACCAGACTGGTTCCCCTGGCTGAAGTGAATACTAATTTTGTGATAGCCTAGAATGAGAGGTCCTCAAGCCAGGTTGGCCTCTCCACATGAATGTCTGTTAATGATTATTTGAATGGTTAGCTTCCTGGGACCAGCAGGTAATATGCTAAAGTTCACCACTCTAGTCAGAATGAAGCCCCTCTCCTGCTATACCTCCCTTGGAGCAGCTTCTCCAAAGCCCCAGACTCTGGAGGACAAGCAGGAAGTGACTTCATCCCACCACTCACAAAAGGGATAGTCTGCCCTGTGAAGTCAGCTCTATTCAGTGCCAGAAAGTGGGATAAGGCTGGCTCCTGCACCTGGCACCCAGGTACAGACTAGGGTCTAACCACCATCTAAACTCTCTTTCCTCTCCCTTGGTTCCCAGAGCCACCTCCACCATGGCTTCCATTCTTACCAGATGTGTGCCAGAAGGTTCTGTGTGAGGCCAGAGTGCATGAAGATCTCCTTCACCTCTTGGCCACTCACATAGCCATCCAAGTCCAGGTCAGTCTTCAGGAAGATCTCATCAAATCGCATCTTGTCTGCCACTGGCACCACCCAGGCCACCTGTGGCTACAACAGAGTCAGAATTTTAAATGGAAGCTGCTAGGGACATACCAGGAAGCACCCAGCTCCCCAGTTTGTGTGCTCATAAGAAGGCATCTGGGGCCATTGGACTCTGTGTGCCATCTCTGTCAGTCCAGAAACCCCCACCATGAGAGAATAGTAACCCCCCAAAGTAACAGCTAACAGAGTCCTTTCTGGTGGGGGGCTGAGCTTGAGCTTCTGTTGAGGCTCTACTTGATAGGGCCCAAGACCCCAGAGGGTCCCATCTCTTAGGCCAAGCTTGGCAGTGTGAACTTCATAGCCCTGGGGTAGGCCTTATTGCACATATGGCCTCTCCCACTGGTTATCCAAGTTATACTTAACAAACACCACTGTAGGTTCCTGAGGCCCAGCCTCTAGGCTAGGGTACTGAGACATCTCAAGCACAGTTGCATGTGGCTCCTCCCAAAACTCAAAGATCACTTTCTACCTTTGGAATCAAGCTGAGGGTGACTGTGTCCTGTATTCTACACACATTTGTCTTGTCCAGTTTTTTCTTTTTCTTTTTTTTTTTTTTTTTGTTTTTTTGAGGTAGGGTTTCACTCTGGCCCAGGCTAACCTGGAATTAACTATGTAGTCTCAGGGTGGCCTTGAACTCACTGCAATTCTCCTACCTCTGCCTCCCAAGTGCTGGGATTAAAGGCGTGCGCCATCACACCCGGCTTTTTTTTCATTTTAATTTTATTTTATTGTATTTATTTGAGAGAGAGAAAGAGAGAAGGGGGGAGGGAGAGAATGGGCACTCCAGAGCCTTTAGCCACTGCAAACGAACTCCAGATGCATGCGCCACCATGTGCATCTGGCTTATGTGGGTACTGGGGGAATCGAGCCTTGAAATGGGGTCCTTAGGCTTCACAGGCAAGAGCTTAACTGCTAAGCCATCTCTCCAGCCCCTGCCCCTGCATATTTTCAATCCACAATCACATAGCAACACAAGAACAAAAAAGGAATTAGATTGGTCTACGTGAAAAATAAAGTACATATAAAAAATAAAGTGTGGCTGGGTGTGGTGGCGCAGGCCTTTAACCCCAGCACTCGGGAGGCAGAGGTAGGACGATCGCCATGAGTTCGAGGCCACCCTGAGACTACATAGTGAATTCCAGGTCAGCCTGGGCTAGAGTGAAACCCTACCTCGAAAAACCAAAATAAATAACTAAAATACGCTGGTCCATTTTCTTTTTCTTTTATTCCAGGCTGATCTGGGATTTACTCTGCAGCTCCAGGCTAGCTGAGAACACTGTTTCCCATAAGTAATACAAAATGGCAGAAGCATATTTAGAGCTATTTCTGAAATTTGTAAGTTCTGCCCAAATCCCAGACTAAAATCTGCTTTACTGATTTTTTTCATGAGACTCATACCAGCAATTCAAATAGCATTTTTTTTCTTCTGTGTGTTCATATGTGTGTTCTCAGCACTGATGACTATTTTTCATTTTTTTTTTTTTTTTGGTTTTCTGAGGCAGGATCTCACTCTAGCTCAGGCTGACCTCAAACTCATGATGATCCTTCTACCTCTACCTCCCAAGTGCTGGGATTAAAGGCAAGTGCCACCACACTCGCCTTATAAATTAAAATATTGGTCATCTCTGAAAAAACATTGAAAGTGCTGTAGGGATGGCTTAGCGGTTAAGGCAAATGCCTGCGAAGCCTAAGGACCCAAGTTCGATTCTCCAGGTCCCACATAAGCCAGATGCCCAAGGTTGTGCAGGCGTCTGGAATTCGTTTTCAGTGGCTAGAGGCCCTGGCATGCCCATTCTCACTCTCCCCACCACCGTCTCAAATAAATAAATAAATAAATAAATAAATAAATAAATAAATTTTAAAAATAAAAAAAAAACATTGAAGATGCTCTATGTCCTGCAGTATCAAATATTCTACCAAGATACAATGCATTAATCAAAAAAAAAAAACAAAACATGTCGCTGGGCGTGGTGGCGCACACCTTTAATCCCAGCAGTCAGAAGGCAGAGACAGAAGGATCATAGTGAGTTTGAGGCCACACTGAGACTACATGGTGAATTCCAGGTCAGCCTGGACTAGAGTGAAACCCTATCTTGAAAATAAATAAATTAATTAAATTAAATGAATAAACACATCTACCTCATTAGTATGCAAACGTGCTTCATATTCAATAAATGGTATAAGTATATACATGCCAACATAAATATTTCTCCATGATTTATTGTCAGTATGTTATTCATCTATCTATCTATTTTATTTATTTGCAAGCAGAGAGAGATTGACAGAGAGAGAGAGAGAGAGAGAGAGAGAGAGAGAGAAGGAATGGGCGTGTCAGGGTCTCTAGCCACTGCAAAACAACTCCAAATGCATGCGCCACTTTGTGCATCTTGCTTTATGTGGGTTTTAAGGAATAGAACCTGGGTCCTTAGGCATTGCAGGTAAGCACCTTAACCACTAAACCATCTATCCAGTCCCACACATCTATTTTATTTAAGTCCAGAGTCATGTAACAATTGTGCAGGTGGAATAGTCATATGTGAGAAGTATATGGAGATCTGCTCTAGATAATTTAGAATGCTGAAAACAACTTCTGTGCTATGTAAATAAATACTTGATACACTACATTGTTTGAAGAATGGAAACAAGGGAAGGAAGTCTGCAGATGCAATTTTCAAGTCCCCCAGCCCCATCCCCCCGGTAGGGTCTCATTTTAGCCCAGGCTGACCTGGAATTCACTATGAAGTCTCAGGCTGACCTTGAACTCACAGCAATCCTCCTACCTCTACCTCCCAAGTGCTGGGATTTCAAGTATTTTTTTATTTTTTATGAGAGAGAATAGACTGGTGTGTCAGGGCCTCTAGCCACTGCACTCGAACTCCAGATGCGTGTGTCACCTTGGTGCACATGTGCGAACTTGCACACTTGCGTCTCCTTGTGCGACTGGCTTATGAGATCTGGTGAGTTAAACATGGGTTCTTAGGCTTTACAGGCAAACGCCTTAACCACTAAGCCATCTCTCCTTTTCAAGTATTTTTGATTCATGTTAAATCCAAAGAAACAGAAAACCAGGCATAGATGCCCATGGTATACAGAAAGGAGGACAGAGGCCCCAAGTATTCTGCCTTAGGCAGAAGTAGAGCCACCAATGAGACCTCCTTCATAAAGACAGGCCTCTCTCACTGAACCATCTAGCATGTACTTATTAAGCATTTCCTAAGTGTCAAAGATTATTCTACATGCTGACCAAGTACTGACTCAGCTCTCATGAAGTTAAGGAAACCATGGGGACAGATAATGTACAGGTAGCCTCAGACAAGCAAGGCTTGTGGAATGGGAAGAAAGTAAAACTGAGGGAAGAGGGCTAGGTGGGTACGGCCAGAGTGTGACAGTTGTCATTGGAGGTCATGCCAGCTATTGCTCAAGTGAAAGAGGTGTGAGGTGTGAGTTGGAGAAATGGCCTTCCTATAGAGGACTTGGGATAGAAGCCTGTAGAGGAGGGACTTAGAATCTAGAATGACCCAGAGGCCTGAAGCTGGGACAGGGCTAGAAGGAGGGAACCCATGGGTAAAGGTGTTTGGTGGGGAGACTTGCCAGGCATGGTGGCACACACCTGATATCTTAGCACTCAGGAGGCTGAGGTAGGAGGATAAAGTTCCAGGGCAGCTTGGGCTACTTAGCAAGACTTTTGTCTCTAAACAGAACACTACAACCCCTATATCTATACACCCCTACATGTATACTAAACATTTAGACACATTTTTTTTCTGTCATTATTCTCCAAGCATGCAGTAAGATCTCCTTAGACAGCATCTACTTCCATGATCAGGTGATACAGAGTTGACTGGACATCTATAGGAGGTGGTGTGCAGGCTCTATGTAGATACTACATCAAGCCAGGCGTGGTGGCACATGCCTTTAATCCCAGCACTTGGAAGGCAGAGGTAGGAGGATCGCCATGAGTTTGAGGCCACCCTGAGATTACATGGTGAATTCCAGGTCAGCCTGGGGTAGAGTGAGACCCTATGTCAAAAACCAAAAAAACAAACAAATAAAAACAAAAACAAACAAACAAAAATAATATATCATTGTATATTAGGGACTTGATCTGGGGATTTTGGTACCCAAGGGATTTTGTAACCCCCTTCCCATAAATACAAGGAAAGATTATATTGATGTGCAAAGGAATAAGAAAAGGAGGGCTGAGAAGATGGCTTAGCAGTTCAAGATGCTTGCTTAATGGCCTGGGTTCAATTCCTCTGTACCCACATAAAGCTAGATACACAAAGTAGTATATGTGTCTGGAGTTTGTTGCAGCAGCAGGAGGACCTGGTGCACCCATTCTCTCTCTCTGAAATAATAATTTAAAAAAAAAAAAAATATATATATATATATATATGGGCCTGGAGAGATGGCTTAGCATTTCAGGTACATGCCTGTGAAGCCTAAGAACCCCAGTTCAACTCTCCAGGACCCATGTAAGCCATATGCACAAGGGGGCGTGTGCATCTGGAGTTCGTTTGCACTGGCTTGAGGCCAGGGCCCACCCATTCTCTCTCTCTCAAATAAATAAAATATACTTTAAAAAAAAAATATATATATATATAGTTTGTTTTTCAAGGTAGGGTTTCACTCTAGCCCAGGCTGACCTGGAATTCACTATGTTGTCTCAGGGTGGCCTTGAACTCACGGTGATCCTCCTTCCTCTGCCTCCCGAGTGCTGGGATTAAAGGTGTGTGCCACCACTCCCGGCAAAATATTTTATTTTTATTTACTTATTTATTTGACAGAGAAAAGATGGGGGGAGAGGGAGAATGGGCACACCAGGGCCGCCAGCCACTGCAAACGGACTCCACATGCACCCCTTTGTGCATCTGGCTAACGTGGGTCCTGGGGAATCGAACCTGGGTCCCTTGGCTTTGCAGACAAATGCCCTTTCAGCCCAGAAGAAGAAGAAAAAGAAGAAGAAAAAGAAGAAAGAAGAAGAAGAAAGAAGGAAAAAGAAATGAAATTAATTCTGAGACATGCTAGGAAATACTTTTTTTTTTTCTGAGAGAGAGAGAAAGAGAGAAGCAGAGAGAGAATGGGTGCGCAAGGGCCATTTCAGCCGCTGTGAACAAACTCCAGACACACGCAACCCCTTGTGGGCAAACTCAGCATTATGCATTTGCGTCACTTGCATCTGGCCAAACATGGGACCTGGAGAATCAAATGGGCAGTCTTAGGCTTGGTAGGCAGGCGCCTTAACCGCTAAGCCATCTCTCTAGCCCTAGGAAATACTTTTTACCTGCCCACAAGAAATGGTGCAGCACACAGAGCTGAGAATAACCCTGACTGTGGCCACAGGGTTTGTACCTGAGTCTGCTTGATGCTGTGCTTAGGGGACAGGCTGCCTGTGCTATTGAGGCTGCTGACACTACCATGAGATGGCGTCGAGCGCAGGCTGTCTTTGGGTGGGGGGCTGGCAGGTAGGACAGGCACAGCACCCGGGAACACGGCCTTCTTCCTTTTGGAGGGTGGGATGAGGGATGGGGGCAGGACAGAGGGCACTGGCTCCTTCTCCAGGGCACGGTACACCAAGTGCATGGCCTGCAGTGCAAACAAGAAGAGATGAACACTGAGAGGCAGAATCATAGAGCAAGAGCAGGATCTAGCATGGCTTGGAAACCCATGAGATGGAGGATGCTTTCAAGCTGACTAGAGTAAGTACCAACTTTTTCTCTCACATTATCCTCCAATGCAGCTTCCCAACACGTATGTTTAATTACAGAAGGCCAAAACAAGCACAAGGAGAACCCAACCTTGCCATGACACAACTCCTCTCATTTGTGGGTTTGCTTCTGAGGTTTGAATTACCAGTCTAGTATTATATGGAACATTCCAGAAACAGAAAATATTAATCTAACTTTTATTACAGTATATTATTATTATAACTATTTTATTATTATTGCTATTAATAATTTAGAATGCTTAATTTACATTTTATCACAGATAAGTGATGGATAGAAAAAAAAACATGTATATGTTTTAGTACTTTCTGTGGTTTGGGTAAAGGAAACTACTATATGTCCTTTTACTACTTGGCATGGTCATCAACCATAGCCCAGAATCATGAGTTTTACAAAACTATCTTAAAATGTAATTGGAGAGCTGGCATACTCATTGTCTTTCTCTCTCTGTCTGCAAATAAATAATTTTTTTTTCAAGGTAGGGTCTTACCCTAGCCCAGGCTGACTATGTAGTCTCAAGGTGGCCTCGAATTCATGGTAATCCTCCTACCTCTGCCTCCTGAGTGCTGGGATTAAAGGCATGCGCCACCATGCCCAGCTTAAAATAAACAAACACTGTTTTTAAAAAATCAATAGTAATTCTGAGAATGGTGGCATGTGCTTGTGATCCCTGCTCTGGACAGACACAGGATTCCTGGAGCTCACTGGCCACCCAGTCTAGGCTAATTGGTGCACTCCAAGCCAACGAGGACCCTGTCTCATAAAAGGTGGATAGTACCTGAGGAACGACATGGAAGGTTGTTCTCTGGACTCTACATGCACACGTGTGCCCAAACACACACCACATCACAAAAAGAAGAAAAACAAAGGGATCCAGAATCCCCAACATAAGTTGTACACTTCCTTCCTTAGCCAGGTGGGAAAGGGATAAGGCAGGACCTACCACAGCAAACTCATCTCGGTCCAAGTGTCCATCTTTGTCGATGTCACTGAGGTCCCAGACCTGCAGAGGACAGACAAATCAGTGAGGGTTGTACAGGAGAAAGGACCTGTGCAAGGACCCATCTACCAGAATCAGCTTCTTAGTTGACATGCTGAAGTATGCAGACCAGGCAACCAAAATACATTGAAGAACCAATTTGGGGCTGGAGAGATGGCTTAAAGGTTAAGGCACTTGCCTGCAAAGCTGAAGGACCCAGGTTCTATTCCCCAGGACCCATGTAAGCCAGATGCATAAGATGGCCTATGTATCTGGAATTTGTTTGCAGTGGCCCTGGTGTGCTCATTCTCTCTCTTTCTGTCTGCCTCTTTCTCTCAAATAAATAAATACTTTTTTAAAAAAATTATTTTTTTATTTATTTATTAGAGATAGAGAGAGGGAGAATGAGAATTGGCATGCCAGGGCCTCTAGCCCCTGCAAACGAATTCCAGACATGTGCGCCCCCTTGTGCATCTGGCTTACGTGGGACCTAGAGAATCGAACCGGGGTCCTTAGGCTTCGCAGGTAAATGTCTTAACCACTAAGCCATCTCTCCAGCCCAATAAATAAGTTTTTTAAAAGTAAAAAAAAGAGCCAGGCGTGGTGGCTCACACCTTTAATCCCAGTACCCGGGAGGCAGAGGTAGGAGGATCACCATGAGTTCAAGGCTACCCTGAGACTACATAGTGAATTCCAGGTCAGCCTGAGCTAGAGTGAGACCCTACCTCGAAAAACAAGACAAAAAAAAAAAAACAAAAACTAATCTGTGTTGGGTTGCTAAAGCAGAAGAATTGCAAGTTCAAGGCCAGTTTGGACAACATACAGAGTTTCAAGTTCATCCTGACCACATAGCAAGACTTTGTCTCAAAAGACCAAAATAAGGTCTTTAATCCCAGCACATGGGAGGCTGAGATAACAGGAATGCCATGAGTTCCAGGTCACCCTGAGACTACAGAGTGAATTACAGATCAGCCTGGGCTATAGCAAGATACCCTACCTAAAAAGAAAAAGAAAAGAAAAGAAAAGAAAAGAAAAGAAAAGAAAAGAAAAGAAAAGAAAAGAAAAGAAAAGAAACGAAACGAAACAAAACAAGCTGGGCATAGTCTTAATCCCAGGACTCAGGAGGGAAAGGTAGAAGGATTGCTGTGAGCTCAAGGCCAGCCTGAAACTACCTAGGCAAGAGCAAGACCCTACCTTGGGGGGGGGGGGGCGGGAAGGGAAGACAAGTCTACAGACCTCTGATAAAGTACTGACAAGGTCAATGCTAGGATCTTTTCCATAGTCAATTCATTCTGTCTGACAAACACCAGGATTATAACCATATGCAAGGCTATACTAAAAATGAGAGCAACTGGGCTGGAGAGATGGCTTAGGGGTTAAGGCGCCTGCCTCCTAAGCCTAAGAACACTGGTTCCAATCTCCAGGTCCCACGTTTAGCCAGATGCAAAGTGACGCAAGGGCGCAATGCCGCACTTGACCGCAAGGGGGCACACACATCTGGATTTCGTTCGCAGCAGCTGAGACACTGCTGGTGCACCCAACTCTGTCTTCCTCTTCCTCTCCCTGTCTCTGTGTCTCTCTCCAAAAAAAATAATAAAAAAATAATAAATTTTTTAAAAATGAGAGCAACTTTATAAAGAAATCTTACAGGTACTGGGCTTAGAGTTGAGCCTAGAATCCCTAGTGAGGGAGGGGACTATAGGTATGGCTCAGTGGACGAATACCCACCTACAATCTCCTAGTGTGGCTTGATGGTAGAGTACTTGCCAGGCATTTAAGAGGCCCTAGATTTTATCTACAGCAATGAAAAAACAAAACAAACAAACAATAACAACAAAAATTCTCCAAAACAAAAACAGCTCTGCTTTAGGCACTTCTGGTACTGAATACAAATCTATACACTTGCTCAATCCAGCCCAGCCCCATCATCACTGGAATGTATGGTAGGACATGGCTTCAGCCACTGGTTGAAGTATGTCTGCAGGTATACTTCTCTTCTCAAGGCTGGGTGGTGAGACAGAGATCAAACCTTAGCACACTGAGGATGAGAAGACAGAGACCTCCAGATGTGGCCAAGGCCACAATGAAATACTGGTCTCTCGGCCCAAGTGAGCCCTGTTGGATCACACACTTGCCTAAGCCAGGCAGCATGGTATTATCAGCACCTAGAACCCAGAGACACCCAGCGTCCATCTACAATGCCTCCCATGTCAGCACAGCCCTTTCCCCATATAATTCACCAGTACATCTGACCACAGAGGTCTTTCACACCTGTCCCCTGTCCGGTTCCATGGGCTGCCTATTGTTTCCAGTCCAATGAAGCATGCACCTATCCCTGACAGCTATGCCATGCTGCCCCTAACCAACCCATGACCTCAGCAGGTCCCTTGCATGCCACCCAGCCTCCTTGGAACTTCACAGTGACCTCTGGGGACTAGGTGCGAAGCCAGTAAGTCACAACCAGCCTTACTGGCTCCATACTCCTCTTCCTAACCCAGACTCCCCCTCTGAGCATTACCAATGTCGGTGCCAGATGGTCATTCTCTATAAAGCAAGCTGTCCTTTGCAGGGTATTAGGCCATATCCCTGGTCTCTACCCAATAGGAGACAGGAGTACTGGAGCCAGCTGAGACAAGCAAACATGTCTAGAGTGGTAATGTCCCCTGGGCCCTAACCTCATTATGCCAAGTGGCCTCAGCCTTTGTTCCCCTCAAGTTGTCATCTGCCTAGACTGGTTTTTGAAATATTTGCTTTATTTATTTGCAAGGAGAGAGGAGGGAGGAGAGAGGAAGGAAAGGATGGAATAAGAATGGGCATGCCAGCCAGGCGTGGTGGTGCACACCTTTAATCCCAGCACTCGGGAGGCAGAAGCAGGAGGATTGCCGTGAGTTCAAGGCCACCGAGACTACATAATGAATTCCAGGTCAGCATGAACTAGAGTGAGACCCTACCTCGAAAAGCCAAAAAGAAAAAGAATGGGCAAGCCAGGGGCTTCTTGCCACTGTAAATGAACTCCAGACGCATGCACCACATTGTACACCTGGCTTTTTTGCATACTGGGAAATCAAACCCAAGCTGTCGGGTTTAGCAATCAAGCACCTTTAATCACTGAGCCATCATCCCAACCCACCTGTCTAGACTTCTAATCCCCTCATCTGGAGGGTGGACCCCAGGGTATTCCTTTTGGAAGTCCATGCCTGCCTGCCTGCCCTGCCCACTGCTCATCTCTACTCCTGCTTATATGGGCCAACCTATATGGGGGACAGTGTTGACCACAGTGAAGAGGGTAAGTTGGGGGACCTGGTCCAGAAGATATTACCCCCCACATCTCTCTCCATCTGTCATTATTAGTGTGGTGGTTTGATTCAGGTGTCCCCCATAAACTTAGGTGTTCTGAATGCCATGTCCCCAGCTGATGGCAATTTAGGAATTAAACACTCCTGGAGGTAGTGTATTGTTGGGAACAGACTTATCGATGTTATAGTCAGCTTCCTCTTGCCAGTATCTGACATACTTTCCTGTTGCTGTCTATCTGATGTTGGCCAGGAGGTGAAGTCCACCCTCTGTTCATGTCATCATTTTCCCCTGCCATCATGGAGCTTACTCTCAAGCCTAAAAGCCAAAATACCGCCCCCCTTTTTTCCCCCACAAGTTGCTCTTGGTTGGGTGTTTTTTGCCAGCAATGTAAACCTGACTGCAACAGTTGGTGAGCAGGGTGACAATTTCTTCATCTGTAGTATGGGGGACAGCAGCCACAGCAGGGAAGTAGCAAAAGCTCAAAGATCATTTGTGCAGAGCACTAGCACAAAACTAGTATATAGTAAGCCTTCAAAAGTAAGTATCAGAAGCTTAGCCATTATGTATTCATTTGCTCTCCCTTACTATCCCACCTTCCCAGTGCTCAATACAAGGCCTGAACCAGCACTGGCTCTAGAACAGCTTGCTAAATGATGCAGCAGATGCATGACAATGGGTGTGTGGGAGCACAGACAAGTAAGTATGTAAATGCAGGGAAGCACAAAGATGAACACGTATGTGGGAACATGGATTAATGAGTATGTGAATGAATGCAGGGACAGACACCAAGATGTAAGTGTACATGAATGCAAGGGAACACAGAAACAAAGATGCATGTGGGTGTGGGAATGCAGGGATGGACACAAAGATGCATGTACATGTGGGAGTAAGATGAAAGAGTACATGAATGCAGGGGTGCAAACATAAATATGTGTGCATGGCCGGGCGTGGTGGCGCACGCCTTTAATCCCAGCACTCGGAAGGCAGAGGTAGGAGGATCGCTGAGAGTTCAAGGCCACCCTGAGACTACATAGTTAATTCCAGGTCAGCCTGGACTAGAGTGAGACCCTACCTCGCAAAACCAAAAAAAAACAAAAAACAAAAACATAAATATGTGTGCATGGATACACAGACAAATTACTGCATGAATGTAGGAAACACAAAGATGCATATGTGCACGGAAGCAGAGGAACAAATGAAGACATGAAGTCAAGGACTCATAGCTGCAGAGATGCACAAGGTGAGAAGAACATGCCCATACAGATGCATGCTTGTATGGAGTAGGGAAAAAGCTTTGAGGGTGCTGGGATTACAGGTGAGCACTATCACACCCACAGAAACTGAAGCTCTTTTTAAAAAATAGAATGCACCTGGGAGGTGAAAGTGGGAGGATGAGCAAACTCAGTATGTAGCCAAGGTCATCCTTTCAGTTTGAAGCCAGCCTGCATTATGTGAGATCTTGTCTTAAAAGAAACCAAAAACAAAAGCCAAAAATAGAATACCAGAATTTTTTTCTATATTTACAGCAGAGACTGACAGGTGGAAAAAAGTTATTTAAAAATAGAAGCCAGGCTTGGTGGTGTACACCTGTAATGCCAATTCTTAGGAAGCAGAGTCAGGAGGATTGCTACAAGGTCCAGGCCAGCCTAGTGTACACAGCAAATTCCAGGCCAGCCTGGGCTATAGAAACTGTTTTAGAAAGGAAAGAACAGAGAGAAACGTAGGGGAGAATAGGATAGGGTAAGGTAGAGCAGGGATGGGGAGGGGAGGGGAGGGGAGAGGAAGAGAGGAAACTAGCTAGCTGGAAATGTAGCTAAATGGTAGAGTACCTGCATGGCATGTGTAAGGCCCTAGGTTGAATCCCTAGCCCTGAAAAAAAGAGAGAGAAAAGTTGCTGAACTTAGTGGTGCACACCTTTGATCCCAGCACGAGGGAGGCAGAGGTAGAAAGATCTGCTGTTAAGTTTGAGGCCGGCCAGAGACTACGGAGTGAATTCCAGGTCAGCCTGGGCTAGAATAAGACTCTACCTCATAAAAAAACAAAGGAAGGAAGGGATATGAAAATATACAGACATGGGCTGGGGAAATGGCTTAGCAGTTAAGGTGTTTGCCTTTGAAGCCTAAAGACCCTGGTTCAATTCCCCAGGACCCACGTAATCCTGATGCACAAGGGGGCGCATGAGTCTGGAGTTCATTGGCAGTGGCTGGGGGCCCAGGCATATCCATTCTCTTTCTGCCTCTTCCTCCCTCTCTCTCTCTCTCAAATAAATAAATAAATTGAAAAAAATACAGACATGTACACATAAGCAGCTAATGGGGTACTGCAGAGCTGGACTCCAGGTTGGCTCTGCTGTTACAAGCACAGGCAGCAATCTCCCTCCCATCTTGAAATGCAAGGGTCCCAGCATCTTCCCAAAGCCCCTGACTGTGCAGCTTCAATAATACAGGAGAACACAAAGCAGAAGCCTCATAAGCATCTATGAGAATGGTTCAAGCCAACATGGTGCAGGGCAGTGATTCCTTACCCTGCCCAGGACATCCAGAGGTAGCTTCGAGTTCATGAGTACCGGCTTGACCTTGTCACCAGAAAGCAGACCATTGATGGGTAAGAGGCTTTCAAAAATGCCATCAAATTTTGTCTTCTCCTCCACCTTGTGGGAATGAAAGAGCTGGAGTGAGTACAAAAACATACAATGAGTAACTGATTTGCACTCCTGCCTAATGGAAACCATAACCCTTGGCCACAAGATGTCTTACAACCGTTTGTGCTTTTGTTAGCTAGCATGTGTAAGGCCCTAGGTCCAATCTTGAGAGAAAGAAATGGGGTAAGAAAAGGCAGAAGATAAGAGAAATGAAGATACAGACATGAATGTCCTTGCAGTTACTGGGCTCAAAATTCTAAAACCAAATTCATGCTTTGATGGGAATAGCTCTCTGGCACGTCAGGCCTCTGGCCACAGTGAGGAGAGAGCTGACCCCATATCTTTTGTCCTTGGCAGTTGCCTATGGGGACAGGGCCTCGACAAGCCTTCACAAGGACATAAAGATCACCTCTACTGTCTCTAAGAACCCTTTCAGAAACACTGCACAGATTTAAATTAGGAGCAAATACAATCAAAATCAGCTTCAAGCCAGGTATGGTGGCTCAAGCTTGTCAATCCAGCATTTGGAAAGCTGAGGCAAGAGAGTCAAGAATTTGAGGCTAGCTTGGGCTACACTGCAAGACTCCCTCAAAAAATATCAATTTCTTGGGCTGGTGAGATAGTTTAGCGGTTAAGGCATTTGCCTATGAAGTATAAGGACCCAAGTTCAAATCCCCAGAACCCATGTAAGCCAGATGCACATGGTGGAACATGAGTATGGAATTTGTTTGCAGTGGCTAGAGGCCTTGGTATGCCCATTCTCTCCCTCTCCTGCATAAATAATTAAATAAATTAAATGGAATTTTTTATTTTTATTTTTTTGGTTTTTTGAGATAGGGTCTCACTCTAGCTCAGGCTGACCTGGAACTTACTATGTAGTCTCAGAGTGGCCTCAAACTCATGGCGATCCTCCTACCTCTGCCTCCTGAGTGCTGGGATTAAAGGCGTATGCCACCATGCCTGGCTGAATTTTTTTTTTTTAAATAAATTTCAAACACAGAAAATACTGCTTCTCACAAGTCAAAAACAAAGTGAGGGGTAGATCTCAGTGATGGAGTACTTGCTCAGCATGAGTCATGAAGCTTGGGGTTCCATCCTCAACACTTCAAGCAAGCAAGCAAGCAAGCAAGCAAACAATGCTTTTGAAAAGTGGGCTGAGGATGAGTTGGTAAAAGTGCTTGCCTAGCATACACAAAGTCTTAGGTTCAATCCCCAACACTGCATAAACAGGATGTAGTGGTATACATCTATAATTCCAATACTCAGGAAGTGGAGGATCAGGAATTCAAGGACTTCCTCAATTACGTAGTGAATCAGAGGCTAGCCTTGACTACATGAGACTCTCTTAGCATTAATAAAAACAAAAAGTAGGCTGGAGAGATGGTTCAGTGGTTAAGGCACTTGCCTGGAAAGCCTAATGATACAGGTTCAATTCCCTAGTAACCATGTAAAGCCAGATGCAAAGAGTGGTACATGCATCTGGAGATTGTGCAGTGGCTAGAGGCCCTGGCACACCCACAGTCTCATTCTTTATTTGTTTTCTTTCTCTCTCTCTCTCACAAATAAATAAATGAAATATTTTTAAAGAAAAAAAAAGATATGAAGCCGGGCATGGTGGCGCACGCCTTTAATCCCAGCACTCGGGAGGCAGAGATAGGAGGATCGCTGAGAGTTCGAGGCCACCCTGAGACTACATAGTTAATTCCAGGTCAGCCTGGACCAGAGTGAGACCCTACCTTGCAAAAAAAAAAAAAAAAAAAAAAAAAAGATATGAAGCCCATGGCTCAATGGTACTGGCATGCCCAAAGATCTGGGTCCCACTGCCAATAATGTAAGAAAAACTAAAGGTGAGAAAATGAGACAGGTGGAAACAAATGGTAGCATCTGTACCCGTTGCACATTGCCTCTGGAATAATTCTGTGCTTATTAGAAGATATCACAGCAAGGGCTGGATAAATGGCTCAGCAGTTTCAGGATCAAGTATAGTATAAAGTGGAACATGCATCTGGAGTTCATTTGCAGTGGCTGGAGGCCCTGGTGCACTCATTCTCTATCTCACCTCCCTCTCTCTCTCTCTGCTTGCAAATAAAATTAAAAAAAAATCACACTAAGGCATTCTTCATTTTCATTTTGCATGCATGTGCACATGAGTGTGGAGGTCAGAAGACAACCTCAGGAACACCATCCACCTCTTTTAAGACAGGGTCTGTTAATGACCTGAAGCTAATTAAGCTAGATTGGCTGTCCAGTGAGCCTCAGGGATCCTCCTGACTCTACCTCCCAAGCGCCAGGATTATAGGTATGCACAACCATGCTCACCCTTTTAAAATTATTTCATTTTGTGAGTCTATATATGGGTATATATGGGCACATGCATGCCAATGACATGCTTGTGGAGGTCAGAGGACAACCTTGATGTGTTAGTCTTCTCCTTTCACCTTGAGACAGGGTTTTTCTTGCTTGTTACTGGGAAGACCAGGCTGGCCTGGAGCTCCTGATCTTCCTTCCTCAGGCTTTCCAGCACTGGGATGATATGTGCCACAACTGGATGGTATTTTTTTCCTTTCTGGAAATACTACATCCTTCCAGTCTTTAAAAGTAATACACTGGAGCCGGGCGTGGTGGCGCACGCCTTTAATCCCAGCACTTAGGAGGCAGAGGTAGGAGGATCGCCGTGAGTTCGAGGACACCCTGAGACTACATAGTAATTCCAGGTCAGCCTGGACCAGAGTGAGACCCTACCTTGAAAAGAAACAAACAAACAAAAAAAGTAATACTCTGGGGCTGGAGAGATGGCTTAGCAGTTAAGGCACTTGCCTGCAAAGCCAAGGGACCCAGATTCAAATTCCCTAGGACCCACGTAAGCCAGATGCACAAAGTGGCGCATGTATCTGGGGTTTGTTTGCAGTGGCTAAAGGCCTTCGCATGTCCATTCTCATTCTCTTTCTCAAATAAATTTTAAAAATTTAAAAATATTTTAAAAGTAATACTCTGTAAGCACTGAGAAAAAGCTTTTCAGAAAGCAGTGTGAGTCAGGCATGGTGGCAAACACCATTGGTCCCAGCACTCGGAAAGCTGAGGTATGAGGATTGCCTCAAGTTCAAGGCCAGCCTGGGGCTACAGAGGGAGTTCCAGATCAGCCTGGACCAGAATGAGACCCTGCCTCGAGAAAAAAAAAAGGCAGTGTGAGCCTCAGGGAGGACAGAGTGACAGTGGAGAACTGGCTGAAGTCAGTTCTGTGTGCACGTGGATCTGTGTACTCACCAAGGCCTCATAATTTCCACTATCATTCTGATGAGCCAATAGTAATGAAGCTCCAGAATGTGCCAAGAGTTTAACTCCTGACACCTACCTGCTAACCCCAAAGGCAACTTCCAACTACAGTGAAAATGGCAACTAAAAGATATTTCACAAGCTAGTGGTATACACATCTGTCATCCTAGCACTTGGGAGGCTGAAACAAGACTGCTCAAGTTCTAGGACAGCCTGGGCTACACAGCAAGATTCTATCTCAAAAGAACAAATCCAGGCTGAAGAGATGGTTCAGTATTTAAAGGCACTTGCTTGCAAAACCTACCAGCCTGGGTTTAATACTTAAAGTGGCACATATATCTGGTGTTTGTAACAGCAAGAGACCCTGGCACACCCAAACTTTCTGCTAAAAAAAGGGGGCTGGAGAGATGGCTTAGCGGTTAAGGCGCCTGCCTGCTAAGCCTAAGAACGCTGGTTCCAATCTCCAGCGGTTCCAATCTCCAGGTCCCACGTTTAGCCAGATGCAAAGTGACGCAAGGCCGCAATGCCACAATTGCCCACAAGGGGGCATACACATCTGGATTTCATTCACAGCAGCTGAGAGACTGCTGGCACGTTCATCTCTATCTGTCTTCCTCTCCCCCTCTCTATCTGTTTCTCTCTGTCACTCTCTCCACAAATAAATAATAAATAAATAAATTTCTTTTTAAATCAGGGCTGGAGGATGGCTTAGCAGTTAGGGCTCTTGCCTATGAAGCCTAAGGACCCAGGTTCAATTCCCCAGTACCCAAAGAAGCCAGATGCACAAGATGGTGCATGTGTCTGAAGTTTGTAGTGGCTGAAGGCCCTGGCATACCCATTCTCTCTATCTGCCTCTCTCTCAAATAAATAAAATTTAAATTTAAAAAGTATAAAAAAAGAACCCTAAGCCAGGCAAGGTAGCACACACTTTTAATCCCAGCACTCAAAGGGCTAAATCACCATCATGAGTTTGAGACCATCCTGGACTACAAAGTGAGTTCCAGGTCAATCTGGGCTGTGAGATCCTGCCTAAAAACAAACAAAAATACCTAATCAAAACGGATATGCAGGAGCTGAAGAGATGGCTTAGCCACTAAGGCACTTGCCTGTAAAACCAAAGGACCAGGTTCAATTCCCCAAGACCCATATAAGACACCTGCACAAGGTGGCACATGCATCTGGAGTTCATTCGTAGTGGCTAGAGGCCCTGATGCACCTATTCTCTGTCTCTCTCTCAAATAAATAATTTTTTTAAAAAAATTTAAAAACAGGGCTAGATAAGAGGTAGGAGGATCACCATAAGTTCAAGGCCACCAAGACTACATAGTGAATTCCACATCAGCCTGGGCTACAGTAAGACACTACCTCAAAAAACCAAAAAATAAAAACAAACAAAAATTAATTTTAGGGCTGGAGAGATGGCTTAGTGGTTAAGGTACTTGCCTGTGAAGCCTACAGATTCAGGCTCGATTCCAGTACCCATGTAGCCAGCCAGATGTACAAGGTGGTGTATGCATCTGGAGTTCATTTGTAGTGGCTAAAGGCCCTGGCATGCCCATTCCCTCTATCTGCCCCCACTCAAATAAATATATAAAAATAAAGTATTTTTCAAGCTGGGTGTGGTGGCACATGCCTTTAATCCCAGCACTCGGTAGGCAGAGGTAGGAGGATTGCCATGAGTTCAAGGCCACCCTGAGACTACATAGGGAATTCCAGGTCAGCCTGGGCTAGATTGATACCCAACCTCAAAAAAAGGGGGGGGGGAGGGTTGGAGAGCTGGCTTAGTGGTTAAGGTGCTTACCTGTGAAGCCTAAGGATCAGGTTTGATTCCCCAGTACCCACATAAGCCAGATTTACAAGGCAGCGCATGCATCTGGAGTTCATCTGAAGTGGCTAGAGGTCCTAGAGTGCCCATTCTCTCTTTCTATCTGCCTTTTATTCTCTGTCTCTCTCACTCTTTCATATAAATAAATAAGTAAATCCCAAAAAATAAATTTTTTTTAAAGTTAATTTTTTTGTTTCTTTGTTTTTCAAGGTAGGGTCTCTTACACTAGCCCAGGCTACCCTGGAGTTCACTATGTAGTCTCAGGGTGGCCTTGAATTCACAGCCATCCTACCTCTGCCTCCTGAGTGCTGGAATTAAAGGTGCCCAGCAAAAATTATTTAATTAAAAAAAAAAAACCACAACATGGGCTGGAGAGATGGTTAAGGCTCTTGCCTACAAAGCCTAAGGACCTGGGTTCAATTCCCTAGTGGTGCACTTGTCTGGAGTTTGCAGTGGCTAGAGGCCCTGACATGCCCATTCTTTCTATCTGCCTCTTTCTCCCTCTCTCCCTCAGAAATAAATAAATAAATAAGCAAATAAGCAAACAAACAAACAAATATATGTTTTTTTAAAAAAGACAACAACAACAAACAAAAGTGTCTCCCTAAATTCCATGGCTGCTTACAGACAGAACAGATGACAAACAGTACTATAGAATGCTTTGCACCTTATCATAAATGGCCAATCCACCCATGAAGTACAGCGTGGGGGTGTACGTCTCACTTACCCTCACAGCCCAATGGGTTTCTGCTGAAGGTGGTGTGGCCATCAGTGGGCTGCTGGTATCATGCTGAGGAAGAGAGAGATATGGTGCCTCGTGACTGAGGAGGTAAATGACAAGAGGAGGCAGTGACTAAAAAGGATCACATTTCAAAGTGCTTTCCAGAAAGTGGAAGACCAGAAAACACGTAATGACCTTATAACCCACCAATTTCACTCCTATGTATATAGAGCCAAAAGAAATAAAAACAGGAGTACATACTATTCACAACAGCCGAAAGGTAGAAACACCCTAAATGTCCAGTGGCTGATCAATATTGCGTGGTCCAGACACACAAAATAGAGTACCATGAAAATAATAAAACCTTGAGCTATGCTATAAATGTGGATGAAGCTCAAAACCATGCCGAGTGAAAGATGCCAGACACAAAAGGCTACATACTATGTGACTATTTATAGAAACATCTTAGGCAAATCTAGAGACTGGGAGGAGGAGAACTGATGGTTATGACATGGGTCAGTGTTTCCTGTTTGAACTAGACAGAAATGGTTATACAGAGCTAGAGAGATGGCTTAGCAGTTAAGGCATTTGCCTGCAAATCCAAAGGATCCCGGTTCAACTCTCCAAGACCCACATAAGCCAGATGCACAAGGGGGTGCACGCGTCTGCAGTTCATTTGCCGTGGCTGGAGGCCCTGGCGTGCCCATTCTCTCTCCCTTCCTCCTTCCCTCCTCCTCCCCCATAAGTATATAAATAAAATAGGAAAAAAAGTTTTTTCTTTAAAAAAAAGAAATGGTTATACAATACCATGAATTTGCTAATACCATGGGACTATGCATTTCAAAATGGCAAATTTTATGTGAATTTTGCATTAACTATAATGAAGAGAAAATGACAGAAAACACAAAACTGTTACATATGCATGCATGCACACAGAGATCACTGCAAGATGTGAAAGCTGGCACACTCACAAATTTAGGTGGTGGCATGCTGAGGCTGAGATTGCTCAGGGTGACTTCATGGCCGCTCTGTGCACAGGCCACCAGTCTCAGTGCAACATAGAAACCCTGTGAACCCAAAAGAGAGGACGTGTCAACACCAAAGGCAAGGACAGTAGGGTGCAGGAGAGCTTCCACTTCTAACAGTAGACTGTAGAAGCAACTTGGAGAGCCAGGCTGCACTGAGCTTGGTCTGAAGGCACAGTTTCAATAAGCATGCTGAAACATACTTGGTATCCAGAACACTGCAAAAGTGTAAGTAAATTTATTTTCCCAAGACAATGAGCTTCTAACATTAGGGAACTGCTAGACTGTGTAAATGAGTACTTAGCCTGCTCAGAATGGCAAATGATAGATCATATGTGTGCATTTTATGTTATTTTATCTTCTGTTTTTGTGGGGCAGGGGATGGAACACAGAGCCTCATGCATACTAAGAATGTGCTCTACCACTGACCTGTGCCCCAGCCCAGGGGTCTGATTTTTAAAAATTGGTTTGGGCACTAGGGATGTGGCTGAGTGGCACAGCACTCACCTAGCATGTGAAAGGCTCTGGGTTTGATATGAAGCACCACAAAAAATATAAATAAATAAATAAATAAATAAATAAATAAATAAATAAATAAATAAAAGAAACAGAAACAAATGGTTTGCGGGAGACACTATTGTTCAAGAATTACTCTTTAGGAATTCTTGGGATCCCCTTGGATCCACTAAGCAGAACATCCCAGTAGTCTGACATGGACCTGATTTTCCACTGGGAACAGAGAAACTGAAGTAGACTGCTATCTGGCACCTGCACTCTCCCCACTCCCTGACTCAGAACTGCCACACCACAAGCTTTGTAAGCTGATAAGGTACCCCCTCTTTTTTTTTTCTTTTTTTTTTCGGTTTTTCAAGGTAGGGTCTCACTCTGGCCCAGGCTGACCTGGAATTAACTATGTAGTCTCGGGGTGGCCTCGAACTCACAGCGATCCTCCTACCTCTGCCTCCCGAGTGCTGGGATTAAAGGCGTGCTCCTCCCTCATTTTTTCATTGTTTTTTGACAGAGTTTCATCATGTAGCCCAGGCTATCCTGGAACTCCCCATCCTCCTGCCCCTTAGCTGTTTAGTGCTAAGATGACAAGAGTGTATAACCACACTTTTTTCTTTTGGACAATCAATCCCCTGGCCTAAGAATATGTAATGTTTTAAAACTGCAACCACAGTAGCATTTCAGAGAATCCTTCCAAAGACCAGCTACACCTTCTACAGGCTAATGTCCACATAAGCCGTAAAGGAATGTGGAACATCACACAGGAGCTGAGATAGGGAATAAGAGGACAGTTAGGGATTCCACCTTGGACAAAAGGAAGCAGCCATGTACCACAAATCTTAAGGAAGAAGAGGATACGGTGGCAGATGCCCAGCTGCAAGGTTTGAAACACAAAAATGACAGACCTTGGCAACACCAACTGAGGTTCCAGTAACTAACTCACAACTAGGACCCCTTCAATTCCTGTCACTATAGTCTGCAAAATGCCATCTGTGTGGGTTCCATCTCCAACCTCGCAAGGAAAAAGAATTCTTCCTGTAGGACATTGCTCAACAACAAAACCACCATGATGTGGAGCAGCCCAGGCAAGGCCACAGTGTGATTCCACAGGGCAGATGCTACAAGAAGAATCTCTCAGTGCCAGCACTGTTTCATATCCTGGCTACCCTGGTGAGAGTTACAAAACTCTATCTACACAGCATCACAGAACACATGCTGCCAAAGAGTGAGTGAAAACTGGTTAAGTCCTGTGAAGGTTTCAACTTGGGACCGAATGTTATGCATTGCTTGATTCTGTTCATAACACTGCATTCGTGGACTCCATCAGTGCGGGAAAACTACTTACAGGCTCTCAGGGCCTGGAGGTGCTGCTCAGTAGTGAGCACTTGCTGAACATGTGTGTAGTCCTCAGTTTTACCCCCATCACCACAAAAAAAAAGGAAAAGAAATACATAAGAACCCACCAAATTATTTTTGGAACTTCCACAAGAATTCTAAAATGATTTTAACTATTCTCTCTCTTTTTCTTTTCTTTTCTTTTTTTTTTTTTTTTTTTTTTGAGGTAGGGTCTTGCTCTAGCTCAGGCTGACCTGGAATTCACTATGTTGTTCAGGGTGGCCTTGAAGTCATGGCGATCCTCCTACCTCTGCCTCCCAAGTGCTGGGATTAAAGGCATGCACCACCATGCCCAGCTTGGTTTTTTTAAATATTTTTATTTTTATTTAGTTTGAGAGTGGGGGGGAGGGAGGGAGGGAGAAGGACAGAGAAAGAAGCAACTAGAGATAGTGGCCTCCAGCCACTGCAAATGAACTCCAGAGGCATGCGCCCCCTTGTGCATCTGGCTTACGTGGGTACTGTCCTGGGGAGTTAAACCTGGGTCATTTGGCTTTGCAGGCAAATGCCTTATCAACTAATCCATCTCTCCAGCCCCTTAACTATTTTCTTTTGAAGCAGGGTCTTACATATCCCAGGCTAGCCTTGAACTTCCTATGTAGCTAAGGCTAGCTTTGAACTTCTGATTCTCTTGCTTCCCCAGTGCTGGAATTATAGGTGTGCTGCACCACCAGTTTTTTGTAAGGTTAGGGATGGAACCCCAGGCCTCACACATGCTAGGCAAACACCTCACATCCTCAGTGCCCTCCCCTCCAAAAATTATTTTGATATGAAAGTCTTTTTTTCTTGAGAGGAGGGATTGTCAAGGTAGGGTCTCACTCTAGCCCAGGCTAACCTGGAATTCACTATGTAGTCTCAGGGTGTCCTTGAACTTACGGTCATCCTCCTACCCCTGCCTTCCAAGTGCTGAGATTAAAGGTGTGTGCCACCACACCTGACAATGGTCTTAAAAACATTTCAATCATCAGTAAAGTCAAAAAATAGTCAAAGAAATGTCTACTAAGTAAGATCGTTCAGAGGTTTTCAAGACCCACATTTCAAAATGAGAACTTCTTACTTTAAGTTTGAGGGCTATGCCTATTCTGATAACTTTACAGGTGGACAGACATGGAAGGTATTTTTGTATTCACCCACCTAGGGCTCCCAGCCCCTCCCCCTGCTCCATGTGTGTGGATATACCTGTTTGTCCAAGAACCCTTTACCTTCTGGGTCAGCCAAGTCCCATATCTGTGGAAATACAAAACCACCTGTGAGAAAGATTGTATTCAATGTCCTCACGTGACAGAACAAGAACCGTCATCACTGCCCGTCCGCTGTGGGCATACAGACTGGGCTCAACTGACCAGGTGAATGGCCTGTGATGGGTGTGGGGCCATTTGGTGGCAGGACCCACCTGGCTCTCAGTCTGGTGGTGTTTATTTCAACAATACACTCCAACACAAACTACAGCTATCAAGATCCCAAAAACACTCTGGTCTCGTCTGCTACCTAAGCAGTAAAGGTGGCTCCATCCTGGCATGTGGACAGGTTTAGCTTGCCTGCCTGCCTGCTTGCTTGCTTGCTTGCTTGCTTTCTTTCTTTCTTTCTTTCTTTCTTTCTTTCTTTCTTTCTTTCTTTCCTTCCTTCCTTCCTTCCTTCCTTCCTTCTTTCTTTCTTCGAGGTAGGGTCTCACTCTAGCTCAGGCTGACTTGGAATTCACTCTGTAGATCAGGGTGACCATGAACTCACAGCAACTCTCCTACCTCTGCCTCCCAAGTGCTGGGATTAAAAGCATGTGCCACCATGCTCGGCTTTCTTTCTTTCTTTAAATATGTTGGTCAGATTCCCCCAGTGCTGGGATCATAGGCATGCACCCTTATGAAAGGCTTCCAGGGAAGGGTATGCACAGATGCACCTCTGCCTCCAGGAGACAGAAGCATGCTCACTATTCATTGTCCCTACCTTCCCCAGGATGATGTCTGAGAGTCCTGACTTCTTCAGAAACAGTGCTGCCTCGCTGGCCCCAACTCTCCCTGTATGTGCTGGATCAACCTGTAGTGGGAAAGCAAGAGTTGGCACGGCTCTTCACAAACACAGGAGCATTAATGAGTGCCTGCTCATTAATGATGCAAAGGCAGAGGAGAACAGACTGTTGCTTAGGCCTTGCTTCAATTAGATATGTGTCCAGTTTATCTGGTCCCCAGCTTGACCCCACAAAAACAGCAGAATACATGTTCAGTATATGCAAGGCCCTGGGGTTTCAACCCCAGTATTAATGCACACATGTGCATACACATCATTGGTTAAACTTACCTGCTTATAATAAGATTCATATAATGGATTTCCACCAGGAATCTATAAAAAAAAAAAGAAAAGAATTATAATTACAAAAATTGGTCACCAGGGCTGGGGAGACAGCTCAGTAGTTAAAGGTACTTGCCTGCAAAGTCTGCTGACAAATACTGGTCATGAGTGAACAGAGCCCTTTGGGGGGAAACGTGCCCCTCACACCTTGGTGCTTTGCTTCTTTGGGGCAAAGCACCAATCTTCCTACCTTAGCCTCCCCAGTGCTACAATTATAGGTATACGCCACCTCACTTGGCTTCAGACAGCCTTGAACTTCTGCCTCGGCCTCTTTAGCAGCTAGGCCACCACACAATTTTGTAATTACCAAAATATATCACAGTGCAAGTCAAAATGTGTGCTCTTCAAACAACATGAAGTGTTTCAGATACCAACATTCCACTTACTCAACTTAAAAAATAGTCAGCACTAACCAGGCATGGTGGTACAAACCTTTTATCCTAGCACTTGGGAGGCAGAGGTAGGAGGACTGCCATGAGTTTGAGGCGATCCTGAGACTACATAGTGAATTCCAGGTCAGCCTGGGCTAGAGTGAGACCCTACCTCGAAAATAAAAATAAACCTTTAATCCCAGCACTTGGGGGACAGAAGTAGGAGTACTGCTGTAAGTTCAAGGCCAGCCTGAGACTACATGGTGAATGCCAGGTCAGCCTGGGCTACAGCAAGATCCTACAAAAAAAAAAAAAAAAAAAAAAAACCAGCAAAACCACAGGCTGGAGAGATGGCTTAGTGGTTAAGGCCTACAAAGCCTAAGAACCTAAGTTTAGTTTCCCAGAACCCAGGTAAGCCTGGATAAGACATAGGGGGGTGCTTGGGTCTGGAGTTCATTTGTATTGGCTAGAGGCCCTGGTGTGCCCATTCATTCTCAATCTCACTCTCTCTCTCTCTAATAAATAAATATTATTTTAAGAAGCATCAATGAACTGGGCATGGGAGTGTACCTCTAATCCCAGCACTAGGGAGATGAGGCTTTGAGTTCAAGGCCAGCCTGGGCTAGAGTGAGACCCTAACCTTAAAACAACAATAGTACCTAGTTTGGGTGCAAACACTGGGGTCTTGGGAACTAGCAGGGGTGGTGATACAGAGTCTGTCAGATGATGGGATTTCACCTGGTTCACAAACTCTCAGTGAAAAGACAACAGCTGTGTTCTACTCCCCAGGTTTTGGTAAGTCATCATGAGTCAATACACACAGGGCTGACCAGTTTTTCGCCTGTCTGGGTTGGGTCTCCACCCATCCTCGTCCTCTACCAGCCATTGGAGGGATAGTACACAAATCCAACACTGTAGACATCTGCTTCTACTGTGAAGCAAGAAATCCTCAGCCTAGCACCAAGGACACCCCATCTAGTCCAGGACCTCTAGCCACTACCAATCAGCTCAGCACCTTGTCTAATCTCCCATGGCTAAAGCATCATAAAGGGTCCAGCCTGGCTAGCAGCCAATGTTATATAGTTCCCACTAAACCCATCTCCTCCCATGCTGACCTCAACAGGATGTCCTTCAGTGAGGAAGAAGGGGACACCTGCAGCAATGAGCCAAGCCAGCAGAGAACAAAGCAGTCACCAAACGTTGGCTGTAAAACCTTCCACATACCTGGGCATCCCAGCACTTGAAAGCTGAGGAGGCAGGAGGAGTTTCAGAATAGCCTGGACTATGTACTGAGACCCTGTCTCAAAACAACACAAATAAAAATAAAAAGTAAAAGTTCCCCATATTGGGGCTTTCCAGGATGTAAAGTTCATCAAGTGCAGGCAATTTCTGACTCCATGAGGAGTGATAAACCCTCAGGAGGGAACAGGGCTTTAGTGGCTCCATCTGAACGGATTCATGCTCTATTATCTGGGAGTGCCTTTCTGGGAAAGGTCAAGTTCCTCTTCCTCCTAGGCCTCCCCCTCCCTCTTTGGTCCCTGCTACTTGGGAGGCTGAGGTGCAAGGATCACTCCAGCCCAGGAGTTCAAGGCCTGCCTGGGATACATAATGAGATTGGTCTTAAAAGAGGGGAGGGGTGTGGATTGAGGATGTGGCTCAGTGGCACAGCAGTTACTCAACATGCATTAGGCCCTGGATTTCATCTCCACAAGGAAAGATTCCATCTCTAGGAGTGAGGGAGACAGAGGGAGAGAAAATAAAGACTGTGGACAAAGGTCAGTATATGGGCACAATGGCCCAACCAGTTCCTTCCCTTAGGCCTAGTGGCCTTGCCTGACACTGTCCCTGGGGAAGCAGCACAGAAAGGACCAGGGATAGTCACTCTTAGCTGCTTCTACTTATTATTTTTATTTATTTACTTTTTTTTGGGGGGGGGGTGCGAGGCAGGGTCTCACTCTGGTCCAGGCTGACCTGGAATTAACTCTGTAGTCTCAGGGTGGCCTCAAACTCTCGGCAATCCTCCTACCTCTGCCTCCCGAGTGCTGGGATTAAAGGCGTGCGCCACCACGCCCAGCTCGATATTTATTTACTTTTTTCTCTCTCCCTCCTTCCTTCTCTCTCTCCCTCCATATCTCTCTCTTTTTCCCAAGATAGGGTCTCACTCTAGTCTAGGCTGACCTGGAACTCACTGTAACTCCAAGGTAGCCTCAAGTTCACAGTGATCCTACCTCAACCTGCCAAGTGCTACAATTAAAGGTGTGTGCCATCACAACCGGCTTTATTTGCCCTTTAGTTGTTGTTCTTGTTTTTTGAGGTAGGGTCTCGCTCTAAGAGCTCAGAATGTCCTAGAATTCACTGTGTAGTCTCAGGCTAGCCTCAAACTCACTGTGACCCTCCTACCTCTGCCTTGCAAGTACTGGGACTAAAGGCATGCACCACCACACCAATTTTTCTTTGCTTTCTAAAAATTTTTATTTATTTGATTTATTTATTATTTGAAAGAGAGAGAAGCAGATAGCAAATGGGCACACCAGGACCTCCAGCCACTGCAAATGAACTCCAGACACATGCACTACAGCTACCTTGTGCATCTGGCTTACATGGATAATGGGAAATCAAGCCTGGGTCCTTAGGCTTCCAAGTCAAATGCTTTAACTACTAAACCATCTCTTCTCTTAGAGACAGGGTCTTACTATGTAGCCCAGTTCCTTCTCAAACCCCACCATCTTCCTGCCTCAGCTTCCTAAGCACTAAGGATAACTGACCAGCACCCTTAAGCTTCTTTAGATGATATTGTCCAGACATCATCCTGCATGACCTCCTGGTTTTAAAACTCTGACATGTTTCCAGAACAATATTCCCAGAGCAGTAAGATTGACAGAAAGGAGACAAAGTAAGTTAGATGATTTGTCACTGTGAAAAAAGGTGCAGTGACTATATACACACAGCTACAAACACCTGCTACAGACCTTAGACGACAAAAGCCACTCCGCCCAAACATGGAGTTACAGATTTAAAATAAACCATTTTTTAAAGATTTTATTTTTATTTATTTATTTATTTGAGACAGAGGGAAAGAGAGGGAGAATAAGAATGGGCACGCCAGGGCCTCTAGCCACTGCAAACTCCTCCAGATGCGAGCACCCCCGTGTGCATCTGGCTTACGTGGGACCTGGAGAATCAAACCGGCATCCTTGGGCTTCACAGGCAAATGCCTTAACCACTAAGCCATCTCTCCAGCCCATAAAATAAACCTTTTTGAAAGATTCCATGGTTTACAAGGTTTTCTTTTTAAATATTTTATTTTTATTTATTAGAGACAGAGAGAGGGAAAGGGAGTGAGGGAAAGTGAGAATGGGTGCGCCAGGGCCTCTGGCCACTGCAAACAAATTCCAGACACATGCGCCACCATGTGCCTCTGGCTTACATGGGACCTGGAGATTCGCAGGCATGTGCTTTAACCACTGAGCCATCTCTCCAGCCCTACAAGAGGTTTTCAAGCAGCTATGACTCAAGTGAAGAAGAGCTGTGGGTTCCAGGCTCAAACTTTCTAAATGCTTAAGAGTGACAAAGTTCATGCTTGAGCCCACAAGTTCAAGAGCAGCCTAAGCAACATAGAGAGACCCTGTCCCAAAACAAAAACAAAAGTAGAGTGACCAGATTCAAAAATCCAGAGGGGGCTGGAGAGATGTCTTAGCAATTAAGGTGCTTGTCTGCAAAGCCCATGTTCAACTCTTCAGATCTCACGTAAACCAGACACACAAGGTGGCACATGCTTCTGGAGTTTAATTTCAGTGGCTGGAGGCTCTGGGGCACCAATTCCAGAGAAATCAGGCCCCAGGTATCCAGAAAAGCTGCCACACACTTGACGCATTGCTGGCCACCTGTGCTAAGAACCACCCCCAAACATCCTTGAGTGTCTACGTCTGAAGATCATAAAAGATGGTTTCATATGGGAACCCCAGGAGACATGGGACAGTGACAACACAGACAGGTTTCCATTTACTTTTATTTATTTTTTATTTTTGGAGAGAGACACACAGAGAGACAGACAGAGGGAGAGGAAGACAGAGAATGGGTGTGCCAGCAGTCTCTCAGCTGCTGTGAACGAAATCCAGATGCGTGCGCCCCCTTGTGGGCAAGTGTGGCGTTGCGCCTTTGCGTCACTTTGCATCTGGCTAAACGTGGGACCTGGAGATTGGAACTGGGTTCTTAGGCTTAGCAGGCAGGCGCCTTAACCGCTAAGCCATCTCTCCAGCCCCCATTTACTTTTAATACACACATTTGAGGTGCTACATAGAGTTGGGAAGGATAGCAGATTTCAGACATAAATTGCCACAAGGTCAATGGAGCCACATATGCAAGCTGCCCTACTGTGTCACTGTCAAATTCCCTAATCCCCAAACCCAATCCTCCAGCCATTGTCAATCTGTGTCATGGGCTCAAGCAGAGACCTTGGTCATAGTTGTCCCCAAAAGCAAGCCTTCATAGATAAGAAACGGTCCTTGCAGGCTGAGAGCCACCACCCAAGGTGTCCACGTGTATAAGACCCAAAAGTAACCCTTGCCCCCAGCCCATAAGACAAAAAGGTCCTTCTACATAAGAACGTGTATAGGCTGAGAGCCACCACCCAAGGTGTCCACGTGTATAAGACCCAAAAGTAACCCTTGCCCCCAGCCTCAGGTACCTACCTAGTTCAAAGCCAGCCTGGGCTACATAAGAACCTGTCTCAACCTACCCCTCCCCAATAAAATAAATAAGTTTATTGACTGCTGGCTCAGTTTTATAACCAGCAAACTTTTCTTTTCCCAAACACAGTCTCACTTTGTTGCCTTGGTAGATGGACCTGGTACAATATAGCACAGGCTGGTCTTTAAAGTTCAGCACTCCTTCTGCCTCCTGATACTAGGATTCAGGCAGCATACATATCACTCTTTTTTTTAATTTTAATTTTTTATTTTTTTATTTTTGGAGAGAGAGACAGAGACAAAGAGGGAGAGGGAGACAGAGAATGGGCGCGCCAGCAGTCTCTCAGCTGCTGTGAACGAAATCCAGATGTGTGCGCCCCCTTGTGGGAAAGTGCGGCATTGAGCCCTTGCGTCACTTTGCATCTGGCTAAACGTGGGGTGGGACCTGGAGATTGGAACTGGGTTCTTAGGCTTAGCAGGCAGGCGCCTTAACCGCTAAGCCATCTCTCCAGCCCACATCATCACTCTTAACCTCCAGCATCAAATATAATCCCCCCAACCATGTTATAGGACTGATATCATGCTAGCCACAATTCACAGTGGGAAAATTGATCTTCCTCTGTTCCAGCAATGAAAAATGGAAAACCGCTGGACTGGGAGGCCCTTGCTGGATGTTAACTAGCTACAAAGACAACCCAGGCATGGCAGAGCTTTAGGAGTCATGTGTGTATGCTGGCCTGGGAAAAGGCAGACACAACGGTATGGGATGATGCATTTTATTAAAACAAAGAGGTCAAGGCCAGACTCTGCTAGTATATATAAATGTACTTGAAAATGGCCACAACCTGTCATTTCCCCTACCTGGTTATATTGTTCAGTGCTGCTGCCAAGGGCTGTAGGAAGAGAGGCACAGACACAGTCCCAAAAGACATTCTGGTTTGAGATCCTATTTGGAAAAACAGTACAGATGCAAAAACCACAGTCTGCAGAAGTGTTCATGACATTCTAAATATCTGGCTTTCCCAACCAACATCTACCATGTGTCCAGACCCCCTCTCCATGGGTAGGCTGCTCTGCACTCTGTAGGTGAGGACACTGAGCTGAGTCACATAAGCAAGCTGAAAACTGGAACTTATCCAGGCGTAATGGCTACACCTTTAATCCCAGCACTTGGGAGGCAGAGGTAGGAAGATTGCTGTGAGTCCGAGGCCAGTCTGAGATTGCACAGAATTCCAGGTCAGCTTGGGCTGGAGCGAGCCCCTACCTCAAAATAAAAAAAGAAAAAAGAAAGAAAAGAAAACGGGGACTTAATTCCTGAGGCAAAGGGACAACATTGGGGCATGTGTGACTTCCTGGAAAGACAGCTTTTTTGAATTTTTAATTTTTTTTTGGTTTTTTAAGGTAGGGTCTCATTCTAGCTCAGGCTGACCTGGAATTCACTATGTAGTCTCAGGGGGCCCTCAAACTCATGGCGATCCTCCTACCTCTGCCTCCCAAGTGCTGGGATTAAAGGCGTGCACCACCATGCCCGGCATAAGACAGCTTTTTTCACTCCCCATCAGAGCTGAGGATTTTTACACTGAAAATGAGGAGCTTCTTTAGACCATGGGGACAAAAAAAGACATCTCAATTTAGAAATGAACAAAGAAGTAGAGCAAAGTGATATACACCTTTAGGCCCAAGTGTAGGCAGCTGTAGCATGTGTACATGAGTTTGAGGCTAGCATGGGCTAAATAGCAAGCTCTGTTCTGGGTTTCCTCCCCAGCACCTAATCAAGAAAGATGGAAAGAAAGGCTGGGCATGGGTGGTGCATGCCTTTAATCCCAGTACTTGGGAGACAGAGGTAGAAAGATTACTGTGAGTTTGAGGCCACCGTGAGACTACATAGTGAATTCCAGGTCAGCCTGAGCTAGAGTGAAACCCTACTTCAAAAAACCAACCTGAGCTAGAATAAGACCCTACCATGAAAAACCAAAAAAAAAAAAAAAGAAAGAAAGAAAGAAAGAAAGAAAGAAAGAAAGGAAAGGAAAGGAAAGGAAAGGAAAGGAAAGGAAAGGAAAGGAAAGGAAAGGAAAGGAAAGGAAAGGAAAGGAAAGGAAAGGAAAGGAAAGGAAGCCAGGCGTGATGGCACATGCCTTTAATCCCAGCACTTGAGAGGTAGAGGTAGGAGGATTGTCATGAGTTCAAGGCCACCCTGAGACTACATAGTGAATTCTAAGTCAGCCTGGGCTAGAGTAAGACCCTACCTCAAAAATTAAAGTAAAATAAAATAAGGTGGAAAGAATATTAATACCACTCTTACTGTTGATCAGAGAAGCTTCTTTTTGCAAATGGCTGGTGAGACTCAAAACTCCTTAACGTGCTCTGAGAATAGAGTCTGTTGAGAACTCAGCACTAAAAGATTACTCTATCTCACCCTCCAAGGCTCAGGGACCATCACAGAAGAAAAGGCAGAAAGAGCCAACGAGTAGTGAGTAAGACTTTGGGACATCATCCTCTAGGCACTCATGTAACTGGCACACCCATGACCTCAAAGTGGTTGTTGGCTATCATTACTCCACAAGATCTGCACAATACTGAGCCTAACAACATTTTAAATGGATAATAACGGAAGAGGGCAAAAAAAGCAAGAGACATCAAAATAGAAAGCATTCGTTGAAATTGGGGAGTGGGGGACATGATGAAAGGGGACTATGATTAAATTTTATCATATCCATATGTGAAAGTTCTCAAAAACAAAATAGCCAGAGGTGGTAGCACATGCCTTTAATCTCAGCACTTGGGATGCTAAGGTAGGAGGATGAATAGGAGGATCACCATGAGTTTGAAGCCAGCCTGGGTTAGAATGAGACCCTGTCTTGAAAAAATAAATATAAGAGAAAGATGACAGAAGAAAGATACATAACAGGGTTTTAAAAAAATTCCTTTTCACCAACAATTTAAAAGCAGAATGAAGGCTGGAGAGATGGCACTTGTCTTCAGTGTCTAACGAATGGGTTTCAATTCCCCAGTACCTACATAAAGACAGATGAACAAAGTGGAGCATGCATCTGGAGTTCACCTGCAGTGGCTAGAGGCCCTGGTGCTTCCATCCTCTGCCCCCCCCCCGTTTGCAGATTTAAAAAAATAATAAGAACAGGTTGAATATTTCTTACCAAAAAATGTTTCCCATTTGGGATTTTGTTCAGACTTTCAGATTATGGAATACTTTCTTTTTGTTTTGTTTTTGGTGTTTGTTTTTTTTTAAGGTAGGGTCTTAGTTTAGGTGAGGGTGACCTGGAACTCACTCTGTAACCAGGCCATCCTCCTACCTCAGCATCCTATCTTTTGTTTTTGTTTTCTTGAGACAGGGTTTCATGTAGCTAGCCCACATTAGCATTAAACTCCATATATAGTAGAACATAGTCTTGAATTTTTGATCCTCCTGCCCCACCTGCTGAGTGCTGAGATGATGGGTATGCACCACCTTTCTGAGTTTATGCAGTTGGGGATGGAATCCAGGGTTTTGTGTATGCTAGGCAAGACTACCACTGAAACACACCCCAGCCCCCAGACTGTGTAATATTTTATATTATATACATTGAATTATTTTATAAATGGGACCCAAGTCTAAACACAACATTCAGCTTTCTTTTTTGTTTTGTTTTTTTGAGGTAGGGTTTCACTTTAGCCCAGGCTGAAATTAACTATGAAGTCTCAGGCTAGCTTTGAACTCACAGTGATCCTCCTACCCCTGCTGGGATTAAAGGTATGTGTTACCATACCTGGCTTTCAGTTATGTTTAATATACACTTTATACATATACAGAAGTTGAAGGTAGGTTCAAACTATATTTTCAGTACACATTATGCTTTGACTACAACCTGACCCATAAGGTGAAGTATGGACCCTTGCACTTGTGGTATTATGTCTGTGTTTAAAGTTTCAGATTTGAGCCAGGCATGGTGGCACACGCCTTTAGTCCCAGCACTCAGGAGGCAGAGGTAGGAGGATTGCCATAAATTCGAGGCCACCCTGAGACTACATAGTGAATTCCAGGTCAGCCTGAGCTAGCGTGAGACCCTACCTCAAAAAAAAAAAAAAAAAAACTTTCAGATTTGGAGGCTGGAGAGATGGCTTTGCAGTGAAGGCACATGCCTGCCAAGCCTAAGAACGCCCATTAGATTCTCCAAGTCCTACGTTTAGCCAGACATAAAGAGATGCAAGGGTGCAATGCCACATTTGCCCACAAGGAGACACACACACCTGGAGTTCATTCACAGCGGCTGAGAGGCTGCTGGCATGCCCATTCTCCCCCCCCACCCTCCTCTCTCTGCCTCTTCCTCTCTCTCAAAAAAAAGTTTCAGATATGGCTGGAGAGATGATTTAGACGCTTGGCTGAAAAACCTAAGGACTCAGGTTCGATTTCCAGTACCCACGTAAACCAGATTCACAAGGAGTGCCTGTGTCTGGAGTTCATTTGCAGTGGCTGGAGGTCTTGGCATGCCGATTCTCTAGCTTCCCTTCCCCTCTCAAACAAATAAATAAAAATAAAATATTTTTTTTAAAGCTTCAGATTTTGTCCAGGCATTTTGGTGCAAGCCTTTAATCCCAGCACTCAGGAAGGAGACAAAGGTAGAAGGATCACTGTGAGTTTGAGGCCAGCTGAGACTACAAAGTGAATGCCAGGTCAGCCTGGGTTAGAGTGAGACGCTACCTGGAGGTACAGGGGGAGAGTTTCAGATTTTGAAGTATTTCCCATTTGGGTTTTAAGATGAGTGATGTTAACCTGTATTACACGTACTAAAAGGGGATGCTTGTTTTGATATTTGACAAAGTCAAAACCAGCCAATGGGCTGGAGAGATGGCTTAGCAGATAAGGCACTTGCCTATGAAGCTTAAGAACCCAGGTTCGGGCTGGAGAGATGGTTTAGTGGGTAAAGCATTTGCCTGAAAAGCCAAAGGTTCAATTCTCCAGGACCCACGTAAGCCAGATGCACAAGGGGGTGCATGCATCTGGAGTTCATTTGCAGTGGCTGGAGGTCCTGGCACACCCATTCTCTTTCTGTGTGTCTCTCAAATAAATAAATAAAATACATATTTTTTTTTTTTAAAGAAAAAGAACCCAGGTTCGATTCCCCAGTACACACATAAGCCGGATGCATTTGGAGTTTGTTGGCAGTGGCTGGAGGCCCTGGCGGGCCCACTATTTCTCTATAGCCCTCTCTCTCTCTCTCTCTCTCTGTCTCTCAAATAAATAACTATTTCTTTTAAAAACACTATTGCACAGACCTGACAAAGGTGGACATAACACATGCTGGGCCCTGCCATGAAGCTTGAACCAGTCCCAACTGTGTGGGGAACCATGGGACCACACACAATGTGATCACCTTTTATATGCAGGGTTAGTGTGATTCCTCCCCATCTTCAGCCACACTTTCTTAAAACTATTCTCAAACAGATATAAAAGGGAGAGGTATTAAAATGGCTTTTAAAACTTATAAAAGATTAAAGTGGAAGAAGGTAATCTACTGAACTTCAAGGCTTTTTATACAGCCACAGCAACTGATTAGGTGTGACAGGGAACTGAGAGACTGCCTAGCAGTTAAGGTGATTGCTTACAAAGCCTAACAGCCTGGATTTGATTCCCTAGTACCCACATAAAGCCAAACGCACAAAGCGGCATGCATTTGGAATTCATTTGCCATGGCAGGAGGCCCTGGCACACCCATAGTCACATTTTCTGTCTGCCTCTCTCTCTCTCAAATAAATAAATAAATAAATAAATAAATAAATAAATAAATAAATATTTTAAGAAGGTGTGACAGATGTCAATAAAAAAGTTTTTTAAAAAGGTGTGGGGTTGGAGAGATAAGTTAGCAATTAAGGTGTTTGCCTGCAAAGCCAAAGGACCCAGGTTCGATTCTCCAGGACCCACATAAGCCAGATGCACAAGGTGGCACATGCATCTGGAGTTCATTTGCAGTGGCTGAAGGCCCTGGTGCATCCATTCTCTATCTGCCTCTTTCTTTCTCTTTCTTTCTTTCTTTCTTTCTTTCTCTCCCTCTCTCTCTCTCTCTCACACACACACACACACACACACACTTTTTCTCACTCTCTCTCAAATAAATAAATATAAATATATATATATATATATATATATATATATATATATATATATATATATTTTAAGAAGGTGTGACAGATGTCAATAAAAAAGTTTTTTAAAAAGGTGTGGGGTTGGAGAGATAAGTTAGCAATTAAGGTGTTTGCCTGCAAAGCCAAAGGACCCAGGTTCGATTCTCCAGGACCCACATAAGCCAGATGCACAAGGTGGCACATGCATCTGGAGTTCATTTGCAGTGGCTGAAGGCCCTGGTGCATCCATTCTCTATCTGCCTCTTTCTTTTTCTTTCTTTCTTTCTTTCTTTCTTTCTTTCTTTCTTTCTCTCCCTCTCTCTCTCACACACACACTTTTTCTCACTCTCTCTCAAATAAATAAATAAATAAATAAATAAATAAATAAATAAATAAATAAAGTTATTTTTTAAAAAGGTGTGATACATTAGAGGGCCAAGCAATGAGCAAGAGACAGAGCCCCCAAACACCCACAGAAATGTCATCTGAGCTATTAATTTATTATCAATTTTTTTAAACTCTTTCCTTTTATACTCTGCAGTCTGTGTAAGAGGGACTAGTCAGGCTGACAGGCAGTTAGATATGGGAAAGGCTCCCAAGAGGGAAATCTTTCCTATATTATACTTTCACCCCACCTACTTCAACTGCAAGACTGGAATTCAGTGTCTGCTCATTTTACCCAATCAGATCTCTCTCTTGAGTGCAGATCCTCACCCAGTTGTGACTGGACCCCTTTTCTGAGCCCAAGCAATTGGTTTTCACACCTGACACAGGTCCTGAGGAATGGAATCAGAGTCCTTTGGCTTTGGAGGCAAACGCCTTAACTGCTAAGCTGTTTCTCCAGCCCCCTTTTGATTTTTTTTTGGGGGGGGGGTTGAGGTAGGGTCTCACTCTAGCCCAGGCTGACCTGGAATTCACTACATAGTCTCAGGGTGGCCTTGAACTCATGGCGATCCTCCTACCTCTGCCTCCCGAGTGCTGGGATTAAAGGCGTGCACCGCCACACCAGGCCCTTTTGATTTCTTTAAAAATGCATGCCTTTTTAGAAAAATCCCCTTTCACATTTTTGTGTCCAGGCCCCATGTTTGTTCTCCCATATGGGCGCTTGGACCATGTGGGTGTATCCATTCTCCTTTCCTCGGTTCACAAACTCTACTCTCCCTCTTCACGGACCATGTGGGTGTATCCACTTTCCCTTCCTCAGTTCTCCAACCCTCCTGCTCCCTCATATCTCTGATATTTCTGAATAAAATATTATTTTATAAATTATATATAAATTTCCTTCTCAGTCTGGTTTACCTCAATTCTTTGGTTAAAGATTGACATGAGAGCTAGGGAGATGCCTCAGCAGGTATTTGCCTGCAAAGCCTAATGACCTCAGTTCGATTCCCCAGTACTCATGTAAAGCCATATGCACAAAGTGGCGCATACATCTGGAATTTGTTTGCAGTTGGTGTTCTCTCTCTCTCTCTCCTCTCCCCTTGAAAACAAATTAATTTTTTTAAAAACCTACATGTACCAACATGTGCTATTTACACACTGAGTATGCCCATAACTACTAAAAAAAAAAAAAAAGTAAAACTAAAAAAAGACTTGCATGAACTCGGGGTTTGGGGTTCAAGGACTTTTCCTCAACTCCCACAAACCCTGTTACACGTGGACTTCAATTCTTTGAATGCATAATAATTAGGAAAAACCCAAACTTCTCATGTCATATTGGTGTGTTGGCATATACTGGAACCCCCAAATTCCTGTATCATCAGGGCTGAACAGGGTGGAGACAAGAGGATCCTGGGTTCCCTGTTCAGCCAGTGTAACTGAAAAGGTTTATCAACAAACTTTTTCAGGGGAATAAGACAGAAGAGGACACCTGGTATCTTCCTCTGCTCTCTGCACACATGTGGAAGGGGCACACACGCCTACACACACATATGAATACACTACATAGACATGCCTGCATGCATACCCCCCCCAAAGAAAAAACTATCACAAAGCTCCACATTCCATTCACAGCACTAAAGGGGAAAAAAAGATAAAAAATAAAGAAAAAACACACATACAACTATACAAGACTCCAGCTGCCCCAGGCTTTTACCCTCTAGCAGTGACAAGCTGTGTACACCACACTTAACAACATCTCCGCTTGCCACCACCCAACTTGTAGACAACCAATGGCCTTTCCAAAGTAAAGTACATCAGAAACTCAGGGATGAAGGTGTGGAGGTCCATGTCTGTCATCCCAGCATTTAGAGGCGGAGGTAGAAGGATTTCAAATTCCAGGTTAGCTTGTGCTACAGAGTAAGACACTGATGCAAAACTCTGTTATCCCTACCTTCTTGTTGCTAGGACAAAACACTAGACCAAAAGGAGCAGATGGAAGGAAAGCTTTTATATTCTGGCTTATAGTCTTGAGGGAAAACTTCAAGATGGCAGGAGACAACATGGCATGAGCAGAGGCTAGACATCATGTATGCCACAGCAGGTAGAAAACAGCAGCAGGGGTCTAGAGAGATGGCTTAGTGGTTAAGCACTTGACTGTAAAGCCTAAGGACCCTGGTTCAAAGCTCGATTCCCCAGGACCCACATAAGCCAGATGCACAGGTGGCGCATGTATCTGGAGTTCATTTGCAGTGCCTAGAGGCCCTGGTGTGCCCATTCTGTCACTCTCAAGTAAATAGAAAATAAATAAATAAACAAGCAAGCAAGCAAACAAATCTTTTTTTTTTTGTTTTGTTTTTTTGAGGTAGAGTTTCACTCTAGCTCAGGCTGTCCTGGAATTCACTATGTAGTCTCAGGGTGGCCTCAAACTCACGGCAATCCTCCTACCTCTGCCTCCCGAGTGCTGGGATTAAAGAAGTGAGCCACCACACCCCGCCAAACAAATTTTGAAAACAGCAGCAGTAGAGTGACCTGGACACTGTTAAGGGGGTATGGTGCAATGGCTTTAACCCCAGCACTCAGGAGGCAGAAGTAGAAGGATAGCCATGAGTTCAAGGCCAGCCTGAGACTACATAGTGAATTCCAGGTCAGCCTGAACTACAGTGAGACCCTACCTCAAAAAAAAAAAAAAAAAAAAGAACCTATCTCAAAGTACACACACACACACACACACACACACACACACACACACACACACACAGTATGCATAGCTGGGTAGGTGGCTACAATAGACAGACACAGAGGCTGGCAGATAAGGCTATTTACAGTAGGTTCCTTGAAGTCACTCATCTCTCCTCCTATGGGTGTGTAGACCTCTATATGGTTGAAAACCACACCTGGGCATTCAGGCTTTGGTAAGAACCGGAACAGCCAGGTCATTTAAGGACAAGTGTGAGCAATGAAGATAGCTTTGTCTCTGACAGGACTACACTTCTGTCAAGCAATAGAAACCAGCCTGTCTGAGGCTGGAGATGGCTCAGCAGTTTTGAGAACTTCCAGCTCAAGATGAGGGCCTACCGAGGACTGAGAGTACTTGAGTTTCGATCCCCAGAACCCACATACACAGCAGGGCATGGCCATGCATTTGCAAGCCCAGTGCAAAAGGGAAGCTGAAACCTGAGAAGTGTTGGAGCTTTGAAAACAAGGCAAGCTCCAAGTGAGAAAAAAGAACAGGTGAAAGAATGACACCGGGCACTCCCTCTGGCCACTGCAGGTGAGTGCATGGGCACCTCACAGGCACATACACAACACACACAAGGAAGAAGAAAGAAAATAAACTAGTCTTTCTGGCCAGGGTTGCAGATGAGAGGCAGAGAATATGGGAAGCCTTGGTTTGACTTTAAACATACACAGGTGCATGCACATCTATGCCCTCCAGCTACCAAGTGCCAGCTCTTCTCAGCACTGCAGAGAGGAAAGACAAAAGGGCTCACAGTCAGACATATCAGGGCAATAAACAGGTGCTTACTGGCTGAACCAATTAAAAAAAAAAAAAAAAACAACTCCTTGTCTCCACAGCACACTGCAGAAAGAATGCTTATGCATGGGACACAACTGTCTCACCAAGTGAGAAAAGGTATGGAGCAGCCCATGGCTGGGCTAGCTGAAAGCACTGGCTGCAGCCTCAGAGCAACCCAAGTGGGAACCTGGAGCAGAAAGAGGCATGGTTCAGGGGCAGAGTGCTTGCTAAGCATACCTGAGCCCAGGGCTCCACCCCAGCATGGCAAAAATAAAAGCAAAGGCTGGAGAAATGGCTTAGCGGATAAGATGTTTGCCTGCGAAGCCAAAGGATCCTGGTTTGATTCTCCAGGACCCACGTAAGCCAGATGCACAAGGGGCACATGCATCTGGAGTTTGTTAGCAGTGGCTAGAGGCCCTGACCCACCCATTCTCTCTCTGTCTGCCTCTCTTCTCTGTCTCTCTGCTTGCAAATAAATAGACATTAATATATATTATAAAAAATAAAATAAAAGCAAAAATTTAAAATTCAACCTAGGAGGACAGGCACCAGAGATTTCTGGGAGAAATGGGTGGCCTCTTCATGTTGCCCTGTATTTCAGGTATTCCCTGCATAGGATAGAAAAGGGAAAAGAGCTTGTTAGGTCAGGATGGGATCCCAAGATGGGGTCACCAAGAACAGTAGAATAGAGACAGAGGCATAAGGAAGTGGATTATCCACATTCCTCAAGAAATACCCTGCCATTATCCCTCCCTTGCCTAACAATGCCCCCAGGTCAGGGTTTCCTGCTCCCCTTATCTTATAAGTCACCTAGTCACTATTCTGGTCTCACACCCTAACTATTTGAAATGGCTAATGTAAAGATCTCCCTTAAAGGAACTTTTTAAAAAAATTTTTGTTTATTATTTATTCATTCGAGAGCCAGCGAGAGAGAGAGAAAGAGGCAGATAGAGAATGGGCATGCCAGGGCCTCCGGCCACTGCAAATGAACTCCTGATGCATGTGCCACCTTGTGCATCTGGCTTACGTGGGTCCTGGGGAATCGAGCCTCAAACCGGGGTCCTTAGGCTTCACAGGCAAACGCTTAACTGCTAAGCCATCTCTCCAGGCCCAAAGGAACTTTTTAAATTCAACTTAATGAGTTCTTTTCCTTTCCTCACCTTCTCCCAACTGAAAAAGCCCTATAATGCCTAAAAACTCAGGTTGGCTGTGCTATGCACAAGTGTCAGCCCTGGCAGCTCGTGCTTTTCCCAAGTAAAAGCTTTCTTTTCATCTTTGCCTCAGAGTGGTTTGCGTGCGTGGTCTTGGTCACTCCCAAACCTTACAGAGCTGAAGATGCCCAAGCACTCCCTGGGGACCACATGATGACGGGCAGCAGGAAATGGACTCAGACTGCTTGTTGACACAGCACAGTAGTAAAGCCTGCATGCAATCCCTTGATGCAACCAAGTCAGGGTAGGGATACTGACCAGAAAGGTCCTAGTGCAAGGATTCATGGATTGAGAGCTCCAAAGGTTCCCAGGAGGAAATGGCCCAGCCTCATCTATAGAAAACAGCAGGAAAGGGAAGCAAAGGTCACTTGTAGCAGCCTTCTGGCCCCAAACTATTCCTGGGACTGGTTCTGTCTCCACTTCTCAGGCAACCTTCCTAACTTGCTTCACTAACATAGGTAATTTCAGGTGTCATCCCACCTGCTCCAGGTGAGCTCTGCAGCACGAGGGCAGGCAGAAGCCAGGTGTGATAGTTTCATGCCTATCATTCTAGCACTTAGAAAGTTCAGGCAGGACTACTATGAGTTCCAGGCCAGCCTGGGATACAGTGAGACCTTGTCTCAAAAAATAGTAATAAAAGAAGGCACCCAGGGTGAGCAGGGTTAGTAGAATTAAGCAGGGCTCCAGCCAGGCGGAAGAGCAAACACATCAGGTATTAAGGCTGCCCATGCTATGCTGAGCTTGGGGTGACATCCAAAGAACACTGGAGCCTTGTAAAGGCCTGCAGATAAGAGGGTTAGGGAAGAGGTCAACAATGCTACCAGTAGCAGGATATAACACAACACGAGGGTTGGTGGGAGTAAATACAGAGAATATGGGGAGGGAGATGACTCGGGGAGGGAGATGACTCCATCACAGCAGAATCAAGTTGCAGGTATGGCTGTGAGCAAGATGACTCCACCAGCACCCAGAATGCCATTACACATGGCAAAGCAGGGGATGGGGAAGGCATGCTACTGAAAGACCAGTTTGGAAAAGACAGGGCAGAGGGACATGCCAGCATACACAGACACAAAGTCACAGGGAGAGAGAGGCAGAGGTGTCACCACCAAGCTCAGTCTGTCCAGGATCAAGAGAGAATCAAGGCCATGCAGCACCCTCCGCAAAGCTGAGACTGTGCTACAGTCCTCAAGACATTCCACTTGTCCAAGGAACTCAGGGAACAATTCTCTCCCATTACACTTGTGGGGTGCCAGAGGTGGTTCCCAAAAGGGCATTATCCACATTCCTCAAGAAACCCGCCCAGCCATTATCCCCTCCTTGCCTGCAACGCCTCCAGGTCATGGTTTCCTGCCCCCTTTATTTTGTAAATCACCTGATCACTGTTCTGGTATCATACCTTGGCTATCTCAGATCTCCCCTCAGCTCTTCCTTTCCTCACCTTCCCCCAACTGAAAACCCTATAAAGCCTGAGGAACTCAGGTGGGCTGTGCTCCGCTTTTGTGAGTCAGACCTGGCAGCTTGTTCTTTTCCCGAATAAAGCTTTCATCCTTGCCTCAGAGTGGTTTGAGTGGTCATGGTCACTCCCGAACCTTATAGGCATCACAGCTCAGAGGGAGGACATACATTTCACATAGTGCTCCAAACTCTTTGCAAGCATACCCTGAGAATTCCCAAAATTCCTTTTCTACATGCCTTTCTAGGATTCCAATGGCACTGCCATCTTCCAACCCCAGGCCTGACTTGCTGAGTGCAGGGCCCACCAAAACTCAGATCCATTTTTCCTCCTCACCCACTGCTGATGGCATCACTGGCCTCTCTGCAACCAGTTAATCCACAGAATAGCTGCAGTCACCAGGCTTGGTCACTTTTTAATTATCTCCTGGGCACTCTAATAGCTTCAGGACCCTAGGGTGAACAAACTCAGTCTCTGGTGTAGCAGGCCATGATGTGGTCAGCTGGCACAAACTAAATCAGAATAGCAAACATACTAGCTATGTGACAAGGACAATGACAACAGCTGTGTATCTAGAGAAGAAGTAAGAATCACCTACCCTTGCCCCACAGACCTCTGCCCAGAAGCATACTGCCTTCCTGCTTCCCTCTCCTTATCTGGCATGCAGCAAACACCCTATGCAAATGCCTTGCACTTAACAGAAGAGATGAGAATTGTGGTAGTTTGAACAGATGGCCCGCAGTATATTCAGTTATTATTATTAGTTTGTAGTTTGGATCTGCAGCCACCTGGCTGGAGGAGGTGTTATTGGGCAGACCTTAAGGTGTGGTGGTAGGTTTCAAATTCCAATGAAAAGATATGAAAAGTGTCTAGTTCCACCTGGAGTTCCTGAATTGTGCTGTGTGGCTTTTGGCTTATGGTCGGTCAGTCTCTCTCTCTCTTTCTCTCCTTGGACTTGTGAAAGTAAGCCAGCTTCTTCTGCCATATGGAACTTCCCCTGGATCTATAAGCTTCAATAAATATCCCTTCCTCCATAACTATGCCTAGTTTAGAAGCTCATCTCAGCAAACCTGAAGCTGTCTACTACAAGAGTCCAACCCTGGGCCTAAGCCTGCAGTCTAGCTCCCTCCCTTCCCTGTCTGGACAACTTCACTCCATATAGGTTAACTGGCTGGATCAGAAAAATGGATCTATCCTTATGCTGTCTACAAGAAACCCACCCAACTGTCGAATACAGACACCTCAGGGTAAATAATAGGATGGAAAACAATCTTCCAAGCAAATGGAAAAAAAAAACAAGCAGATGTGGCTATACTAATATCTGACAGAAAAGACTTCAAACCAAAAATAATCAAAAAAAAAGGCAATTTTTACTCATCAAGGGAAGATTCCAACAAGAAGATATCACAATAATAAACTTATCTGTACCAAACACAGGTGGCACCACATTTTATAAAACAAAACCTACTTAATAAACCACAAATAAATCCCAATACTATCACAGTAGGGACTTCAACACTCCACTTATCATCAATAGACAGATCACCCAAAGAGAAAATCGTCAAGGAAATAATGGAGCTCAACAACACCATAGACCAATTAGACCTTACAGACATCTACAGAACCTTCCATCTTAATTCCACAGAATACACGTTCTTCTCAGCAGCTCATGGAACCTTCTCTAAAATAGATATATTAAGACATATAGCATGCCCCTATAACTCTGGAAAACTGACGTAACTCCCTGTACTGTGTCTGACCACAATGCATTAAAGTTAGAAATCAACAAGAGAAACAACAGAAAGCATACCAGCTCTTGGAGACTGAACAACTCACTATTAAACAGTAAATGGGAAAAGCGGGGTGTGGTGGCACACACCTTTAGTCCCAGCACTCGGGAGGCAGAGGTAGGAGGATCACCAAGAGTTCAGGGCCAACCTGGGACAACAGAGTGAACTCTGGGCTTAAGTGACACCCTGCCTTGAAAAAAAAATTAAAAAAAAATAAATGGGATATGGAAGAAATCAAAAAAGAAATTGTAAAATTTCTAGAACTGAATAATAATGAAAACACATCATACCAGAATTTATGGGACCCAATGAAGGCAATTCTAGGGGACAATTCACAGTGCTAAATGCCTTCATATCACAGACAGATCCAAATTAATAACCTAACCATCCACCTAAAGGCATTGGAAAACCAAAAACAATCCAACCCCAAGAGCTCCAAATGGAAATAATCACGATCAGGACCATGGGATATTGTCTACAATTAAAGACGATGTCAATAAAAAATAAATTAATTAATTTTTTAAAAAAGATCAGGGGCTGGAGAAATGGCTTAGCGGTTCCATGGGATATTGTCTACAATTAAAGACGATGTCAATAAAAAATAAATTAATTAATTTTTTAAAAAAGATCAGGGGCTGGAGAAATGGCTTAGCGGTTCCATGGGATATTGTCTACAATTAAAGACGATGTCAATAAAAAATAAATTAATTAATTTTTTTAAAAGATCAGGGGCTGGAGAAATGGCTTAGCGGTTAAGGCATTTGCCTGCAAAGCCAAAGGATCCCAGTTCGATTCTCTAGGACCCACGTAAGCCAGATGTGCAGTGGCTGAAGGCCCTGGCGTGCCCATTCTCTCTCTGTCTGCCTCCCTTCTATCTCTCTCTCTTTCTCTCTCTCTGCTTTCTGCTTGCAAATAAATAAATAATTAATAAATAAATAAAGTAAAAAAATATTTTTAAAAAAAAAGATCAGGAGCAGGGTGTGGTGATACACACCTTAATCCCAGCACTTAGGAGGCAGAGATAGGAGAATCAAGGTGAGTTCAAGGCCACCCTGAGACTACATAGTGAATTCCAGGTCAGCCTGGGCTAGAGGGAGACCCTACCTCAAAAAAAAAAAAAAAAATCAGGGGGCTGGAGAGATGGCTTAGCGGTTAAGGCGCCTGCCTGCTAAGCCTAAGAATGCCGGTTCCAATCTCTAGGTCCCATGTTTAGCCAGACACAAAGTGACACAGGGCACAATGCTGCACTTGCCCACAAGGGGGCACACGCATCTGGAGTTCGTTCACAGTGGCTGAGAGGCTGCTGTCACACCCATTCTCTATCTGTCTTCCTCTCCCCCCTCGCTCTGTGCCTCTCTCCAAAAAAAAAAGATCAGGGGGCTGGAGAGATGGCTTAGCAGTTAAGGTGCCTGCCTGCTAAGCCTAAGAATGCCGGTTCCAATCTCTAGGTCCCATGTTTAGCCAGACACAAAGTGACACAGGGCACAATGCTGCACTTGCCCACAAGGGGGCACATGCATCTGGAGTTTGTTCACAGTGGCTGAGAGGCTGCTGTCACACCCATTCTCTATCTGTCTTCCTCTCCCCCCTCGCTCTGTGTCTCTCTCCAAAAAAAAAAAAAAAAAAAAAAGATCAGGGCTGGAGAGAAGGCTTAGTGATTAAGATGCTTGCCTGTGTAGTATAAGGAGCCAGGTTCTATTCCCCAGAACCCACATCAACCAGTTGTACAAGATGGCACATGTGTCTTGGAGATTGCAGTGGCTAGAAATCCTGGCACACCCATTCTCTCTCTCCCTCTCTCTTGCTATCAAAAATGAATTCTCAAAAATGAAATATTTTTAAAAGACTACTTGGGTAGCTGGGCGTGGTGGCACATACCTTAATCCCAGCACTCGGGAGACACAAGTAGGAATATCACTGTGAGTTCAAGGCCACCCTGAGACTACACAGTGAATGGTCAGCCTGGGCTAGAGTGAGACCCTACCTCGAAAAACCAAAAGAAAAGTAAACAAAAAAAGACTACTTGGGGGAAGGGAGGGAATTATCATGGTTTATTATCTATAATTATGGAAGTTGTCAATAAAAGTTTTTTTAAAAGAGGGCTGGAGAGGTGGCTTAGCATTTAAGGTGCTTGCCTGTGAAGCCTAAGGATCCAGGTTTGATTCTCCAGGACCCACATAAGCCAGATGCACAAGGTGGTTTATGCGTCTGGAGTTTGCAGTGGCTAGAGGTCCTGGCATGTCTATTCTCTCTTTGTATCTCTGTTTGTCTCTATCTCAAATTAATTAATTAATTAATTAATTAATTTTAAAGAAAAAGATTAGGGCTGGAGGGATGGCTTAACGGTTAAGGTGCTTGCCTACAAAGCCAAAGGACTCAGGTTTGATTCCCCAGGACCCACGTCAGCCAGATGCACAAGGTGGAGAGGGCATGCATCAGGAGTTCATTTGCAGTGGTTGTAGGCCCTGGTGCGCCCATTCGTTCTCCTCCCTCCCTCCCGCTTTCTCTGTCAAATAAATAAATAAATAAATAAATAAATAAATAAATAAATAAATAAATAAATAAAACTTTAAAGAAAAAGACTACTAATGGAGGGTTTCTGCTCCCCAACCCAGCTGCTCAGATACTTGTGGGAGATTCGTTTGCCAGACATTACTACTTCCTGGGCAGAATGCTTGGAAAGGCCCTATATGGAAACAAGCTGATGGAGCTGCCCTTCACTGGCTTTTTCCTGTCCAAGTTGCTGAAAACTAGCACAGATGTGGACATACACCACCTGGCCACACTGGACCCCAAGGTCTACAGGAACCTGTTGGTCTTAAAGAGCTATGAGGAAGATGTGGAGGAGCTGGAGCTAAACTTCACCACGGGAGGACCAAGTAGTTTGGAGGGAAAGAGATCCTTGCCATGGGGCCAACCGCACTGCCTACAGCCACTTGGTAGCCGACTACCATGAATAAGCAAATCTGCCCACAATATCTGGCTTTTCAACAGGGCCTGGACAATGTCGTCAGCATGGAGTGGCTCTGAATATTTGACCAGCAAGAAATTCAGGTACTAATTTCTGATGCACAAGTTCCCATAAGCCCTTTACAAACTATTCACAGGGCTATTCTACAGATCATTCTGTCATTAAAATCTTCTGAAGAGTTGTAGGTTTCACAGACGAAGAAAAGCACAAGTTGCTCATTGCAATGAGCTGCTCAGGACCCCCCTCTACTGTGGTTCAAGAAGCTGTACTCTGCATTCCGCATCCACAACGGGGGCGGGGGGGATCCAACCTTCAGTGGCTCCCCACAACCAGCACCTGAATGAACTTGCTAAAGCTCCCTGAGTTTTATGACAAGGCCCTGCTGTGAGGAAAACTGCTCTATGCCAACAAGTGTGCTGCTGGCTTTGAGTGGACCTAAGCCCAGATGGAGCTGGGTCTGACCCACGGCAGCTCGGGCCTGCAAGACCCATGGTGCTCAGGCCATCCTCTCTTCCTGTTTTTTGTTTTTTTTTTTAAGACAATTTTACTGTGACATGGTCACTTGTTAGCCGGATATGTGGCTGGCTTAGTGATTTTGCCAAGAGAACACAGTTCTTAAGACTAGTGGACTGGGCGTGGTGGTACACGCCTTTAATTCCAGCACTCAGGAGGCAGAGGTAGGAGGATCACCATGAGTTCAAGGCTACTCTGAGACTACACAGTTAATTCCAGGTAGTAAGCCTGGGCTAGAGCAAGACCCTACCTCAAAAACCCTCAAAAAAAAAAAAAAAAAAAGCTAGGCGTGGTGGCACACGCCTTTAATCCTAGCACTTGGGAGGCAGAGGTAGTAGGATCACTGTGAGTTCAAGGCCACCCTGAGACTACAGAGTGAATTTCAGGTCAGCCTGGGCTAAAGTGAGACCCAACCTCAAAAAAAAAAAAAAAAAAAAAAAAAAGAGAGAGAGAGAGACTAGTGGCAACTCAGTGAAATTAACCAAAGATGAAGCTTTGTCCTTGCTGATCCTGTTAGGTCTCCTCCTGGGACAGTGCTCACATCTCTTAGGAGGGGTATAGGGCTGACACAGAACTCCAGGGCCACTGCTTCTCATATGGTTGATTGTTTACAAGTCTAATTTTTTTGGTTTTTGTTTTTATTTTCGAGATAGGGTCTCACTCTAGCCAGGGTGACCTGGAATTCACCTGTAGTCTCACGCTGGCCTCAAACTCACAGCAATCTCCCAATTGCTGGGCTGAAAGGCATGCACCACCACCCTGGGTTACAAGCCTATTTGTTTAGACTTAAAGGTATTTTTTTTCCTGCTATCTTTTTTCAAAGTGGTTAGGTTTGCAAAGCAGATAGATTATCTCATTTGTACTTTTCAAGCCATTCACTGGACGGGACTTGCATGCTTGTATGAAGAATCCACTGGCCCCCGAGGTTTGAACACAGCTGTGGATGTGAAATGGCCACTTCACTCATGCCGTTTCTGTGTCTGCTTGGTGCCTGGAGAGATTTCTGGGAAGGAGAACAGGGTGTCCCATACTCCCCAAGGCATGTGTCATCTGCAATGAGGGCAAAAGGGGAGCACTGCAGCTTATTAAAGTTGTTTGAACCAAAGTGGTGGGCAGCTACTCTCCATGACCCACATGCCCTCCCGGCCCAGCTGCACTATCCATCATCCTGGGCATCTTGGAGGGCCTCTACACCTCTGCTTCCTACTGCTGCTCTGGCACATCCTTGGTGTGTGTCCCAAGGAGAAAAGCATTGGGTGAGTCTCACTTAGGCACTTTATCAGGGCCAGACTTATTGCAGGGTGACCTCAGCCTCTGCAAACAGGAAGCAGAGAAAGCCAGAAGCCACCTGTGGAGAGGACCAGCCAGTGTAGGCCTGTGTGGAGCTAGTGAGGCCTCCAGACCAGACTCTGCTTCTGCCATGTCCAGTGCTGGTGGCTAGAGACTTTTTGTGCCGTCATGGTTAGGTGACGTTAGGTGATCGGAATTAGCAATATACTTTTATTTATTTGAGAGAAAAAGAGTCAGAAAGAGACAGAGACAAAAAAAGCGTGCCAGAGCCTCTAGTCATTGCACACTTCAGAGGGATGTGCCACCTTGTGCTTCTGGCTTTCGTGAGTACTGGGGAATCAAACTCAGGGTTGGTTTTTTGTTTTGTTTTGTTTTTCCAAGGTAGGGTCTCACTCTAGCTCAGGCTGACCTGAGCTATGTAGTCTCAGGGTAGCCTCGAACTCACGGTGACCCTCCTACCTCTGCCTCCCGAGTGCTAGGATTAAAGGCGTGCACCACCACACCCGGCCAGCAATATACTTTTAAATGCTATTTCTTCCTGTGTATGAAAACATTTGACTATTCAAATTAAGAAATTATACATTTTGTTTTGATAATAGTCAGCCTGAGACTACATAGTGAATTCCAGGCCAGCTTGGCCTAGAGCGAGACTCTACCTCAAACTGTCCCCCCCAAAATCAACTCCAGCCGGGCATGGTGGCACACACCTTTAATCCCAGCACTCAGGAGGCAGAGGTAGGAGGACTGCTTTGAGTTCAAGGCCACCCTGAGACTACCAAGTACATTCAGGTCAGCCTGTACTAGAGCGAGATCCTACCTTGAAAAACAAACAAAGAAACAAAAAAATCAACTCCAAATGGATGAAGGACCTCAATATAAGACCTGAAACTCTTAAAACTATTGGGGGGGGGAGGGGGAGAATAGGGAAAACTCTCCAAGATACAGGAGTTGGGAAAGACTTCCTGAATAAGACCCCAGTACCTCAGGAAATTAAAACATTCAACCAGTGGGGCCTCATGAAACTAAAAATAAATAAATAAGATATTTTTTTAAAAAATCAAATGAGGAGCCAGAGATAGGAAGATCGCTGTGAATTCGAGGCCACCCTGAGACTACACAGTGAATTTCAGGTCAGCCTGGGCTAGAATGAGACCCTACCTTGGGGACAGGGGGAATCAAATGACAATAAATGTTAGTGAGGCTGTGGGAAATGAAGAACCCTCATCCACTGCTGGTGGAAATGAAAACTTGTACAACCACTCTGGAAATCAGTATGGAGACTCCTAAAAAAGATGAATATTGGCTGGGAGTGGTGGTGCACACTTTTAATCCCAGCACTAAGAAGGCAAAGGTAGGAGGATCAATGTGAGATTGAGGCCAGCCTAAGACTACATCATGAATTCCAGGTCAACCTGGGCTAGAGTGAGACCCTACCTCAAAAAACAACAACAAAGGCTGGAGAGATGGGTTAGCGGTTAAGCGCTTGCCTGTGAAGCCTAAGGACCCAGGTTCGAGGCTCAATTCCCCAGTACCCACATAAGCCAGATGCACAAGGTGGCACACATGTGTCTGGAGTTCATTTGCAGTGGCTGGAGGCCCTTGTGCACCCATTCATATTCTCTCTCTCTCTCTCTCTCTCTCTGCCTCTTTCTCTGTCGCTCTCAAATAAATAAATAAAAATAAACAAAAAATAAAAAAATAAAAGATAAATATTGATTTATCATCTGACCCAGCTATTCCACTCCTTGGTATCAAGACTCCACTCTCTACTTCAGAGATACTTGCTCAACCATATTTATCACTGCCCTATTTACAACAGCTAGGAACTGGAATCAACCCAGGTGCCCATTGATGGATGAATGGATAATGAAGATGTGGTACATTTACATAATGTAATTTTACTCAGCAGTAAGGAAAAATGAAATAATGAAATTAATAGGAAAATGGATTTTCTTGGAAAATATCCTAAGTGAGGTCCCACAGACCAAGAAAGACAGTCACATGTTTTCTCTCGTATGTAGCTGCTAAACTAGACCATCTGAAGAGGAGTCTAAAAGGGGGTAAGCATTAGGACTGTATCATGTACCTAGAATGAGACCAGGAAAAAGAGGAATCAGGGAGGGAGGAGAGGAGGAGATACCAGACAAACCAGTAGAGGGAAAGAATACTGGGGTGAGAGGTTGGGGAGGGTTGTTAGGGAAAGGGAGGGTAGAATGGGAACTACACAAAACCAAAGACTAAAGCAGTCACCACAATAGGAACCTTTATCCTGGAAACCAGCAGACAAGATAGAACCCCCAATCAAAGGAGGTGGATAGACCAGACAGAAATGCCCAATAGAAGGTGGAGAAAGCTCAATCCTTAAATCATGAGTACTTGCTTGTGCATCTCAAGGCCAGAAATGGGTTAACCCCCACAGTGAGCAGTTGACCAGAGTAATCCATTTGATTCCCACAAACAATGCAGGCCTTTGCCAAGCACTTGGTTACCAGATAGAACTAAATAAAAGGTTTTATTGCTTAAGATACCATAGGCTGCCATATCAGAACACAGACAGACAACACAGGAACAGGAAGGAAAGCCAGTTCTTATCTGGCAAACTCTCATGGGGCTGGAAAATGCTATGGGAGCTACTGGATTACAATGGCTACCAACAGCATCAACAAGCAGGAAGCCTTGCAAGCCACACAATCCACCAGCCAGACAAGAACTATAAATTTGTGTAATAGTGGCACACAGCCTCTGTGGGTAACCAACTGTCTCTGATTGGACATGAGGCCCACTCAAGGTAAGAAAATTTATAACTGGCACTGGGTACTAAGTCAGTACCCCATGGTCAGGAAAATCACAATACCCAGAAAGAAGCCCCCAGTGTTCTCTGTATAAGCTGAGTGGGTAGTCTCATCAAAATGTCTCTCAAGCTCCTATGCATACCTCCTTGCTGCTCTTACCCTTGGTTGAAGAATCTGTTTTATTTTACAGATGGCAGAGAATACTGAGGAGATCCAAGACCTGTCAACTCAAGAAAGGACAGCTGAGCCAGGTGTGGTGGCACACACTCTTAATCCCACCACTCGGGAGGCAGAGGTAGGAGGATTGCTGTGAGTTTGAGGCCACCCTGAGACTACATAGTGAATTCCAGGTCAGCCTGGGCCAGAGTTAAGACCCTACCCCGAAAAACAAAAAAACAAAATAAAAAATTAAATTTAATTTAAAAAGACAGCTGAATGCCGGCCAGGAAATGCGCCACCTCTACCACATCTACTGGGGTCCAGAAAAAACTGAGGAAGAAGCAGCAACAGGAGTACTGCTCCCAATGCTAGACCAACACCCATATCCAGAAATATAGCAATAAACACCATGGTGAACCAAAACACATCATAATAGACATACAGTCGGGCGTGGTGGCTCACGCCTTTAATCCCAGCACTTGGAAGGCAGAGATAGGAAGATCGCTGTGAGTTCAGGGCAACCCTAAGACTACAGAGTGAATTTCAGGTCAGCCTGGGGAAGGGAGGAAGGGGAGGAAGGAAGGGAGGGGGGGGAGGGAGGAAGGGAGTAAGAAAGGGAGGAAGAAAGGGAGGGAGGGAGGGAGGGAGGGAAGAAGGAAGGAAGGAAGGAAGAAAGAAAGGAAGGGAGGGAGGGAGGGAGGGAGGGAGGGAGGAGGAAGGAAGGAAGGGAGGGAAGTCAACACTAACCAATAACACACCCACCAGGTTTCAGAGAGGGAAAGGGAGTGGAAAGACTTAAGACCCACAAAGTAAGTAGAAACAACCTAAGACACAGCTCCCCCCAGAGACAGAGACCATAATTACCCCACAGTGAACACCAATAACATAATTAAGGAGGGCCCACAGGGAAACAGGGACCAGAGGATGGGACATACTACAACCTACATTAAAAATTAATAGCCGGGCGTGGTGGCACACGCCTTTAATCCCAGCACTTGGGAGGCAGAAGTAGGAGGATTGCTGTAAGTTTGAGGCCACCCTGAGACTACATAGTTAATTAATTATTGGGGGATGGAGAGATGGCTTAGCGGTTAAGGCACATGTCTGCTAAGCCTAAGAACGCCGGTTCCAATCTCCAGGTCCCACATATGGCCAGATGCAAAGTGACACAAGGGCGCAATGCTACACTTGCCCACAAGGGGGCGCACGCATCTAGAGTTCGTTCACAGTGGCTGAGAGGCTACTGGTGCACCCATTCTCTGTCTTCCTCTCCCTCTCTCTCGCTCTCTCTCTCTGTGTCTCTCTCCAAAAAAAAAACTTAATTATTGGAAGCCGGATGTGGTGGCACATGCCTTTAATCCCAGTACTCAGGAGGCAGAGGTAGGAAGATCGCCAAGAGTTCAAGGCCACCCTGAGACTACAGAGTGAATTCCAGGTCAGCCTAAGCTAGAGTGAGACCCTGCCTCGAAAAAAACAAAAAAGTGTGTGTGTGTATGTGTGTGCGCGCGCGCGTGTGTGCGTGTGTGTGTACTGGGGACTGGAGATATGGCTCAGTGGGCTAAGGCGCTTGCTTGCAAAGCCTAACGACCTGGATTTGATTCCCCAGTACCCATGTAAAGCCGATACACAAAGTGGCACGTGTATCTGGAGTTTGTTAAAGGCCTTGGCACACCATATTTTCTCTTTCTCCCCTTGCAAATAAATAAATAAAAACTTTAAAATTAATTTTAGGGCTGGAGAGATGGCTTAACAGCTAAGAAGCTTGCCTGTGAAACCTAAGGACCTAGGTTTGATTCCCCAGTACCCACATAAGCCACATGCAAATGATGGCACATGCATCTGGTGTTCGTTTGCAGTGGCTAGGGGTCCTGACATGCCCATTCATTCTCTCTCTGCCTCTCTATTTCTCTCATAAATAAAATGTTTTAAATTAATTTTTGAATAAAAAACAGTTGAACATTGTTAAAAACAAGCTGTTGTGTAATAAGTTTATTTTTCATAAATCAAAAAATAATTTTAATAAAAAGACAAAAATATAAATATAAGAATAATTAGTAAAGGTGTACACACCTTTACTCTCAGCACTGGGAAGGCTGACGTAGGAAGACCACAATGAGTTTGTGGCCAGCTTGGAGTCAAGAGTGAGTTCTGGGTCAGCCTGTGCTATAGTTAAGACCCTACTTTGAAAAACAAATTCAAAAATAAAAATAAACGAAACCAAGGTAAGTCAGAGAGACCCTCTGCACACTTCAGTATACAATGACCCATACTCAGTCACATGTATGTATAGCACTCCCTTCCTGCCTTCCTCTTCTGCCTAGTGATGACCACTTAAGATCCCACTTACTGTCACCCCTTGTTAGTCACAGGTGGTTCCTTGTGTTGCCCCCAGTAAATCCTGAGACACCCCCACAGCAATGGGCTCTACGGCCCCTACTTCAGCCCTGAAGGGATAGGAAGGAACACTTTTATTTTGGTGACCTGGAATTCACAATGGCCTCAAACTCACTCACAGGGATCCTCCTACTTCTGTCTCCCAAGTGCTAGGATTAAAAGTGTATGCCACCACACCCAGCTAGAAACACTTCTTAAGATCTGATTGATGGAAAGGATTCTCTCATGGCCCCTCCCTCTCCCTGCATTTTTGTTTTCATTGGGGGTGAGAGTGGAGGATTTGAAGGCGGTTTCTGGATGGAACCTAGGGCCTTTTGCCACTGCACAGCTATGAAGTGAAAGAACTGGGCCTGAGCACAAGTCATCCACACAGTCCCATGTGAACAGGGGATCAACTATAAGCCACACACCAGCAGCACTGACTCAGCACAAGAAACTCTGCTGAATTGCCTGGCCCAATGGAGGTGTCAGGTGTAGGCTCAGATCCTCCCAAGTTTCCAAACTAGGGGTGTGCCAACAAGAGCCTCCAGAGACTCACCAAAGAACCAAACACAAAGGACAAGCACAGCCACACCCCATGCCAAGCACCAGCACACTGTCCTGCCTGGAAACCTGAGCTTGAACAGTGCTATTTCTTGGGAGTGGAGGGACCTGCAGGTTGGACTACACCAACACTATACTGTTCAAAGTAGGGTCTTGCTCTAGTCCAGGCTGCTCTGGAATTAAGTCTCAGGCTGGCCTCAAACTCACAATAATCCTCCTACCTCAGTATGCTGGGATTAAAAGTATGTATCACCACCACTCAGTAATTATTTTTCTTCTTTAACCTTTCCCATTGGAAAATAGTCTGCAATGAGATGTTTTTCTCCATTTCTTTTGTGGTACTGGGTGAAGGGTTAATGAACCACTGGCCTCAGACCACTGACCTCTGTGGACCACAAAACTTTCTGGGACCATAGCATGATAAGGCACTTCTGTTAAAAAGCAATCTCGTAACTCAAAGATCCACCTCAAGAGCTATTAGGCCACCTGGACAGGCGATTAGTAAACAAAAGAAAATGCCTTACCTTTCCCCCACTCTTCTTCCCCAAATATCTTGCCCTATATATCTCTACTCTCTCCATTCAAATGCATCAGTGGCAGTTTCATCCCAGGAAAGCTGCTTAGCCATTAAGGCTCTTGCCTTTGAAGCCTAAGGACCCAGGTTCAACTGCCCAGAACCCACATAAGCCTGATGCACAAGGTGGTGCATGCATCTAGAGTTTGTTTGCAGTGGCTGAAGGCCCTAGAGCACCCATTCTCTATCTGCCTTTTCCTCTCTCTCTTCCCCCTATCAAATAAATAAATAAATAAATAAATAAATAAATAAATAAATAAATAAATAAATAAATAAAATGTTGGTTTTCTTTCTCTCTTGTATATATATCTCATGATGCTTTAGTCAATCCCGAATTCTAACATCTGGTGCCAAAATCTAGTTCCCTGGGTGACCTTTCCCCCTTTATTGACGCTTTCACTAATAATCAGTTTCCAACCTTTTGCTCCCCCATTTCATCCTTTATTCACTTTCCTATCCTCTCCACTTCCAGCACAGACATCTCTTGCCATTTGATACTACCATCCACCCAACATCTCACCAAACACCATTAAGGTAAGGCTCAAATGCAATCTAGAAGTGCCCTGGAATGTTGTCTTCTGTCCTCCCAGACCCCAGGGGTCCTCTGGCTCTATGCCTCGCAGAGAGTGAAGATTTGAGATGCCCTTCTCCACTTTGGGGATCTCCAGCTCTAAAGCCTCCTCCAGCTTTATTTTGGTATCAAGTGACAACTTGCTACCAAAATCTAGTTCCAGGCCTTATCAACTCACACCTGAAAGCCAAACTTTTAATGTGGCTTTCTACACTTGGCCCCAATTTGGAACTTTCAAATTACAAGTCCCCACTAATTTGAACAACTTCCTAAGATGAAATGGCAAGGGACTGTAGGTGTCTTAGTTTCAAGCCTTTTTCCATTTGTGCGTGCACCTGTCTAGACTGCTCTGCTAACCAGATTTACCTCCCCTTTCCTCACAGTGTTCTTTATCTACTGCCTGCCTTTTCAAGTTTGATCCTATAGACAAGACCCTCTCCTCTAAACCAGAGTCTCCCTCCTAGACAGCCACCTCTCCACAGATGATCTTCTATATAGCCTCTCCCAAGAATTCTATTCTGCCTCACACACACTGGAAAACTCCTCAATGCCTTAGCAGGCGGACGCTATAGGGTCTTGAAAGACAAAGCTCAGATCTGTCATCTGGCTGTAACTGACTTGGACTGCCCCAAGTCTGCCTCCAAAAGGAACTCCTATCTTTACTGGGACTCTTTAACTTCTTCTGCATATGGATACCTAATTTCTCTCTCCCTGCTTTTCCCCTTTCCCTGCCACAGAAAAACCTACAAGGAAGGCAGGGCAATCACAGTAAACCAGCACCTGCCTCACAGCTAGATAAACAAAAACAGGCAGAAAAAATAAACAAAGACAGGAGGTCCTCACCAGTGACTAGTAGAAGAAAAAAATGTCAGGTTTAAAATTCAAACTAAGGATAATTATTGTCCTGTTTGTTAATTATTGTCCTGTTTGATAATTATTGTCCTGCTTGCCCCAGGCCAAAACCAAAATCCTAAACAGCTTTTGATATCCACCCTATCTCTCCCTCCTTTCACCATGATAAACTGCTTGAAAATTCCAACTCCCTTGGGTTCTCAAAACTCCCAAATGGTTGGAACAAATCTCCAACAGCAGGATAGAATAATTCACCTTCCCTGACTCCAACCATAGAAAGGCCATTTGCCATATCCAGTGAGTCATTTAGTGCTGAACCATCTTTTTAGCTCAAGGAAGGGGGGAGTAAGCCTCCATCCGTCTTCCTAAGGTACCTGGGAAGACAGACCCGGCTCCCTTGTCTTGTGCTCAGGACTGCCCTGGGAGCCTCCAGTCAGATGCCTGTTTTCCTTCTGGACCCCCTGTCCTCCAGGAGAAGGTCTCCAGCCTGTCTTCAGATCAGGACTCCTGATTTTAAGATGCACTGGCACTTCTCACCCCTCTATGAGTTCCCAATTTTCCAAAACTCCACCAGCCTCCCTGCTAGGTGGTCTCCTAACCAATCCTTTTTTTCTCTCTCTCTTTCTTTCTTTCTTCCTTCCTTCCTTCCTTCCTTCTTTCTTTCTCTCTCTCTCTCTCTCTCTCTCTTTCTCTCTCTCTCTCTCTCTCTTTCTTTTTTTTTGAGGCTGTCAGGATAGTGTGGATAGTGAAAATAAAGCCGAGGCAGCCAACAACAAGGTGAGGACGATATGCAGAGCAGCCAACTCTAAGGTGACAACGATATGTAAAGCAACCAACCCTAAGATAGTTATCAGCAGCACATTAGGTGACTGAGCCTCGACCACATAAAAAGCCATGAGTTCCAGATGCTAGCTGTCACTTGATACAGCAAATGCCTGACAGTCCAGTGTCGATACCCTATACCCACTACAGGAATCATGAGCAGCCCGTGAGAACCCCCACAGATCATTACCAATCATCATGGAACTCTGCTTGAAGACCAAGTGTCATCACAGGTGTACTGCCTGAGGATTAGGACAGGAGTAAGAGGAGAACAGGTAAAGGAATGTTTGGTTGTGCAAATATTGAGTGTTAAGGGTGTGAATAAATGATCTCAGCATTATTACAAACTCACTCCTGATTGCTCGGGACAGCTGGTATAGTAGGCAGGATAAAAGTGAAAGTAAACTTTGGCTCTTAACAAAAAGTAAACTGGATCCCTGACATAAAACTTATGATTAAGGGCTGGAGAGATGGCTTAGGGGTTAAGGCGCCTGCCACCTAAGCCTAAGAACACTGGTTCCAATCTCCAGGTTCCACGTTTAGCCAGATGCAAAGTGACTCAAGGGCGCACTTGACCACGAGGGGGCGCACACATCTGGATTTTGTTCGCAGCAGCTGAGACACTGCTGGCGCGCCCATCTCTGTCTTCCTCTCCCCCCCCCCGTCTCTCTCTGTGTCTCTCTCCAAAAAAATAATAAAAAATTAAAAATAAAAATATTTTAAAAACTTATGATTAAGCCATACATTTCCAATTAAAACACTGAAGCTATCCAGAGCCTCAGACAGGTCTCTGGACCCCCAGTGGGTGGTGAACAGTGAGCAATAGATGATCTTCCATGAAGGCATGTCCTAAGGTGGGATAGCAGGAGTGGTCCACTCTCTAGCAGCGCCAGACAGGACCTGAGTGTGGGCACCAACTAGGGCTATAAGGCTGCATAGACAACTTCCTCAAAGGCATGGGCTTCAGTCCTAAGACGAGGTAGCAGAAGCCCTCTGTGTCCATCCCTCTGAGGACACTGTTAACCAGTCTCCCATGAAAGCATGAGTTTCTGTCCTAAGACCGGGTCGCAGCCCTTGGCCCATGAACACCCAGATGGGTGGCACCCAGCACATAAGTCCTGAGTTTCATGAGATGCTGGACTGCCAAGAGAATCTTGAAATTGGCTGAAAGAAAATGATAAATTTACAAAAAGGCATAAGCCAAGCCAGGTCATTTAATTGGTACCTAAGTAAAAACTATATACAAGCCGGACGTGGTGGTGCACACCTTTAATTCCAGCACTCAGGTGGCAGAGGTAGGAGGATTGCTGTGAGTTGGAGGCCACCCTGAGACTACATAGTGAATTCCAGGTCAGCCTGGGCCAGAGTGAGACCCTGCCTCGAAAAACCAAAAAAAAAAAAAAACCCACTATATAGAATTCCTTTTCTCAACTGCCACAATATGTATCAGATCTGAGAATGGTGGAAGGTGAGAAGAGAAAGGAAAGGAAAGAACTTAAACCTCAATCAGAGTGGAAAGGAACAGAACAGATAGTCCAAGAAAAATTACCTAGGTATGATAGGGAACTCAAATAGGTATTCCACTCTACGAGCCAGAAGTTGTAGAACCAATTATAGCTCAAGGCAACAAAAAGGAAGTACCAGCCATACTATGTAAAATTATTAATGACATAGAAGAAGATAGGATGAAAGGAAAAAGATTAGCTACACAGGAAATAGAAAGATGTAAGAATAACCCATTCCTGGAGGATGCAATTAGGGAATGGGAAGGGGAAAAGACCACCATGGCCAGCCTACCAGTTTCAACACAGAAGGTGGTGAATACTCCCCACAAAACCCCTAGAGGACAGGGAGTAGAAACAGAACAAATAATTGAAACTAGAACCTTGACTAGAGTAGAACTGCAGACAAGATTTTGCTCAGAGGATGGAAAAAGATGTCACATACATGACTAGGATTTGGGAAAAAGACGGTGACATGTTAATGCTAATGTCAGATGAAATGCATAGTTTAGCATAGTAGAAAACCCACATATCTACGGAAGCCTGAGCATGATCCTGGAAGCAAGCACGGGTGTTCTGCATTCGTTATTTGTTTAGGTGGCATTTGCATGGGTCCATGCCTTCCCCACATTGGACTTAGAGGCCTTTGAGGCGGAAGGACAATGGAGAACCATGCAGGAGGCTATTCAGCTATGTCATAAGCTAGGGATATTATAAAGCAGAACCACTGATGCCTGGAATGCAAAAAAAATCATTATCAAGGGCACCCTTCAGCATATGAGAATAACCCTTATGATAGTCACTTGCTCCACCATAGCAGTGGCAACTGATTTCTTTAAACAGACTAGGGAGTTATAAACCGATAAGGTAGTGACCTTGACAGTGGGAATTAAAGTCCCACAGGTAGTGTTCTTCCCCATGCAAGGCTTCAGACCCACTACTAAGAGCTGATCTTGACCTGCCAGGACAGGAGCTCCCAGGTAGTGGTACAATAGTTGCCACCAGCTAAGATGTAAATGCTCCGCCTTAAAAAAAAAAAAAAACAGGGCATGGCCCCTGGGGGCTCTTATACCCGTAGGGGGCATTTCAAAACATCAGATCCTTCAGAACATCACATGACCCAAGGAGGAAGGCCAGCCAATGATCAGAAATAGGCAACCCACCAGGACGGGGCCATGGAATGCCATCAGGCCAGTAACAGGGTATCCAAAAAGGACCTGAGGCCATATATTCAGCTATGCTTCAAAATAAGGAACCAGCAATATTATCTTTCATTCTTGGTAGACAATAGAAGTCAGATAATTACAATCTCTAGTCTGCCTGCCAGACCAACAGATAAGGAAATAGTACAGAGTGTCCACCAATCTACTTTCAAGGCTCCCATTAAAGAAATAAATTTAGAATTGATAAAAATATAAAATGTGAAGCCATCTTTATGCTTGCCCCCATTGACACATTAGGGATGGATATGACTCCAAAAAATTTTCCTGATTGGATGTTCTGTAAAAAGATAAAGGCATTGAGCCATACAACTACTGCCAACTGTGGTTCCATCATTTACTAAACAGTATCCTTTGAAGGGAAGACACAGGAAATTTCTCAAAATATAGAAAAGCTGTTAAAAGCCCAGTATAACCTGTTCATAATCCCAATAGGCAATACCGCTTTATCGGAACATCAAAGCCAAACCCCCTGCAATGCCAGGAAATCTACCAGAAGTAGAGAAAATATTTAACAGGGTTAGAAAATTTTATGCCAGTTTCTTCCTGCCAGTTGATGAGTGATATGTTCTTCTGCCTGCCATTCCACAAAGATAGCCAAGAATATACTACATTTACATGGCAGAACAAATAATATCAATTTACAAGGGTACCTTAAGGATACAAAAATAATCCAATCATAGCACACATAAGCTTACAATGGAGTATGGACAAAATTCACCCAGAACCAGGACTGTTAATGTAGCCGGGCATGGTGGCGCACACCTTTAATCCCAGCACTTGGGAAGCAGAGGTAGGAGGATCACCGAGAGGACTGTTAATGTAGCCGGGCATGGTGGCGCACACCTTTAATCCCAGCACTTGGGAAGCAGAGGTAGGAGGATCACCGAGAGTTCGAGGCCACCCTGAGTCTACCTAGTTAATTCCAGGTCAGCCTGGACCAGAGTGAGACCCTACCTTGCAAAACCAAAAAAAAAAAAGAAGAAGAAGAAAAGAAGAAGAAGAAGGAGGAGGAGGAGGAAAGAAGGAGGAGGAGGAGGAGGAGGAAAAGCCGGGTGTGGTGGCGCACGCCTTTAATCCAGCACTCAGGAGGCAGAGTTAAGAGGATCACCACTGTGAGTTCAAGGCCACCCTGAGACTACATAGTTAATTCCAGGTCAGCCTGGGCCAGAGTGAGACCCTACCTCGAAGAAAAAAAAAAAAAAAAAAAAAAAGATTTTTTTTTTTTTTTAAAAGAAATGATGGGCTGGAGAGATGGCTTAATGGTTAAGGCCTGCCTTAACCTGTCTGCAGGGCCTGAGAACACCTGTTTGAATCTCCAGGTCCCACGTTTAGCCAGACGCAAAAGTGATGCAAGTGCACAATGTCGCACATGCACACAAGGGGGTGCACGCATCTGGAATTTGTTCACAGTGCCCATTCTCTCTCTGCTTCTTCTCTCTCTCTCCAAAAAAAAAAAAAAAAAAAGACAATAAATCAGAAAAGGTCCAACCACCAGACACTAGTATAAAATTTCTGGGTGTAATCTGGACTAGTGAAGGCCCTAGGGTACCAGCCAGTGTTATAGATAAGACAGCAAATTTACGGCCACCAGAAAACAAAACCCAGATGCAACACTTGATAGGGTTATTTGGATATTGGTGGCTATATATACCATACTTGCAGTTAATCCTCAAACCCCTTCATGAGATTACTAGGAAGGCTTCAGATTTCATATGGGGTCCAGAACAGCAACAAGCTTTTAAGACAGCCTGCAAGTATATATCTGAGTTTAGCCAATATAGGTCATTCAACTCTCAGACGTGATATACATAGACATTGTATATGTAGCTGATTATGGCAACTGGAGCATATTCGCTAAAGCAATAGATGGGAACTGGAGACTGGTGGCCTTCTATTACAAATGATTCCCATATTCAGAGAACAAATATTCACTCTTTGAAAGCTAGCATGGACATTGTATGAAGCACTGAGGACGTTTAGCCCCAACTTGGAGGACCAATGCAAAATAGTCTGGACTTCTATCCCATTGTTAGAATGGATATGCATGCCCAGAGTGGCATTGCTAGGAACCAAGACTGAACCAAAAGTGTAACAGTGGAAATGGTACCTTCAAGAGTTCATCTGGGAGCCGGGAGTGGTGGCGCATGCCTTTAATCCCAGCACTTGGGAGGCACAGGTAGGAGGATCACCGAGAGTTCGAGGCCACCCTGAGATTACATAGTGAATTCCAGGTCAGCCTGAGCTACAGTGAGACCCTACCTCGAAAACCCGCCCCCCCAAAAAAGAGTTCATTCAGGACCACGTGGTGTCAGCTAATTTGATTTTAGCGTCTTTTTGTTCATCCACTTGCCATGGCATGTCCTTCCTGATTCTCATGACTATAATCTGTGCAAGTTTGTTGGCCTTGTCATTATGTTGATTTGTAACATGTTTGTAAGGTGTGTGCATTGACATGATTCACTAAAATCTTAATATTTTGCACCAATTCACTGATTTCCTTCCAATCCTTTTGGACCATATGTCCTTCCAATTAATAGTCCAATTGGTTTGCCTCCATTTGGTAGACCAGATGGCAATTCCATTGCAAAGACACCATGAATCTGAGTATATAAAAATCAGTCTGTGACCTTCCTTTACTGATTTTCCTATGGTCAATAAAGCTGCATACACCTCTGCATGTTGTGCTGATTTGGTTGTGCCCTCACTGGCAAGGATTTGCCTTGTCTGATGGTCTCCAGGCTGCTACTTCCAACACAGCTTGTCCCCAATACTGGCTGATGAGCCATCTGTGAACCATGCATGTGAACCTGTGTGGGATCCCATTTGGTTGTCCCCAATGTTGCAATAGATGCTAATTTCTGGGAGGGGTTTGGATATAAGTTGGTATAGGTACAAGTGGCAGCTAAGCCATGGCAAGTAGGTGAACAAAAAGACACTAAAATCAAATTAATAAGACCTAAGGAATGGTGGATGGCACCAGCCACAAACATAGCACCAATCACCAATGATGAGCTACTGGCATTACATAAGTCCTTAGGACACTCAGGCTCTCAGCCATGTTCTCCTGGGTATGGAAACTTTACACAACGTGCCCATTTCTTGGCAGTGCTTCAATGCAGTAATCTCCCAATATACAGAATAGCCAAGGATAATCACTAGGTTTAGGAGGAATCCCCCTAGTAATGCGTTTAACCACTCCATGCAAATAGATTTCACAGGATCCTTGGTATGGCTTAATAACCAATTTTGTTGTACCATCATTGATGTTAGCACTGGGTTAGGCACAGCCAAGGCATTTCAGAGACTTAATAAGATTGCAGCCATATATACTTTATGGACATGGGGTTGCCCAACATGATACACCAGCAGTGATTATGTCAGACCAGGGATTGTACTTTACAGGAACAATGACACAACACTGGACAAAAACAATGGATATACAATGGGATTTTCATCTACCATATAACCCCAGAGCAGCAGGGAATGTGGGGAGATTTAATGGGTTACTGAAGAATAAGCTGAACTCTCTAATTAGGGCTTCTTTAAAAAAGGCTTTATAGAGATTTCCTGTTATAAATTAAATTCCCATTACAGGCAAAACTGCTATAGCCCCTTAGAAGAGGTATATGGTAAAATGAGTGCATATGTACCAGAGACTGAACAAACCCTAAAACCAATTATCCCTCATAAGATTACACAGCAAAGGGGATGGAGAGATGGCTTAGCAGTTAAGGCGTTTACATGCAAAGCCAAAAGAACTTGGTCCAATTCCCCAGGACCCACGTAAGCCAGATGTACAAGGTGGCACATGTATCTGGAGTTCGTTTGCAGTGGCTGGAGGCCCTGGCACACCCATTTTCTCTGTCTGCCTCTTTCCCTCTCTCACTCTCTCAAATAAATAAATTAATTAATTAATTAAATTTTAAAAAACGATTACATGGCAAAAAAATATGTCAACAACCCATTTTTGTGCTCTGATAAGAAGAATAAAAAGCTGAACTAAATAGAGTCGGGGCTTCACTATTGACCCACAGCCCTCCCGCGTTAAAAAAAAATGCCAACAACCTCCACTCTCCACAGGAAATGGTAGCCCCAAGACATGGGAATACTATCTGGACTACTGGAGGGAGGAAGTTTACGGATGACAAAAATCAAGGACATAGGGCTGGAGGGATGGCTTAGCAGTTAAGGCGTTTGCCTACAAAACCAAAGGACCCAGATTTGATTCCCCAGGACCCACATCAGCCAGATATAAAAGGGGACACACATGTCTGGAGTTCGTTTGCAATGGCTGGAGGCCCTGATGTGCCCATTCTCTCTCTCTCTCTCTCTCTCTTTCTCTCTGTCAAATAAATAAATAAGTAAAATGTTTTTAAAAAAAATCAAGGACATCACCACAAGGAATTAAATTATGTGTCCCAACCTGTTGATGTCTATACTAAGGGCACTCACCATCTTTCTCATCCTTTTTGTTTTGGTCGCCTTGATGGTGCATTATACCTTCTGTGGATTCCACAGCAAAAATAGCACTTACTGGCAACAGACATGGGTAACCAAACCTACCTTATGCTTAATAGACTTATATCATATGCATCATAATGACTGGCATACTCACAACTGTCCCACAGGGAGATACCACTGACAATACTAGTACTATTACTACACCATGGACACCACAAAAATTGTCCACAAGGAAACACATTCACCAGGATCCAGAAGGGCAAGTACCAGAATATTGGAATCATTAACATTTTGCTTTGAATCTCACATATGGCAGACAATCATCATGGGATAAATATGCATATTGCCAACACATGGGTCTGCATGTGCACTATTCTTCAAGAATTAATTCTTAGAGCTGGGCGTGGTGGTACACACCTTTAATCCCAGCACTTGGGAGGCAGAGGTAGAAGGATCACTGTGAGTTCAAGGCCACCCTGAGACTACACAGTGAATTCCAGGTCAGCTGAGCTACAGTGAGACCCTACCTTGAAAAACCAAAAAAGAAAGAAAGAAGGAAAAGAATTAATTCTTCCTTCAACTGGAAGTGTGCTCCAGTGTATTGGCTCTCTACACACAATGAATACTTTGAGCTCATCATTCTTGCCACAAAATGGGAAAAACAAAACACACATTATGAGCCAGGCATGGTGGCACACACCTTTAATCCTAGCACTCGGGAGGCAGAGGTAGGAGGATTGCTGTGAGTTCAAGGCCACCCTGAGACTACATAGTGAATTCTATGTCAGCCTGGACTAGAGTGAAACCCTACCTCGAAAAACAAAAACAAAACAAAACAAAACAAAAAAAACCACATTACAAGCTGAGATCATTGTTGATGTACTTCTTTGACCCCTTTAACTCACTGAGCAGATACCGGTGTCATACATTGGTAATAGGACAACATTCAGGGTGGCTACGTTTGTGAAAGCCTTCTGTGACACCTCAGAATTTATTGGCACTAATTAGTCTACACCATTTCAGAATCCACTGGATGTACATTTACACAATAAAATAGTTGAATATAGCTGGGCATGGTGGCACACACCTTTAAACCCAGCACTCGGGAGGCAGAGGAAGGAGGATCACCATGAGTTCAAGGCCACTCAGACTACATAGTGAATTCTAGGTCGGCTGGACTAGACTGAAATCCTACCTTGAAAAACCAAAAAGAAAAAAAAAAGTTGAAATCAGGCAGGTTGTGCAGCATGTCTTGTAACAACAATATGTCTACAGTGGAATACATCTTTCGACATTTGGAATTCCAGCAATGAGCACCTTTTAGCTGGACTAAGCTAAGCTACAGACTGGAATCTAGGCAATGGAAGCAGATATTTATAGAGACAAGATACTCAGTTAAGGAAGTGGACCACAGATCCATAAAATGGTGGAATACAGCAGGAGTGAAATTTGGAACCATACTACAAGCTTTTGGACACCACCACGATCTTCTATATTACTTCTACATGATTCTCCTTCTACCACAAGTGAGAAAATGAGGCATCATGGATCTGGTGATACATATTCTGTACATTAATACAACCCAACCAACCTCGACATTGGATAAGCATTTCGATTTTAATTCCATATGGATTTTCCGAATCTTCTTCGAATCTTGCTACATAAGAGGATAGCAATTCAGTATGTATCATCGACAGAGGAGGATTCAATGAATCCCACAGGTTCTTTACTGTACTAAAGATGTGTACATCATAAACCCACTGTCCTGCTAGTACACTGAGCAGGATCAAACCCAATTATTACCAAAGCACTGATGTTAGTACCAGACTTGTCAATACCAACAAGATTGTTTAGCCCACAATACAACCAATCACTGTATCATTCAACTAGGAGGGCTCTGCCCAGAGAACAGCACGCGCACACTCCCAGTTTTCTCCTATTCCTCTGCTAACAGATGATTGGTAAGAAACCATTACAATTTTTGGCAGTCAGTGCATTCATAGCAGGAGCAACATTAGGAACAGGCATTGCCTCAGCCATGCTATCCCAGATACAAGCAGATATCACAGATATCAAACATCTGACAAGAGAACAAGCTCAGGCTATTTCAGCACTGTCGGGAAGCCCTCCACACTATATAAGCACTACTGACACAGATGCAACTGGAAACGAAATTATTGCAAGAGTCCGTCAACAAATATGCTGAATACACAGTTCAACCACTGGACATGGTAAAGCACTTGATTAGGAACAACAAACAACTTGAACAATGTACCCAATGCAAACTTGTGTTCAGTGAATGTAGGTAGCACTCTATTCTCCACAGCACTTGGAGCAGAAACTGCAAGTTTTAAATCCATCCTGGAAGGCTGCTAAGCCTCATATTGTGAACACGATATACGTAAAACACATTACCAGGCTGGAGAGATGGCTTAGCGGTTAAGGCACCTGCTTCCTAAGCCTAAGAACACTGATTCCAGTCTCCAGCGGTTCCAATCTCCAGGTCCCACGTTTAGCCAGATGCAAAGTGACACAAGGGCACAATGCCACACTTGACCACAAGGGGGCGCACACATCTGGATTTCGTTCGCAGCAGCTAAGAGGCTGCTGGCGCGCCCATCTCTATCTGTCTTCCTTTCCTTCTCTCTCTGTCTCTCTCCAAAAAATAAAAAAAAATTACCTACAAGTATTTACCAACCAAGAACTCACAGCATACATAACTAAAGCACTGCTGCAAGGACTGGGTAATAGATTTATCCAACCTATTCAAACTTCTCTATAGGCCACTATATCCCAAGAAACAGCATATTATCCCTTGAATGACACACTCCATTTGGGTACCAACATTTAAGTTGCTATGAAACCACTACTAACAGATCTGCATAAGTCTGGAGTCTCCTTGCCCATCTCTCCAGATGGACTTGAGTACCTAAGAAATATTGCATTCTTGGCTTGCAGCATGCACAACTTTTCTATCACTACTTTCTACTACAACAGGACTGACAAAGATTTCAAAAGAATGATTATAAATACTCAAAGAGGAAATCAAAGAAGACACAGGAAACCAACTTAATGAAATAAGGAGGTCAATACAAAATACGAATAAGGAAATCAAATTTAAAAACTGCAGAAAATCTCACACACACACACACACACACACACACACAAAGGTTAACATAAAAAGTTGCTTCTCTGAAGCTTCTCTTTTCAGATGGCAATGACCACTGGGATGACCCAAAAGGCAACATAGTGCTGAGAAGAAGGGATGGAGGAATGCTCAGCACTGAAACATCTCTGTCACACCCTCCAAGGCTCAGGGTCCATTGCGGAAGAGGGGGCAGAAAGAATGTAAGAGCCAAACAAAGGGTATGACTCTTTACAATGCAACTGTCCAGATAGAAATTGACCTTGATATCCATGACCTTGCAGTACCTAGCAATACTTTCGCAAGACCCTCATAATAGGAGAAAAAGATGATGACATCAAATTAAAAGAGAGACTAATGGAGAGAGGGTGGGGATATGATGGAGAATGAAGTTCTGAAGGGGAATGGGGAGAGGGGAGGGAAATATCATGGTTTTTTGGTCTCTAAGTATAGAAGTTGTCAATAAAAAAAAAATTTTTAAGTTGCTTCTCTGTACTTTTCTCACCTTAATTGTTTATCTAATTCAAACTTAACTGTCTACAATAAGTTGGTAAATTTATTTATAATGCCATGGCTTATATTGAGACAGAAATTGGGGTTAGAAAATTTCAAAGCCCCTGGCCCAAAGTTATGTATGCCTTGTACTATAATAGACTTTAATAGACTTTTGTATTGGTAATGTTCCATTCTGCGTAGTCTTTTGTACTGACACAGTGGTTTTTGTACTATTTCAAAGCCATAGTTTATATTACAGCTTCTGACCTATACTTAAAATCATCTTGTGTTCCTTATCTCCATAACATAGCTGCAGACATCACTCTGCTAATTAACCTTTTTTTTTTTTTATGTTTTAAAACTTGCCTAGTGGGCTGGAGTGATGGCTTAGTGGTTAAGGAACTTTCTTACAAAGCCAAAGGACACAGGTTCAATTCCTCAGGACCCACGTAAGCAACATGCATAAGGTGGCATATGCATCTGGTGTTCATTTGCAGTGGCTAGAAGCCCTGACATGTCCATTCTTGGAAGGAAGGAAGGGAGGGGAGGGGAGGGGATGAGGAAGGAAGGAAGAGGGATGCAGGCTGGAAAGATGACTTAGCACTTAAGGTGCTTGCCTACAAAGCCAAAGAACCTTGGTTCAATTCCCCAGGACCCAGGTAAGCCAGATGCACAAGGTGGCGCATGTGTCTGGAGTTCGTTTGCAGTGTCTAGAGGCCCTGGTACACCCATTCTCTGTGTGTGTGTGTGTGTGTGTGTGTGTGTGTGTCTGTCTGTCTCTCAAATAAATAAATAAAAATAAAATATTTTTAAAAGAAAGAAAGAAGGGCTGGAGAGATGGCTTAGCAGTCAAGGTGCCTGCCTGCTAAGCTAAGAATGTCAGTTCCAATCTCCAGGTCCCACGGTTAGCCAGATGCAGTGAGGCAAGGGTGCAATGCCGCACTTGCCCACAAGGGGGCGCACGCATCTGGAGTTCATTCGCAGCAGCTAAGAGGCTGCTGGCACGCCCATTCTCTGTCTTCCTCTCCCTCTCCCTCCTCTCTCAAAAAAAAAAAGGAAGGAAGGAAGGAAGGAAGGAAGGAAGGAAGGAAGGAAGGAAGGAAGGAAGGAAGATTTTTAAAACTTGCCTATTTTGAGGTTGAAGGGATGGCTTAACGGTCAAGGTGTTTGCCTGTGAAGCCTAAGGACCCAGGTTTGATTCCCCAGTACCCACATAAGCCATATGCACAAGAGAGCGCATACATCTGGAGTTCATTTGCAGTGGCTGGATGCCCTGGCACACCCATTCTATCTGCCTCTGTCTCTAAAAATGAATAAATAAATAAATTAAATTTCAAAACCTGTCTACTTCATACTCAAGGTCTCTGGCACTAGGCCAGGGCTTTGAACTCTAAAACTTAACAATAATAAGACTAATCCAGAATAAAGTAGCTAGCTTTGTTTAAGTTTAATTGAAATTTAAAATAAGTCTAAAATACAAGATTGATATAAACATTCTTCTTGACCTGTACAGTTTCTACCAATTCATGTCAGAGGGTCCTATAACAGACTAACTCCATCTATCTGGTCCCCCTTTGATTGTTCTCCAACACGTAAAAGTCAACAGGAGTAGACCTTCCCCCAAATTTTCCTTTTACTGTCCCACTTCAGCTTAAAGAAGTCAAACTTGGGCTGGAGAGATTGAGGCACATGCCTGTGAAGCCTAAGGACCCTGGTTTGATTCTCCAGGTCCCACATAAGTCAGATGCACAAGGTGGCACATGCATCTGGAGTTTGTCTTGCAGTGGCTAGAGGCCCTGGTGTTCCCATTTTCACTCTCTCTTTCTCCCTTTCTCTGTTTCTAATAAATAAATTAATTAAAATTAAATCTTTTTTTAAAAAAGAAGTAAACTTTTCTGGGTTTTCCTATTTTTTTTTGTTTTGGTTTTTGAGGTAAGGTTTCACTATAGCTCAGGCTGACCTGGAATTCATTATGTAGTCTCAGGGTGATCTAGAATTCATGGTGATCCTCCCTACCTCTGCCTCCCGAATGCTAGGATTAAAGGTGTGCGCCACCATTCCCGGCTTAGAAGTCAAACTTTTAAACTCACCATCCATCTTCCAAAAACTTGGGGTCTCTCTCCACTGACATTAGACTTGGAGCTCATTAAAATATAAACCCCATTTCCTTTGTCCCCGGTAACATTAAAAGAGAAAAAAGCTGCCAGGAATGGTGGCTCAAGCCTTTAATCCCAGCAGGGGTAGGAGGATTGCTGTGAGTTTGAGGCAACCCTGAGACTACATAGTGAATTCCATGTCAGCCTAGGCTAGAGTGAAACCCTACCAAAAAAGAGAGAAACAGAGAGAGAAGCCATTGCCTCCTGATGAGATGTCTGATGCTAAATAGACATAAAATATATACTATGAACCGGGAGTGGTGGTGCACATCTTTAATTCATTTAATCCATGAGTTCGAGGCCACCCTGAGACCCGATCTCGAAAAACCAAGATAAATACACACACACACACACACACACACACACACACACACTATGTGCTAATAGATAAAAAAGGCTGTAAAAAAGTTGCTTAACTTCTGATTGAGATAACTATGTTATGTCCAAATACTGAGCTTGTATGTTTTACATCTGATAAAGTCTTTATTTTGTTACATAAAATATCTGTTTACACCAATAGGTTTCTTTTATTCTTCTTTTCTTTTTTTTTTAATCGAGGTAGGGTCTTGCTCTAGCCCAGGCTAACCTGGAAGTCACTCTGTAGTCTCAGTGTGGCCTTGAACTCTCAGCAATTCTCCTAAACCTGCCTCCTAAGTGCTGGGATTAAAATGGGATTAAAGGCATGCACCACCACGCCCAGCTAACAATAGGTTTCCTTTTTTTTTTTTTTTTTTTTTTTTGGTTTTTCAAGGTAGGGTCTCATTCTGGCCCAGGCTGACCTGGAATTAACTTTGTAGTCTCAGGGTGGCCTTAAACTCACGGCAGTCCTCCTACCCTGCCTCCCGAGTGCTGGGATTAAAGGCGTGTGCCACCACAACCAGCTTAACAATAGGTTTCTTAAGTGTTCTACTCTTATGTTTTCCTGTTGGGTAAAACTTTTATTTGTTTGCTATAAGCTTATTCTAATATGAAAAAACTGGACCTAATTATATAAAATTTCATTGTGTCAGTAAAATTAACCAAACTTCAAACTTTTTCATCCTAATATACTTTCATTAGTTCTTTAAAGCTAAGATCTCTGGACCAATTAAGTAAAAACTATAAGCCTTCCATATTAAGGTTTGACAAAAAAAAAAAAAAAAAAAACTTTAATCCTAGCTACAAATGATTGGACTTCTATGTGAGTGAGGAATAAAACTCAGTAGCAGAAGCCAGTAAGCTAGAAAGGGGATATAAAGGAAATAGAAAGGGAGGGAGGAGGGACTTAATAGGATAGTATTGTATATATGTAAGCAGAAGAACAGATTAATGGGGGTGAAAAAGCCTAAGTGAGGTCAGGAGAAGGGGATGAGTAAAGGAAAGGTCTCAGAGGGAGAGCTAACAAAATCTAAGAGGATATAAATAAGTCATATAGAAACCTACTTTTCTGGAACACTCAGAAGCCATAGACTGTTACCTTCCAGTGAGTTGTTGGCCAGGAGGTCCAAATGAGCCAACGGGTACAATAGTGCCATGTCTGTTATAGGGGAAACCAACCACTCTCTACTTGGACTGGAGGCCCACTCCATGGGAGGGAATACATCCCTGATACTGAAAACCTAGGACAGGGGTAATCATGAGCCCTAGGGATGGACTGCTGGTGTCTGGCTAAATGTATATACTATGCTCACCAAACTGCCCAGTAAGCACTTCTCTTAATGTTCATACCTACATATTAATACTACTCTCACTTTTGGTTAGAGAAGCTTCTCTTTTCAGATGTTGGTGACCTTGGGATGACTCAGAAGGCACCATGGTGCTGAGAAGAAGGGACAGAGGAGTGCTCAGCACTGAAACATCTCTGACACACCTTCCAAGGCTCAGGGTCCATTGCAGAAGAGGTGGCAGAAAGAATGTAAGAGCCAAAGGAAGGGTAGGACTCCTTACAATGTGCTCCTCCAGACACAAAGTGGCCTGGATATCCATGACCTCACAGTGCCTGACACTACCTATACAAGACAATCATAACAGGAGGAAACGATCATGACATCAAAATAAAAGAGAGACTGATTGAGGGGGGAGGATATGATAAAGAGTAGAGTTTTTATTTTTTTTAAGATTTTATTTTTATTTATTAATTTATTAGAGACACACAGAGGGAAAGATAGAGAGAGAGAATGGACACACCATGGCCTCTAGCCACTGCAAACGAACTCCAGATATTTGTGCCACCATGTACATCTGTTTTACATGGGACCTGGAGAATCGAACCTGGGTCCTTAGGCTTCACAGGCATGCATTTTAACCACTAAGCCATCTCTCCAGCCCAAGAGTAGAGTTTCAAAGGGGAAAGTGGGGGAAGAGAGGGAACTGCCATGGGATATTATCTACAATTATGGAAGCTGTCAATAAAAAAAATTTTAAATAAAAACTAAAAAAACCTTTAAATCTGATAACTAAACTTCAAAATTAGTTAATTTCTTAATCTCTACAATATTTAAATTTAAAATTGTTTAAGATATTTCAAATATTAGCAGGGTATGGTGACACATGCCTTTAATCCCAGCACTCAGGAGGCTGAGGTAGGAGGATCACTCTGAGTTTGAGGCCAGTCTGAGACTGAATAGTGAACTCCAGGTTAGCCTGGGCTAGAGTGAGACCCAACCTGAAAAGAAAAAAAAAGTATCTCAAATATTGCTTCAGTACTAGTCTTCCTTTCCTACCACCTATGTTATTATTTTTCAACCTTAGATTATTTTGTGACTAGAAGTACAATGGACAATTGTGGAGAAGTAAATGTTATCAGTTCAGAGCCAATATTTTTGGCTATATTAACTTTTTTATGGATAATATTATTTTTCTGTATATGACCTGACATCTCTCTGTGACCAGCTAAAATAATCTATGGCTATAAATTAAAAAAAAGAAAACCTCACAGTTCTATTCCCTTTAAGTTAAATCTATCCTCTCTCAGACATGTAATTTATTCCCTTCCACACTCACAGTTTAGCCTCTTCTTTGCCTGTAGTCCAACAGATTCAGTTATTCCTTGATAACTATTCTGTACACATAGGCCCCTCTCTAGCCTCCTATGTTTCCAGATGTGGATTTTTTAAAAAATATTTTATGAGAGAGAGAGAATTGGCATGCTAGGGCCTCCAGCCACTGCAATCAAACTCCAGATGCATGAACCACCTTGTGCACATATGCAATCTTGCATGCTTGCATCACCTTGTGCATCTGGCTTACCTAGAACCTAGAAAGTTGAACATGGGTCCTTGGGCTTCACAAGTAAGTGTCTTAACTGCTAAGCCATCTCTCCAGCCCCAGATGTGGGATTTCTGTATCCTGACAATACCTAAAGCTCTCCCAACACAGCTCCATCTCAAGGGGCTACTGTGTTTAAGGCTTCCTGATAGCCCTTCCCCGTTTTCTTCTTTGAGTAGAACTCCCCCTCCCAAACTAGAAAGTGAAGATTAAGATTCCAAAGTTGGGGCTGGAGAGATGGCTTAGCAGTTAAGGCGCCTGCCTCCTAAGCCTAAGAACGCCGGTACCACGGTTAGCCAGATGCAAAATGACGCAAGGGCGCAATGCTGCACTTGCCCACAAGGGGGCACACGCATCTGGATTTCGTTTGCAGCAGCTGAAAGGCTGCTGGCGCACCCATTCTCTATCTGTCTCCCTCTCCCTGTCTCTCTCTCCAAATTAAAAAAAATAAATATAAAAAAAGGGCTGAGCCAGGCATGGTGGCACACGCCTTTAATCCCAGCACTCGGGAGGCAGAGGTAGGAGGATCACTGTGCGTTCAAGGCCAGCCTGAGACTACACAGTTACTTCCAGGTCAGCCTGAGCCAGAGTGACACCCTACCTCGAAAAAAAAAAAAAAAAGGGGGGGGGCTGGAGAGATGGCTTAGCAGTTAAGGCAATTGCCTGCTAAGCCTAAGAACCCAGTTCCAATCTCCAGGTCCCACGTTTAGCCAGATGCAAAGTGACACAAGGGTGCAATGCTACACTTGCCCACAAGGGGGTACACGCATCTGGATTTCGTTCACAGCAGCTGAGAGACTGCTGGTGCGCCCATTCTCTGTCTCTATCTCTTTCTCTCTCTGTCTGTCTCTCCCTGTATCTCTCTCCAAAAATAAAAAAAAATTAAAAAAAAAAAAGATTCCAAAGTTGCTTTAAAAAAAAAAAAAAAACTCGGGCTCCAGTCTGAGATCCTGGGGTTAAATACCTTTTAGTATGGTGATTCCTGGACCCCTCCTAACCTGGATGAAAGAAGACCTTCCCTCTCTTGGAGCTAACTTGAGAGGTCAAGGGCCCACCCCACTAAGACTGAAACATCATAGCTCTAATGTGATTTTTCATAAAACAAAAAAAAAAATGTCTCTGTGGTTTTCTAAACTCCACATTTCTGGTGTACTGGGCTAATAGACACACCCCTATATTGCAACCTTACTTATTTCCTTAGATGTACTTTTCATTTTCCAATCACATAAGTCAATCTTTTATTTGTCTACTTATAAAGTTTGTTTGAATAGCTCCTGCTCCAAATGATTTCAGGAATGCCCTTGGAACTCTGAAACTACCTCCAGTCCGTGCTCACCCCCGCCCCTCCTTCAGGAGCAATGCTACTCCTTCCAACAATTCTGAGACCAAGCTCTTCCTCCCAGATTCCATACCTATAAACAAGTCTGGAATGTAAGAGCTTTCAGAAATTCAACATCCTACCGCTGAACACCAAAAAGTCTATACGGAGACTGCTCCCTGCTATCTAGCAGGCTATCTCAGAAGAAGAGTTCAAACTAATTGGCCTGATAGCACCACTGGGGGACCCTCTCTTTGCCCCTCACCCACCACAAGTACCTGCCCCTTTCCCACAAGTAAATCTTGTGACTTTTAATGTCTCCCTCCCCTACCTCAGGACTGGCCAAAAGAAAATCCACACCAAAATACACCAGGCTGCTCAACAACAGTCAACCCAACCAGGGCTTCTGCTCACTCCAAACTCTGAGGACAGACCTCCCCACCCCTGTTTTTTGTCTTTAGGATCTAGAATGAAGGGTTAATGAACCACTGACCTCTCTGGACCATAAAACTTTCCAAGACCATAGCCTGATAAGGGACTTCTTGTTAAAAAGTAAGCTCATAATTCACAGATCCACCTCAAGAGCTATCAGACCACCTGGACAGATGATTAGTAAACAAAAGAAAAGATCTTACCTTTCCCCCATTCTTCTTCCCCAAAGATCTCCCCTATCCCTAACCCTATGTATCTCTACTCCCACATTCAAACACAGCAGTGGCAGTTTCATCCCAGGAAAGCTGCTGTCCCTCCAATAAAAAATAGTCTGTGCTGGTTTTCTTTCTCTCTGGTATTTCTCACGTTGCTCTAGTCAATCCCAAACTCCTTTTTTTTTTTTTTTTAAGATTTGATTTTTATTTATTTATTATAGACAGAGAGAGAAAGAGAGAGAGAGAGAGAATGGGCGTGCCAGGGCCTCTAGCCACTGCAAACACGTGCGCCCCCTTGTGCATCTGGCTTACATGGGACCTGGAGAATTGAACCGAGGTCCTTAGGTTTTGCAGGCATGTGCCTTAACCACTAAGCCATCTCTCTCCAGCCCTCAATCCAAATTCTAACACTGGGGAGGAAAGCCAGAGAGGGTGCCAAATGGATCGGGCAAGTGCTCACCAGCCTAAAATGTACTTTTCAATTTTACACGTTCCAGAAGAAAAACAAAAACTAGGGAGCAGGGGAGATGGATCAGTGGGTAAAGCACTTGCTGTGTAACCAAGAGGATCAGAGTTCAGATCCCCAGCACCAAATAAATGTCTGGTGTTCTTGACAGTCCACCTGTATCTGAGCTTAGAAGGCAGAGACAGGGGATCCCTGGCACAAGATGGCTAGCTCAGTTAGCCAAATCAGCAAGCTTTGGGTTCAAGTAAGAGACCATGCCTTCACAAAAAAAAAAATGTGGGGCTGGAGAGATGGCTTAGCAGCTAAGGCACTTGCCTGCAAAGTCTAATGACCCAAGTTCCATTTCCCAGTATCCACACAAATCCAGATACACAAAGTGGCACATGCCTCTGGAGTTTGTTTGCAGTGCGAGTGACAGTGACAGGACCTGACACACCAATTTCTCCCTCCCTCCCTTCCCCCCCTCATTCTCCCCTCCCTGTCTGCTTGCAAATAAATGAAAAATTAAAAAAAAGCCAGACATGGTGGCACACACCTTTAATCCCAGCATTCAGGAGGCAGCGGTAGGAAGATCACTGTAAGTTCGAGGCCACCTTGAGACTAGTGAATTCCAGGTCAACCTGGACTAGAGTGAAATCTCTACAAAAAAAAAAAAAAAAAAAAAAAAAAAGAGCCTGGGGTGGTGGCACATGCCTTTAATCCCAGCACTGGGGAGGCAGGGTAGGAGGATTGCCGTGAGTTCAAGGCCACCCTGAAACTACATAGTGAATTCCAGGTCAGCCTGAGCTAGATTGAGACCCTACCGTGAAAAAAAAAACAAACAAAAAAAAAAAAAAACAGGGGCTGGAGAGATGGCTTAGCAGTTAAGGAGTTAAGGCGTTTGCCTACAAAGCCAAAGGACCCAGATGCACAAGGGGCACATGCGTCTGGAGTTTGTCTGCAGTGGCTACAGGCCCTGGTGTGCCCATTCTCTCTCTGTCTCTCTTCTCTTCTCTTCTTCTCTCTCTCTCTCTCTCTCTCTCTGCTTACAAATAAATAAATAAAATTTTAAAAAGCTTTAAAAAAAAAAAAAAGGTACAGTGATGCACATCTTTAACACAAACCCTCGGGAGGCAGATGTAGGAGGACTGTTGTGAATTCAAGTCCAGCCTGGGACTACATAGTGAGTTCTAGGTCAGCCTGTGCTGGAATGAGACCCTACCTCAAAAAAAAAAAAAAGTGTGGTGGTACACACCTTTAATCTTAGCACTCTGGAGGCTGAGGTATGAGGATTGCTATGAGTTCAAGGCTAGCCTGAGACTAATTCCAGGTCAGCCTGTGCTACAGCAATACCTCAAAACAACAAAAAACTAAAATAAAATAGAAAAAACAGTGGCCAGGCATGGTGACACATGCCTTTAATCACAGCACCATGGAGGAAGAGGCAGAAGGATCATTGTGAGTTTAAGGCCAGCCTGAGACTACCAGGCCTGAGAATTCCAGGTTAGCTTGTGCTAAAGTGAGACCCTACCAAGAAAAACCAAAAAAAAAAGTGGAGTGATTGAGGAAAATAACATCAACCTCTGGCCTACGCACACACCCCTCTGGATGGTTACCTAGCAATGTGCAAGGTGAGAGGGGCACTTCCCATCACTAGCATCATAAAAGAAAATGGATGGGGGGGTGGACAATGATACCAAAAGAGGCTACTCTTATGGACTGATACAGTGATAGAAAGAAAGCCTCTCTCCTCACCCTCCAATGAACAGCTGTAACAAGGAAATAAAGCAACTGCAGGAGGCAGCCATGTGTGCCTCTCTGTCAGCTAAGAGCGCTGGGTATCTCCCCACCAGACTGACACACATTCACTCACAGGAAGTCAGCCAGACTCAAGGGGCACCTGACTGCTGTCCCAGAACTAGCTTCCAACCTACCAAGTGTTCTCATGCCTGCTGTATGCCAGGGCCACATTTCAGGAACTGGACACACATCAGGAACAGCACTCTCTGGGAGCCACAGCAATGCACACATGGGAGAGAATGAATAGCGCCCTTCCTCCTTAGGGTTTGACTGGTCATTTCCCTCTCCTTGCTTTCACAACCAGAAATGCACACAGTGCAATGGCAGTGACTAGGGTGAGTGGGTGGGCTCTGTGCCCTACATCTGGACTATTTCATGCAGAGAGATTCTAGGGGATACATGGGAGGTTTCTGAAGGAGGAGCAGGAAGAACCCAAGTAAAGGTGCTGATCAGAGCAACAGATTAGAGCTGCCACCAGGAACAGAAGAGGAAACAGAAAGGGGGTGGGAGCACTCTTCCTCTTACCTACCATGTGGCCCAGCCCTCACTACTCTATGGATTGTAAGACTGCCATGTGATGTGCATGGGAGCTGCTGTCACCCTGTATACTACTTCTCCTGGTCCCCACCCAGATGCCTGGCTCCAGAGCTTTGCTGAAATGGTAGAACTTGGAGCACACAGCGAAGCATTTGGGAGCTAATTGGCCAGGGCCCAGAAACTGGGCAATTTCTTTGTCCAGCCTTAAGACCTGTTGCAACATGGCAGGTCCTATTCACTGACACACAATCTATCTGGATCTGCCCAGTGGCTGTCGTGAACATGCCCTGAGGGCTGATCTCATCCTGTGGGCTGTGTACTCCACAGCTACTTCCTCCTCCTGTTTCCTCTGTTGAGTCAAAGGGCCCGTACTATAGGACCCACATATCACTTCCATGGTGCCCCTCTACTCTTCCTGAAACCCTCCTGAGTTGGTTCCTCTATCACTCCATGCCCACATCACAACAAGGACGTACCCAGCTCCCTACTCCAGCACACCCTGTGTTAGCATCCACATGCCTAAGTGTGTCACTCTGCTCCTCAAAAACTGGCCATAGCTCCTACTGCCTCCCAAAACATGGCCCCATCCTGTGCTGCAGCATCCCTTCAATAGGTGAGTGCAAAGCACAATGGGTACAGGACAAAAGAAACAGACATAGGAAAGAAACACAGATCATCTAAAAGAAGCAATTCCAAGCCAACTAAAGTCATCCCAGCTCCTCAGGGACCTGAAGTGAGAGAATCATGAGTTTAAAGCCAGCCTGGGCAGCATAGCAAGACTGCCTCAAAATAAAAAAGGGTTGGAAATTTATCTCAGATGGTAGACCACTTGCATAGCATACACAAGACCCTGGGTTCCACCCCCAGCACTACCATTAATCAGGTATGGTAGCACACACCTACAATCCCAGCACTTATTCAAGAGGTGGAGGCCAAAGGACCAGGAGCTCAAGGTCATCGTTGGATACATAGAAAGTTTGAGACCAGCTTGGACTACGAGTCCCTGTCTCAAAAAATTGTTCCCCCCCCCCCCCGGTTTTTCAAGGTAGGGTCTCGCACTAACCCAGGCTGACCTGGAATTCACTATGTAGTCTCAGGGTGGCCTTGAACTCATAGCAATCCTCCTACCTCTACCTCCCAAGTGCTGGGATTAAAGGCGTGCGCCATCACGTCCAGCCCTGTTTAATTTTTTAAGATACAAGTGAGAAAGCCAACAAAAGAGTGAATCAAGCTGGCATATGGCAAAGTACAAGGAGTTCAATGCCACCAGACAGATGTAATAAAGAGGCTGAACCAGCTTGTCAGAAAAGGCTGTTCAGAAGTGACAGCCCCACTGAGGCAGGAAAAGGACTAAGAACTGAGCAGAGGGCTGAAGAGATGGCTCAGCAGTTAAGGCACTTGCCTGCAAACTCTAAGGACCTGAGTAGTCAGATACACAAGGTGGCACATATGTCTGGAGTTTGCAGTGCCTGGAGGCCCTGGTGCACCCATTCTCTCTATCTGCCCCTTTCTCTGACTCTCAAATGAATAAATAATAAAGTATTTAATTAGAAGAAGAAAAAAAAAAACCTGAGCTGGGCATGATGGTGCATGCCTTTAGTCCCAGCACTTGGGAGGCAGAGGTAGAAGGATCACCGTGAGTTCAAGGCCACCCTGAGACTTGACTACATAGTGAATTCCAGGTTATCCTGAGCTAGAGCGAGACCCTACCTTGAGAAAAAAAAATGAGCAGAGATGAAGGGGGAAAGAGCACTGCAGACAGAGTAGGTACAAAGGCCCTAAAGCAAGTAGGAGTTTGACCTGTGCAGGCAACAGGAAGAATGGCCAAGTGGCTGAGACAGGACCTACTCTTTCAGGGCTTTCTGGGGCCACTTTTCCCTGCATTCAATGGTAAGAGGAGAGCCAGATTTTCATTAGCCTGGTAGAAATGCCAAGTGTAAAAGCACTGCTATGGAGATGACAATACCACACTGCAATCAGCATCCAGAGAAACCTGAAGTCATGACTGTGTGTGGGCATAATAACCACTGCTTACCTCTAACAGAATAGAACAACAAGCTGGGAATACTAGGAAGCTCCATGGGAGAGTGCTTGCTGGCAGGCATGAGCCTGGGGCTGGATTCCCAACATAAAAACAAAAGCAAGCTTAATGGCTCAAAAACTGGGGTTCCCAAGGTGCAAAAAGCCCACATGATGAACAATCACTAATTGTTTATACTCTATGCAGAAATGGATCCCATCAGGTCACCTTTGGGACCACGGCCCTGTTCAATGCAGAGGGTAGGTGTCACCCCTGCACTCTGCACAATGACTATCCTTTGGACAAGTAGCCATCCAACAGTCTCTTGTGTTGGACTCATTTGTAGTCCAGGCTCACACTCTTGTCCTATTTACCAAAACACCTTCCAGCTTCCATCCCTAAGTCACCCTTACTAAAAGAGGGACAAGGAAACTGAGTGTAGTGGCACAGCCTGCCATCCCAGCACTCAGGAGGCTGACGCTGATGGATGGCAAGTTTGAGGCCAGCCTCAGCTACATACCTATTCTAAGCAACCCCTCCATCAAGATAAAATAACATATGAGGTAACCCCAGGCCCAGGAAGCTAAATGTCACATGTTCTCTCTCATATGTGGATTCTAGCTATAAATGATTAGACTTCTATGTGAGTAGGAATAAAACTCAGCAGAAGCCAGTAAGCGGATATGAAGGGAATAGAAAGACAGGGAGGGGGGACTTAATAGGATGGTATTGTATATATGTAAGTAGAAGAACAGACTAATGGGGGTGAAAAGGCCTAAGTGAGGTCAGGGGAAGAGATTGAGTAAAGGAAAGGTGGAGGCAGGGCTAATCAAAATCTAAGAGGAGCGGGGCATGGTGGCACATGCCTTTAATTCCAGCACTCGGGAGGCAGAAGTAGGAGGATCACTGTGAGTTTGAGGCTACCCTGAGACTACATAGTGAATTCCAGGTCAGCCTGGGCTAGAATGAGACCCCACCTTGAAAAACCAAAAAAAAAAAAAAAAAAAAAAAAACTAAACCTACTTTTCTGGACAATGGAACACTCAGAAGGCATAGATTATTACTAGAAAATTCTCAGTGCCAGGGATGGGATACCTTCCAGTGAGTTGTTGGCCAGGGAGGTCCCTGATACCCACAAAACATTACAGGCCATTGCTGAGGTCCTTGGTTTCCCACCAGGAATGATGGTAAGCCTCTATTGCTGAAGACTCCACATTCTTGGGGGGCAAGGTCACTGAGAAATCCTGCTGGAGCTGAGCTGAAAGCCTCCTCCATGTGGACCGGCTGACAGAAAGCTGGAAAAAGCTATGCTGCATGTAATTCAATGGGAGAGAGCGAAATCACCAGTCAAGCCTTAAATTTGACCAGCCAGGCCAAATGTGCCAACAGGTGCAGTAGTGGCATGTCTGTTATGGGGGAAACCAACCACTCTCTAATTGGACTGGAGGCCTGCTCCATGGGAGGGAATATATCCGATACTGAAAACCTATGACGGGATAGTCATGAGCCCTAGGGGTGTAACGTCTGTTGGTGTCTGGCTAAATGTATATACTATGCTCACCAAACTGCCCAGTAAGCCCTTCTCTTAATGTCCATACCCATATATTAATGCTACTCTCACTTTTGATTAGAGAAACTTTTCTTTTCAGATGGCAGTGACCTTGGGATGACTCAGAAGGCACCATGGTGCTGAGAAGAAGGGACAGAGGAGCGCTCAGCACTGAAACATCTCTAACACACCTTCCAAGGCTCAGGGTCCATTGCGGAAGAGGTGGTGGAAAGAATGTAAGAGCCAGAGGAAAGGTAGGACTCCTTACAACATGCTCCTCCAGACACAAAATGGCCTGGATATCCATGACCTCACAGTGCCTGACACTACCTACACAAGACCATCATAATAGGAGGGAAAGATGATGACATCAAAATTAAAAGAAAGACTAAGAGGGGGAGGGGATACGATGGAGAGTGGCGTTTCAAAGGGGAAAGTGGGGGTGGGGGGGAATTACCATGGGATATTGTCTACAATTATGGAAGTTGTCAAAAAAAAACTAAAATTAAAAAACAAGATAGAGCCGGGCGTGGTGGCGCACGCCTTTAATCCCAGCACTTGGGAGGCGGAGGTAGCAGGATCGCCATGAGTTCAAGGCCACCCTGAGACTACATAGTTAATTCCAGGTCAGCCTGGGCCGGAGTGAGACCCTACCTCGAAAAACCAAAAAAAAAAAAAAAGATAAAATAACAAAGCATACCAGTGACATAATCTCTCCTTTCATACTACATGCCTCTACTATGTATCCATGCTCACTAGAAGGAAACAAATGGCATTATGTGATCCATGGTACTGGAAAAAAATCTTGCCAAGACAGGAAAATAAAGCACAATGGAAGCATGGAGCTACATCAGAGCTGGGCGTGGTAGCGCACACCTTTAATCCCAGCACTTGGGGGGGCAGAGGAAGGAGGATCACCATGAGTTCAAGGCCACTCTGAGACTACATAGTGAATTCCAGGTCAGCCTGGGGAAGAGCAAGACCCTACCTCAAACCTCTTGTCCCTCTCCCAAAAAAAAAAGAAAGAAAGCTACATCAGGGTGAGGCCAGTGGATACAATACTGCCCAAAGGAACCAAGCAACATGAAATGTCTGGCCTCAGTTTACCCCTTTATACAATGAACATTAAAACCATCCTTGGTAACCCAGCAACCCAAGGTTCTCATTCTTGCTTATTCATTCTCTTCCTCCGTCTATCCCTCTCTCTCCTTTCTACTCACCCAGCTACTCTTCTTCCTGTTTGATTTTTCCAAGTTATGGTTTGGCAATGTAACCCTAAAAGACCTGGAATTAACTTTGTAGCTGAAGGTGGCCTTGAACTCATGGTGATTCTCCTGACTCCACTTCCCAAGTGCTAGGATTAGAGATATGGGCCACTGTGCTCACTCCAAGATATTTTTTTCTATTTAGTCCTTTGTTCACTGTATGGTGAGGTCCCCTGAACGTCCTGTATCAGACCATATGCCCCTCCATTTCAGTCTAATGATTCAGATTGTCATCAGTCTCACTGGCTGCCATCGTGTTCCTCCTCGCATTCCTTCTGTTGTTAGCACAGCAGGGCAGAGCGTCTCAGACTTCATCCAGTGGCCCAGAAGCAGCCAGCAGTGAAAAAAGCTGAGCATAACATGATCCATGACCAGAAGGCACTAAGTACACATGCTTCATCCTGTGGCTTACTGCCCTATCACCAGGCAAGAGCAGGTGTTCTTCCTGATCTGTACCTTAAAAACTGCAGTGCAGAACATACTTGAACAACTCAGGGCCCTGATCATGGAAGAGCAGGTATGCTCAGGGCCCTGAATGGCAGTGGACCTTGCTTGTCCTCTTTGAGAGAAAGCATGGAGGTCCAGGCTGACCTTGAACTTACAACCCACCTGCCTGAGCCTGAGTATTGAGCTAAGGAGGCCTAGCAACCATACCTGGCTACATGGAACTGCTTTCCACAAGGACACTGGCTGCTCAGGTAAGACCAGGCTGGGAGGACAGGTGGTCCTGTCCATGGTTTCATTACAGTCAGGTGGCACAGACTGAAGGACTGGATCAGACTCAGCTTCAGGTATACCTGACATGCAGACAGGCACTAACTACACTTCCCAGAGCAGCTGACCAGGGCTCAGATCCTGTGTGGGAGTTATATATGAAAGATGAGAAGGGGAACCAGGCATGGTGGTACATGCCTTTAATCCTAGCACTTGGGAGGATGAGATGGGAGGATCGCCATGAGTTGGAGGCCAGTCTGAGACTGTATAGTGAATTCCAGGTCAGCATGGTCTAAAGAGAGAGACCTTACCTAGAAAAAACAAAAAGCGGGGCTGGGGAAATGGCTTAGTGGTTAAAGTGTTTGCCTGCTAAGCCTAAGGACTCTGGTTTGATTCCCCAGGACCCACAGAAGCCAGATGCACAAGGGGGCACATGCGTCTGGAGTTCATTTCTAGTAGCTAGAGGTCCTGGTGTGCCCATTCTCTCTTTCTCTCTATCTGCCTCTCTCTCTCAAATAAATAAATAAAATATATTAAATTTTTTTTGTTTGTTTTGTTTTGTTTTCCAAGGTAGTTCAGACTGACCTGGAATTCACTATGTAGTCTCAGGGTGGCCTCAAACTCATGGCAATCCTCATACCTCTGCCTCCCGAGTGCTGGGATTAAAGGCATGTGCCACCACGCCCGGCTAAAAAAATTTTTTTAGAGTGTTGTATGTCATGTTTATCACTTTATTTTATTATATATTTATTTGAGAGAGATATACAGTAATAGGCAGGTAGAGAGAGAGAGAGAGAGAGAATGGGTGTGCCAGGGCCTCCAGCCACTGCAAACGAACTCCAGATGCATGCACCCCCTTATGCATCTGGCTTACGTGGGTCCTGGAGAATTGAGCTTCGAACCGGAGTCCTTCGGCTTCATAAGCAACCATTTAACCGCTAAGCCATCTCTCCAGCCCCGCGGCTAAAAATTTTTAAAAAGAAGAGGGGCTGGGAGATGGCTCAGCAATTAAAGGAACTTGTTTGCAAAGCCTGGTGGCCCAGCTTGGATGCCCTAGTACCCACATAAAGACATATGCACAAAGTAACATCAGGAGTTTTGTTTACAGTGGCAAGAAGCCCTGGTGTACCCATATTCATTCTCATTCCCTATACCCCCCCCTTCTCTCTGTTGCAAATAAATAAATAAAACATTGTAAAAGCGCTTTTAAAAAAGCTGACAACTGGGACAGAAGGCAAGAAACACATGTTTCTGCTTGAAAAAAGCTTAGCTTTAACGGACAATGAAACACAGGCCAATACAGGTTAGTAAAAGACAAAGACTTTGGGTATTACAATCATGGAGCCAAATTTGACTCTGAAACCTCACTTTCTTCCCATGAAAGCATACTGCATGGTCATCAGCATTCTAGTAAGATAGACACTTACAATTACTTTACAGGAAAAATTTTTAAAAAGCACAAAAGGACAAATAAGTATCCCAAGGCCCTCAGCATTCATTCCAGACACACTGGCCCAAAGCTGTTTAGGCGGACTATCCAACAGGCTGTCTGGAAAACTGGGAAGAACTGGAGGAGAGCTCTGCAGCAAGCAGCATAGATACAAATCCAGTGTAGTGTCCACAGCTACAGGACTTTGGGAAGTCACTTCATCACTGAGGGTCAGTTTCTTCACATGCAACACGGGAGTTAATCCTGGCCAGGACTGAGAATATGGCTTGGTGGTGCAGCGCTGGCCTAGAGTCAGTGGCCCTGGATTCTATCTCCAGAACTGGGGGAAGAAGGGGGAACAAACCTTCTAGAAAGGTGACACATGCTACAAAGAAATGGTCCCTGAAACCGAGCATGGTGGTGCATGCATTTAATCCCAGCACTAGGGAGGCAGAGTTAGAAGGATCACTGCGAATTCAACTACCCAGTGAGTTCCAAATCAACCTGGCCTTGAATGAGACTCTACCTCAAAAAAAAAAAAAAAAAAAAAAAAAAGCGGGGCATAGTGGCACATGCCTTTAATCCCAGCACTCACTCTCAGGAGGCAGAGGTAGGAAGATGGGAAGCAAAGGTAGGAGGATTGCTGACAGTTCAAGGCCACTCTGAAACTACCTAAACTACCTAGTGAATTCCAGCTCAGCCTGAGCTAGAGTGAGACCCTACCTCAGAAAACCAAAAAAAAAAAAAAAAAAAAAAAAAGCTGGGCATAGCGGCACACACCTTTAATCCTAGCACTTAGGAGGCAGAGATAGGAGGATTGCTGTGAGTTGGAGGCCAGCCTGAGACTACACCGTGAATTCCAGGTCAGCCTGGGCTACTGTGAAACCCTACCTTGAAAAAAAAAAAAAAAAAAAAAAAAAAGAGGGGGCTAGAGAGATGGCTCAGCATTTAAGATGCTTGCCTGTAAAGTCTAACAACCAGAGTTGGATTCCCCAGTATCCACATAAAGCCAGATATAGAAAGTGGTGCATGCATCTGGAGTCTGCAGCAGCTGGAGGCATGGTATGCCCATTCTCTGTCTTCTCTCTTTGCTTGCAAATAAATAAATAAAAATTTAAAAGAAAGAAACTATCCCTGAAGCCCCTAGATGCAGAAAACAAGACAAGAAGGAGAGAAAGTGGGCACTCCAGTATTTCCCTACTGCTATCAGTGCATATCTCTGGTGAAAGGGTCTCATGGAAGGCAAGGGACAGGGAGAGATCTCTGGCCCTGGTAGCAGGAGGGAGCTGAGGGAATCACCCCCACAGAGCCTCAGAAGCACCTCAAAGTGGCAGGACACCAAAGAACCCAACATCAAGAGCAACCAAGCCTTAATGCTGAGGCTAGAAGCCAAGAGTTGAGAATGGAAACCTTGGAGTCGCAGGAAGTTCGGCCAGTAAGATCAAGTGGGACCAGAAAGAGGGTCAAGGTCTAAGAATGTGGGGTGCTGGCTCATCCAGCCAGACTTACTTTGAGAGGACTACAAGCATTCTCTACCACATTCCAGAACCTTGTCAGGAGAACAGGAACCATGGAAAGTTCTAAAAAAAAGGAGTAGTTGAGGATTTGATTCAGAAGATCCCACAATGGTGTGGGGAGAGAGGCTAAGTAGAAAACAGACAGTCCAGGCCCCACTGAACTTCCCAATGAATTTCTAGGTGTGGTCAGGAAGTACCCCATTCCAGAGTCCAGCAGCATTTCAGAATGGTCTGTGGAAGGCAGGAAGCCAGGATTGTAGCACTCTGCCAGGATGCTACAGTGAGGCTGGGCACAAAGACCTGGGTTCTATCTCGATCACCTTAGGAGGAGAGTAGGGGTAAGGCCTTTGATAGAGTCAATGCCAGACATGGTTAGGTGTTAACTTGTAATCTCAGCATCCAGAAGGCTGAAGCAGAAGGATCTTGAGTTTGATGGCCCCAATGACGTCAGGGAGAGCACAAAAGAAGTGGAAGTGCATGCATGTCAGGCCTGGCAGCTCATACCTTTACTCCCTCCACTAGAGAGGCTGAGGTAGAGGATCATTGTGAGTTCGAGGCCACCCTGAGACTACACAGTGGATTCCAGGTCAGCGTGGGATAGAATGAGACCTTACCTTGAAAAAAAAAAAAGTGGATGCAGTGCTAGGGAGAAGGAAAAACAGGTTCTCCCCTCACTAGCCTTCTGTCCAGCAGCTTCTCTCACTTTTCCCAGGTGCCCTTGGCCACCTCAATCCAACCAGGTCAGAGCCTCCTGTTTAAGTCAGCCTGAACAGAAGGTATCCTGGATTCATCTTCTTGCCTCTGCTATGAGCCAATGTGGACTCCTCAGCCTGATTGGCTCTAAGTGCTTGTAAGGGCCATGATACCTAGGTGACAGTAACTCCCTATGCAAAACTTCAAAAGTAGGCACAAGGCTGGAGGGATAGCTTAGTGTTTAAGACACTTAACTGCAAAGCTGAAGGACCCAGGTTCGATTCCCCAGAACCCACGTAAGCCAGATGCACAAGGTGGCACATGCTTCTAGAATTCATTTGCAGCAGCTGAAGGCCCTGGTGTGCCGATTCTCTCTACCTCTTTCTCTCTGTCTCACTCGCAAATAAATAAATAAAAATTAAAAGTAGGCATAAGTTGGTGGGCATGGTGGTACACTCCTTTAATGGCAGCACTCAGGAGGCTGAGGTAAGAGGATGTCATGAGTTGGAGGCCAGCCTGGGATTACAGAGTGAGTTCCAGGTCAGCCTGGCCTAGACTGAGGCCTTGCCTTGAAAAAACTTTAAAAACTGATGATGGTAATTTTGTTTTTTAAAAAGGGCTGGGTCAGGGATGGTGGTGCATACCTTTAATCCCAGCACTTGAGAAGCAGAGGTAAGAGGATCACTGTGAGTTCAAGGCTACCCTGAGACTACATAGTGAATTCTAGGTCAGCCTGGACTAGAGCAGGACAAGAAAAAAAAAAAGGAGGGCTGGACCTATAGCTCAGTGGTGAGTGCTTGCCTAGCACATGTGAGACCCTGAGTTCAATCCCCTGTTCCCCCTCAAAAAAAAAAAAAAAAAAAAAAAAAAAAAGGCATAGCAAAAAGTAAGTACCATTTCCTATAGAAAACTAAGACAAAGCTGGGTGTGGTGGCACTCCCCTTTAATCCTAACACTCGGGAAGCAGAGGTAGGAGGATAACTATGAGTTCAAGGCCAGCCTGGGCTAGAAGGAAACCCTACCTTGGGGGGGGGGGGAGACAGAGAAAGAGACAAGAAAAGCAAGACAAGCCTCCCATCAACAAGTGTGTAAGAAACCACGCACAGTGTTGGACACCTTTAATACCAGCATTCAGGAGGCTGTGAAGCAAAAGAATTGCTCCAAGTACAAGGCCAGCCTGGGCTACATGGAAGACCCTAGAACAACAACAAAAAAAAAAAAAAAACAGATGACAAACACACATGCAGGGAAAGGATGGGAAACAGCATATCAGGCAGCTACCAGAACCTGTCCACAGCCATGGGACTCAGGTTACAGTCTGCTCAGTACTGTTTTGCCCCGCCACACCCCATCCCACACACAGAGTACACATGTGAACAGCACAGCAGGAGCAGAAGTCACAGGTTCCCATATTCTGGGAGAGGGTCACATTTTCTGGGTGCTGGGAATGAGGTCAGGTACAGGGATCAAGTGGGCTATCCTCATTCTCATTGGCACTTGGTCTAATGCAGAGGTCAGTAGACAGATATGCAGACATGGTCTGTGGAACACAACGGATGCTAAAGGGTGGTGCAAGGGATACAGATGGTTACGTGTGGTGACTAGCAACGACTGCTGGGAAGAATGACATTCAAATTGCCAGCTGAAGGAAGGGAAGGAACCAGGAAGTGAAGCACCAAGAGTAACAGGAAAAGTATTTCAGGAAGGAACAGCCCCCAGGAGCACTTTATGAGGACAGAGAGCTCAGGTTTTGAGGGGAATAACATGATGTCAGGGACAACGCATGACAAACAAGGGAGAGAGAAGCTGGAAGGCACTTGGGAAGAGGGAATCAGTATCCCATTCCAGAATTTTCTCAGCAGGTGGGTCCTAGGACCTGACTGGTATTTTCACACATATGTCATCTCACAGTGGAAAAATCTCATACTACTCTGAAATAAGAATTTTTTTTAATTTATTAGAGAGAATGGGCACACCAGGGCCTCCAGCCACTAAAAACAAACTCCAAATGTGTGCACCACCATATGATCTGGTTTATATGGGTTCTGGGGAATAGAACTTGGATCCTTAGTCTTCACAGGCAAATGCCTAAGCCATCTCTCCAGCCAATCCTCCCCCCTTTTTTTTGAAACAGGGTATCATTATGTATCCCACGCTGACCTAGAACTCGTAATCCTCCTGCCTCAGCCTGAATGCTGGGATGGCAGGCAAAAGACATCATGCCATGCCAGGAACACCCTCCATTATGTGCTGGGCATTGTACCAGTAATTGACAGCATGTATCCAACTCTGAAGCTCTCAGTGAATATAAGCTACTACTACTGTCAAAGTCCAAATTAGGGCTAGTGTCAAAATTAAATAGGAAGTTTGAAAAGGACACCCTCAAAAAACACAAGCTCATACTTTTAAAATATTTTTATTTGACAGAGAAAGGGAGGAGAGAGAGACAGACAGACAGAGAGAATGGGCGCCAGAGCCTCCAGCCACTGCAAAAAAACTCCAGATATGTGCACCCCCTTGTGCATCTGGCTAACGTGGGTCCTGGGGAATCAAACCAAGGTCCTTTGGCTTTGCAGGCAAACGCCTTAACGACTAAGCCATATCTCCAGCCCAGAAGCTCATACTTTTTTTTTTTTGAGATTTATTTATTTATTAGAAACAGAGAGAGGGAGAGAGGATGGACACACCATGGCCTCCAGCCACTGCAAATGAACTCCAGACACATGTCCATCTGGCTTACATGGGACCTGGAGAATCGAACCGGGGTCCTTAGGCTTCGCAGGCATGCATCTTAACCATTAAGCCATCTCTCCAGCCCACCAGGCACTCATACTTTTAATCCCATCAAATCAGGAGGCTGAGGTAGGAAGGGAGTTTGCAGCCAGCCTGAACTACAGAACCTGGGGTGGGATATAACATCAAAAAAGAAAACAAGCAGGGTGTGGTGGCACATACCTTTAATCCCAGCACTCGGGAGGCAGAGGTAGGAAGATCACCCTAAGTTCAAGGCCACCGAGACTACATAGTGAATTCCATGTCAGCCTGGACTAGAATGAAACCCTACCTCGAAAAACCAAAAATAAAAAAGAAAGAAAACAACATGGGCTAGAGAGATGGCTTAGCAGTTAAGGCACTTGCCTGCAAAGCCAAAGGACCCAGGTTCAATTCCCCAGGACCCACATAAGCCAGATGAACAAGGTGATGCAACGTTTGCAGACCATTCTCCTCTCTCCCCCCCTTATTTATAAATTTATTTATAAATAAATAAGTAATTTTTTTAGAAATACAGAAAACAGGGTTAAGGCACTTGCCTGCAAAGCCTAATGAGCCAAATTGTTTTTTTTTTTTTTTATTTTTTTTAATTTATTTGCAAGCAGAGAGAGAGATACAAGAAAGGCAGACAGAGAGAGAATGGGCACTCCAGGGCCTCCAGCCACTGCAAACGAACTCCAGATGCATGAGCCCCTTGTGCACCTGGCTTACATGGGCCCTGGAGAATCGAACCCGGATCCTTTGGCTTTGCAGGCAAATACCTTAACCGCTAAGCCATTTCTCCAGCCCAAGTTGTTTTTTTTAAATGTAGGTTTCACTCTAGCTCACGCTTCACTATTTAGTCTCAGGGTGGCCTCGAACTCGTGGTAATCTTCCTACCTCTGCCTCCCACGTGCTGGGATTAAAGGTGTGCGCCACCACGCCTGGCTGAGCCAAGTTTGATTCCCCAGTACCCATGTAAAGCCAGATACACAAAGCGACACATGCATCTAGAATTCATTTACAGCAGCTGGTGGCCCTGGCGTGCCTATTCTCATTCTCTCTCTTCTTGGAAATTTTACACACACACGCACACGCGCGCACACACGAAAGATGGCTCAGCAATTAAGGTGCCTGTCTGCAAAACCTAGCCAGGCATGGTGCCATATGCCTTTAGTCCCAGTACTCGGGAGGCAGAGGTAGGAGGATCACTATCAGTTTGAGGCCACCCTGAGACTACAGAGTGAGTTCCAGGTCAGTCTGGGCTAAAGTGAGACCCTACGTTGAAAAACAAAACAAAAAAACAAGCAGGGCATGGTGGTCCACACCTTTAATCTCAGCACTGGGGAGGCAGAGGTAGGTGGATCACCATGAGTTCAAGGCCACCTTGAGACTACATAGTGGATTCCAGATCAGCCTGGACCAGACTGAGACCCTACCTTGAAAAAAACAAAAAACAACAACAAAAAAAAAAATCTAATGACCAGGGTTTAATTCCCTAGTGCCCAGAACAGCCAGATGCACAAAGTAGCACATGCATTTGTAGTTCATTTGCAGCAGTTGAAGGCCCTGGTGCATCCATTCTGTCTCTCTCTCTTCTCCCTGATTGCAAATTTAAAAAAAAATTTTTTTAAAGAAAGAAAGCCGAGCATGGTGGCGCACGCCCTTTAATCCCAGCACTCGCTACAAAGTTAATTCCAGGTCAGCCTGGGCCAGATTGAGACCTACCTCGAAAAAACAAAAAAAAAAAAAAAATTAAATAAATAAATAAATAATAAGAAAGAAAGAAAACAACTGGGCATGGTGGTACACGCCTTTAATCCCAGCACTCAGGAGGCAGACATAGGAGGATCGCCATGAGTTTGAGGCCTGTCTGGGACTACAGAGTGAGCTCCAGGTCAGCCTGGACTAGAGCGAGACCCTACTTGAAGAAAAAAAAAAACAATAACTACTGCTCCTACATTGTATAATCACAACCCCACAGGGAATACCGGCAACCCCACTGAGGAGGGTCCCCAACAGAATGGGAGCAGGGATGAGGGAAAAGAGGGTACCAGCATATGATGTATCCACACAAAAACAGAGAAAAAAAGAAAAGAAAAACCTGAGAGCTTGGGCTAAGGGCATGGCTCAGTTTGTAAAGAGCTTACCATGTAAGTATGACGATCTCAATTTGGATCCCCAGCACCCAAGTAATGTCAGCCAGCCTATAACCTCAGCTCTTGAGAGGTGGAGATGAGATCATGGGAGCAGATCCAAATAAACAATCTCTGGGTTCAAGTGAGAGACCCTGCCTCAATAAATGAGGCAGAGTAATGGAGGAAGACAGTAGAATTGGCCTCTGGCCTCCACACACATGTGTACACACATACAAACAAGCATACAACATGAATGCATACAAGGCACAAGTTATTTTCCAGTAAATGAACTTAAATGTTTCACTCCTGTCCCCCCCCACACACACACCCTACACTGTGATACATGTTTATTAATAATAAAACTTCACGTCCAAACAGGCACCTGTAGTCTCAACTACTAAGCATGTTGAAGCAGGAGGATGAAGTGAGGCCAGGAGTTGGAAGCCAGCCTGAATGACATACCAGAGATTTATCTCAAAAGATACCTGCTATCTGTGGGGTACTTGACAATTTACAGAGCACTATAAAGTGTTACGAGAACTTGCTAATTAATAAGCACTGGTCTCCCACACTGTTGATTTAGTAACAACGTTGCAAATTATCTAGTTCTTATAAGACTGAAGCATGAGTGTCTTCTTGCATCAGGTGACTCCCTGTGACAATCTGCCCATCAACTCTCATTTGGACTTTGCATTCTTATGTGCAATGGTCCAAATAAAATGACAGTAGTCATGTGCTAGGCACTAAGTGCTATAACAAGTTTCATCTTTGCCTTACACTAATACATTTTTTTTTTTTGAGGTAGGGTCTCACTCTGGCCCAGGCTGACCTGGAATTCACTATGTAGTCTCAGGGTGGCCTCGAACTCATGGCGATCCTCCTACCCCTGCCTCCCAAGCGCTGGAATTAAAGGCGTGCACCACCACGCCCGGTACTAATACATTTTTAAATCCCCATTTTCCAAATAAAGATAACTGGGGTGTTCACAGCCTAAGGATATTCTCCAAAGACACTCAGAGGAGAAGGAATAGAGCCAAGATTTAGACACAATATATTCTGGCTCCGGGTCTTCACTACTAATCATGCCATTGTACAAGATAATTCTAGCAAAGCGCTTAAAATATGCTGTTTGGCACAAACCAGGTATTCACCAAATAAGGGTACTGTGATCAGCAGGGCAAGTACTTTCTAGTTCCCATGGTGTCACCTCCAGGAAAGCTGCGACCTTGTCTGAGTGACTACTGCGTTCCCAAGCACCTGACCTAACGCACATTTGCGGGAGGGATTGACGAATGAATGAATGAATATACCCTAGCTCAAAAAGCAGAGGCTAGCGAACAAAGTCTTTCTTTCTTTCTTTCTTTCTTTCTTTCTTTCTTTCTTTCTTTCTTTCTTTTTGGCACGTCTGTATTGAGCCTGTCACTGTCCCTTAGGAAGAGCATCAGGCGACTTTGAGCAGAGGCGCGCACCGCGACACGTGAGATTCCCCTCTTTTCCCCGTCGCGGGGCTCCGGACGCCGCTCCCTGGGCAGGAGCTATGACGGGAGGATCGCGCGGCCGGCGGGTCCTTGTTCCCGCGGGACACCCTTCGCCTCGGTATCGGACCCCGCGGGAGACAAGACTCCTGTCCGCGGCCCTCGAGCACCTCCCTGGAGAGACGAACCCCACACCCGCACCGCAGACCCCGACGCAGAGACCGCAACTAGGCCTGGGACGCGCGCAAAGCAGACACGCGCCGCGACCGCGCCTAGTCACCTCGGCCGGAGGGTCGCCCCGGCGCGGGAGGCCGCGGGCTGAGCCATCCTGTCACCTTCACAGGGCCGCCCTCTCCTCAGCACGAACCGCCGCAGTCACTCGGCCTCGCTTTCCCTCATCTCGGTTTCCCCGAGGCGCCCGCTTTTCGCACCGCCCCCCGGAATGCCCAGCTAGTACCTGCTGGGAAAGAGGAACCAGCGGCGCCGCCATCTTCACTCGGACTCGGCCTCCGAGCACCCGAGGGGCGGGGGCGGGGCTGCGCGTGCGCACTAGGGCAAGGGAAAGAGGCGATGCGTGCGCAGCTGAGGTAGTCGTAAGCAGACCGGGTGGGTGGGGCGTAAAGCGGAGGAGATTGGCTCTGCTACTCGGGCTGGAGTGGGCGGGGCGAAGCGGGACGAGGAGGCGGAGCGTATGCTGCCTTCCTAAGGCTAGGACTGGACAGGGACGCCAGGAATGTACATGCGCAGTTAGGCTTAGGGAGGAGGGGACAGCGAGCAGAATGAAAGATGGTCCCTCGCGCCTGGCTAAACAGAAGTAGGTGGAGCGTAGGAGGCGCGGGAGACTCTGACACCCTCTGGCAGAATATAGGTCCTGCGCTTCCTCCAGCCTCCCTAGCGCACTGCCAGTGTGGCACGACTGTCGGACCTCCTCGTAGCCCTAGACTTGTCCACCCAGGCGAACGTCTGAGACCCTCCGCCGAGTACCTAAGAGAGTTCCGGGATGGAAGTGAGCTCTGGCTTAACCTCAGCTCTAGCAATCCCTGCAGTGCCTAGGATTATCTCTGAGCCCCTGTTCCGGTTTTCTGAAGAAGAAAAAAAAAGGCGTGCAGATAATACATTTGTGCTGTCCTTGCACCTCTATGTCAGTTACATCCTCAGGCACCTAGTACTTGCTGGAGTTTGGGTCATGGAGGACATTTGGACTTTGTATTCATCAGTGTATTCTCTAGAGGAACAAAACTGATAGAATGAATATATATTATAAAGGGGATTTATTAGGTTGGCTTACCCCAAAGGGTTGGACAGTCCAACAATTGCTGTTTGCACACTAGAAAGTCAGAAGCAGGAAGCTACTCAGTCCATGGGGCTGGGTGCTCAGCAGTCCCAATCTGACACTGAAGGCCTAGAGGGTTCCTGGCCAGTCGCTCGCTAGTCTTTAGTCCATGGCCAAAGAACGTGTTCCCATTTATGTTCAAGATGGCAGCAACGAGGTAGAGGTACTCACCAGCAAGTAGCCAAGCCAGCCAGGCCAAAAACAAAAAAAGCAAGTGGTTTTTCCTGAAACCATCAGAAGGGCCACTCTCTCTGAAAGTTCTTCCTCCTTCAGTTACTCCTTCCCGGAAACACTTTCACAGACCTGTCCAAGATGTGTGTCTTTTACTTGAGTCTTGATCTGATCAAGTTGACAATAGAGATGAATCCTTACAGGCTTTCATTAGATATGGGCACTCATCCACCCAGAGCTAATTTACATAGATGAGGTGGGGAAGAAAGACTCAACCAGGCTGCTGTTTAAGCAGCATCAAGTTTCTCAGGTGATAAGCTTCCCCTTAGCAGGTCTCCAAGATGGTGGCACAGTAACCAGGCCTGGCATCTTCTCAAGCAGACAAGCCAGAGGCTGGCAACTCAACCTGATATCCATCTCTTCTCTATCACAAGCTGTAGCTTCAGCATCCTTGGAGACTATGTCTGGTGCTGTTCAGATAAACATTGCAGGTTTTAGGATTTATTCAACAACTACTACCCGCACACTGCCTTGCTAAGAACTCCACTTTGGGCTGGAGAGATGGCTTAGTGGTTAAACGCTTGCCTGTGAAGCCTAAGGACCCCGGTTCGAGGCTTGATTCCCCAGGACCCATGTAAGCCAGATGCAGGAGGGGCATATGCATCTGGAGTTCATTTGCAGTGGCTGGAGGCCCTGGTATGCCCATTCTGTATCTATCTGCCTCTTTCTCTGTCTGTCGCTCTCAAATAAAGAAATAAAAATAAACAAACAAAAAATTTTTTAAAAAAAGAACTCCACTTTGAATCAAGTTAATAGTGCCCTATGTAGATTGACTTTCTCCTTTTGGCAAACAGTCTACAGTAGAGGGTCTCATCCTTCATCCATGTGAGAACCACTCAGGGGGCTTGTTAAATGCAGACATGAGTTCTGATTCTGATCTATGGAGGGTGGGTATGGCATTCCCTGAAAACTAAAGGGAACTAAAGAGTTAATAACTATTCCTAAAGCTCATAGGCAATAAAGGCACAGAGATATTCAGCCTCATTAAGTTTGAAATTTTCCCTGATTTAATATACTCCCCTTAGCCTAGATGGCCTTGAAAGACAAGGGACCATCTGGTTATCCTCCCTTAGACATTCCTGGCTGAAGAAGCATATTCTGAACAAGGACACAAACAGCTACAATTTTCTTATCAACTGCACCTGGTACAGTCTGTTTCTTAGGATCCTTCATATAAGTCTAAACCCCAGCCTGACTCAGTGCTTCAGCCTTCATCCTGCAGGAAGGCTGCTGCCCCTCACTGTTTCTCTCAATAAACAGTCTGTCTGGAGAGATCAAGTCTAATGTTCTTTTGCTTTTCTCTCTTTTTTAATTTATTTATTTAATATGGACAATTTCCTTAATTGTAGACAATATCCCAAGGTACTTCCCTCCCTCCCCCCACTTTCCCCTTTGAAACTTCACTCTCCATCATATCCCCTCCCCCTCTCAATCAGTCTCTCTTTTCATTTTGATGTCATGATCTTTTCCTCCTATTATGATGATCTTATGTAGGTAGTGTCAGGCACTGTGAGGTCATGGATATCCAGGCCATTTTGTGTCTGGAGGAGCATGTTCTAAGGAGTCCCACTCTTCCTTTGGCTCTTACATTCTTTATGCCACCTCTTCGCAATGGACCCTGAGCCTCGGAATGTGTTTGACATATTTTAATACTGAGCACACCTCTGTGCCTTCGTTTCAGCACCATAGTGCCTTCTGAGTCGTTCCAAGGTTGCCACCATCTGAAAAGAGAAGCTTCTCTAACCAAGAGTGAGAATAGCATTAATATGTGGGTGTGGACATTAAGAGAAGTGCTTACTGGGCATTTTGGTGAGCATAGTATATACATTTAGCCAGACTCTAGCATACATTACACCTTTAGGGCTCATGGATAACCCTGTTGTTTTCAGTACCAGGGATGTATTCCCTCCCATGGAATGGGCCTCCAGTCCAATTAGAGAGCAGTTGGTTTCCTCCATAACAGACATGCCACTATTGCACCCATTGGCTCATTTGGCCTGGCTGGCCAAATTTGAAGCTTGCAGTATTCACTGTTGAGTATCTCCACTGGTGATTTCTCTCTCTGCCATTGAACTGCATGCAGCATAGCTTTTTCCAGCTTTCTGTCAGTCCACATGGAGGAGACTTTCTCTTTCACTTTTCTCTTACATTTTCCTTACATATGGTCTGGTGTTTTGGCATTCCTTTTTCTTTATTTCTTTCTTTTTTTGGGGGGAGTAAGTCAGAGAGAGAGAAGGAGAGAGAGAATGGTTGCACCAGCGGCCTCTCAGCTGCTGTGAATAAACTCCAGACGCGTGTGTGCCCTTGCATCACTTTACGTCTGGCTAAACGTGGGACCTGGAGAATCGAACAGGCATTCTTAGGCTTAGCAGGCAGGAGCCTTAACCACTAAGCCATCTCTCCAGCCCTGTTTTGGCATTTCTAACAAATGCCCAAGTGATGCTGGGTGTGATGGCACATCCCTGTGCTTGGGAAGTAGAGGCAGGAGGATCAGATGATCAAGGTCATTCCTCAGCAACATAGTAATTTCAAGGCCAGCCTGCGGTACATGAGACCCTATCTCAAAAACAAAGATTTGGGGGTGGAGAGATAGCTTAGTAGTTTAGGTACTTGCCTGCAAAGCCAAAGGACACAGGTTCAATTCCCCAGGACCCACATAAATCAGATGCACAAGGTAGAGCATGTGTCTGGAGTTTTTTTACAGCAGCTAGAGGCCCTTGTGCACCCATTCTCTCTCTATATATATTTCTATCTCTTTCTCTCAAAAAAAAAAAAAGGAGGGCTGGAGAGATGGCTTAGTGGTTAAACACTTGCCTGTGGAGCCTAAGGACCCCGGTTCGAGGCTCGATTCTCCAGGACCCACGTCAGCCAGATGCACAAGGGGGTGCACGCATCTGGAGTTCATTTGCAGTGGCTGGAGGCCCTGGCGCACCCATTCTCTCTCTCTCTCTCTCTCTCTCTCTCTCTCTCTCTACCTACCTATTTCTGTATCTCCCTCTCTCTCAAATAAATAAATAAACAAAATAAAATATATTTAAAAAAAAAAAAAAGGAAGCTGGGCATGGTAGCACACACCTCTTTAATCCCAGCACTCGGTAGGCAAAGGTAGGAGGATTGCCATGAGTTCAAGGCTACCCTGAGACTGCATAGTGAATTCCAGGTCAGCCTGAGCTAGAGTGAAACCCTACCTCAGAAAACCAAAAACAAAAAAAAAGTCCAGGCATGATGGAGCACACCTTTAATCCCAGCACTTGGGAGGAAGAGGTAGGAGGATCACAGTTAGTTCAAGGCCACCCTGAGATTACATAGTGAATTCCAGGTCAGCCTGGGCTAAAGTGAGAACCTACCTCAGGGGAAAAAAAAAAAAAAAAAAAAAAACACAGATTCCTAGGTGAAGCTGAGGCTTTGAGTCCCAGGAATACCCTTTTGTATTTTTTTTCAAGGCAGGGTCTCTCCAGCTCAGGCCAACCTGGAACACACTCTGTAGCTCCAGGATGGCTCACAGTGATCCTCCTACCTCAACCTTCAGAGTGATGGGATTAAAGGCACCCAGCAGGACCCCTCTTTTAGAACTATTGCTTTACAGGAAGGAAGCAGACATTCATCAAGCAAGGGCCAGGGAGGTGGCTCAGTGGCCAAAGCACTTGCCATGCAAGCATGAGGACCTACACTCACATATCCAGAACCCACATAAAGCTGGACACTGTAACAAGCATTAACAAGCATTAGCAAACCCAGCACACCTAGAAGGGAGGACCAGATAGAAGAATCACTTGGAAGCTGGCAGCCAGCTAGCCTGGCATTTTCAGCAGTTAAGTACAAGAGACTATAAGGTGGAAGGTAAGGACAAATACCTAAAGTTGTCCTCTGATCTCCACACATATCACTGTGGCACATGTGTGCCCAAAGTCTCATCTCTTTTTCACTCTCTCACACACATACACTCACATGCTGAGCAAAGAAACATGACTATACACAGTAATAAGTGCTACAGAGTAAACCAAAAGCGACAATTGGCCAAGTGTGGTGGCACACGCCTTTAATCACAGTACCTGGGAGGCAGAGTAGGAGGATCACTGTGAGTTCAAGGCCAGCCTGAGACTACACAGTGAATTCTACAGTGAGACCCTATCTCAAAAAAAAAAAAAAAAATAGGACTGGAGGGATGGCTTAGCGGTTAAGGCGTTTGCCTGTAAAGCCAAAGAACTCAGGTTCGATTCCCCAGGACCCACGTTAGCCAGTTGCATAAAGGGGTGCATGCAACTGGAGTTCGTTTGCAGTGGCTGGAGGCCCTGGCGTGTGCCCATCCTCTCCCCCACCTTTCTCTGTCAAATAAAAATAAAATACTTTAAAAAAAACTAAAAGAGACTTCTGATTAAGATGGTGGCATAGGAAACATGCCAAAACAACTTAGGGGAGAAAAAGAAAAAAAAAAAACAGCAAAATACACTCTACTAAAAAGTGAGGTGTATAGTAAATTATCAACCACAGGAGAGAAGTAGGAGAGATCCAGAGCATCTAGAGCCCACAGAAGAAGGCAGAAGTAGCTCCAGCAGCAGCAGCAAGTCCCATGCAGCCCCAGCTGCCAGGCTTGGCCTGAGCAACAGGATTTTAAAGTTTAAAGCCAGTTGAGGGGATGCTCCACTCACACTGGCCTCCTCGCAAACTCAATAAATGTGTAAAGAGGATGGCAGAGACCAATGGAGTGGCTTGTGAGGAGAAAGATTGCATGGACCAGCAGGCAGACTTCAGCCTCCATCCACAGCCTCCCCTCCCCCACCACCAGCACAAGCATCAGCAAGCACCAGAGACCTGGGGAAGGGAGCTCACCTACCCAGCACCCTGGCATGATCAGAGTAGTGACTCACAGACCCAGCCAGCATTCCTGAGCCCATAGCACAGCAAAGAGGGACCCAAGTGGCCGTGCAGCATAGCTGAGATCAAAGCTGTCCCAAAAGGTAACTGGGATTACACCAGGTCAGTACCCACCAAATAAGCCTGGTGTATAAGCTTGCATCAGAAGGGCTAATTGCACTATCCATGTCAGGGTAAATTATATGTTAAATCTGATGGATGGTCAGATCTGACATTCTTTTTTTTTTTTTTTTTTTTTTTTTTTTTTTTGTGGTTTTGCAAGGTAGGGTCTCACTCTGGTCCAGGCTGACCTGGGATTAACTATGTAGTCTCAGGGTGGCCTTGAACTCATGGCGATCCTCCTACCTCTGCCTCCCGAGTGCTGGGATTAAAGGTGTGCGCCACCACGCCCGGCTAGACCTGACATTCTTAAATAAACTATATTTTGGGCTGCTCATTTGTTGCTTTCCTGATTTATAGTGCCTTTGCTTCCTCTTCTGTCATTCGTTGGGGAAGGGTCTCACTTGGTCACAAGCTGACCTTGGAACCCTCTACAGATCAGAAATCTTAGCCTCCTAGTTGACAGGATTAAGGATGTGGGGCAACACACATCCTTAGGGACTGTGACTTTGTTAGAGGATCTGTTTGTCATAATACCTACTTTTGCATAAATACTCTGTGCTGTTTTTCATTGAATGTGTACATTGATTAGTTATGTTTTTAGAATTTGTCTGTATTCTGTACCATTAAGCTTACTTGAATACTCTCATAGTAGGCAAGCCCAACACCTAGGTTCAATTTTATGGTTACTCTGAGAGTCTTAAGAGACACTCCTAGCACCTTAAGCTCCTAGCCTGAAGATATATAACATCAGATTGATTGATACATCTAATATTACTGCAGATAATTAGAAAACCCAAGCATTAAATTAATCCAAGATGCAAAAATCTCTACATTATAATACAAGGAACACAAAAAAAATCAAGATAATATAAATCCAACAAAAAGTATTAATGGATCAGAAATGACCTTCCATGAGAATGATTTATAGGAAATGCCTGAGAAAGCTTTAAAAAAAATGATTATAAATATGTTCAAAGAAATGAAAGAGGAAATTAAAGAACACACAGGAAACCAATTTAATGAAATAAGGAGGTCAATACAAGACATGAAGGAGGAAATCAAAGGAATCAAAGAACACATAGGAAACCAATTTAATGAAATAAAGAGGTCAATATTAGATATGAATAAGAAAATAGAAATAATAAAGAAAAACCAGTCAGAAATAGTAGCAATGAAGAACACTGTCAGTGAAATAAAAAACTCTGTAGAAAATCTCTCCAATGGAATGGATGAAGGAGAGAACAGAATATCTAAACTAGAAGACCAGGTGGCAGATCTAATACAGTCCAACAAAAAGAAAAACAAACTAATAGGAAGGTATGAATGGGAATTTCAAGATATTCGGGACACTATGAAAAGATCAAACATAAGAATTCAGGGTAGCCGGGCGTGGTGGCGCACGCCTTTAATCCCAGCACTCGGGAGGCAGAGGTAGGAGGATTGCTGAGAGTTCGAGGCCACCCTGAGACTACATAGTTAATTCCAGGTCAGCCTGGACCAGAGTGAGACCCTACCTTGCAAAACAAAAAAAAAAAAAAAAAAAGAATTCAGGGTAGCCGGGCATGGTGGTGCACACCTTTAATCCCAGCACTTGGGAGGCAGAGATAGGAGAATCATTGTGAGTTCAAGGCCAACCTGAGACTCCATAGTGAATTCCAGGTCAGCCTGGGCTAGAGTGAGACCCTACCTCAAAAAACCAAAAAAAAAAAAAAAAAAAAAAAAAAAAAAAAAAAAAAAAAGAATTCAGGGTATAGTAGAAGGAGAAGAATTTCACTCCAAAGGCATAATAGGTGTTTTCAATAAAATCATATAAGAAAACTTCCCCCAAACTGGGAGAGAAATGCCAATGCAGATACAGGAAGCCTTTAGAAGACCAAACAGACAAGACCTGGAAAGAACCTCTCCTCACAATATTATAATTAAACTACCAAACATACAAACCAAAGAAAATGTATTGAAAATAGCTAGAGAGAAAAAGCAAGTCACATACAAAGACAAGCCCATCAGAATCACAGCAGACTACTCAACACAAACTTTAAAAGCCAGAAGGGCTTGTAATGATGTATTCCAAGTTCTGAAAGCTAACAACTGTCAACAAAGGTTACTTTATCCTGCAAAGCTATCCATTCAAATAGACGGAGAAATAAGGACATTCCACAACAAAAGCAGGCTATAAGAATATTTGAAGACAAAACCAGGTCTACAAAAAATACTTGAAAAGATCCTCCATGCTGAAGAGAAAGAAAAGCACACATATAAGGAACCTGAAAAAAACAAACCATACTCCAATACTAGTTAATACAAGAGAGCAAAGATAAAACCAGAAGAACTACAAAACAAGAAAAATGGCAAAAATAAATACACACCTTTCAATAATAACTCTTAATATCAACGGCTTGAATGCCCCAACCAAAAGACATAGGTTTGCAGACTGGGTTAAAGAGCAGGATTCTTCAATTTGTTGCCTCCAAGAAACTCACCTTTCTACAAAGGATGGACACTACCTTAGGGTGAAAGGTTGGAAAACGGTGTTTGAAGCAAATGGGCCTAGAAAACAAGCAGGGGTTGCTATCCTAATATCTGACAGGGTAGACTTCAGACCAACATTAGTTAGGAAAGATAATGAAGGTCACTTTGTATTGATTAAAGGAACACTCCAACAGGAGGACATTACTATCCTAAACATATATGCACCTAACACAGGGGCTCCCAATTTCATCAAACAAACACTATTAGAACTAAGGTCACAGATAACACCAAACACACTTGTAGTGGGTGACTTCAACACCCCACTCTCACCAATTGACAGGTCATCCTGGCAAAAAAAAACAGAGATGCTTCTGGATTACAAGTGGTCATAGAACAAATGGACCTAACAGATATATACAGGACATTTCATCCAAATGCTGAAGAATACACATTCTTTTCAGCAGTACATGGAACATTCTCTAAAATAGACCATATATTAGGACACAAAGCAAATCTTAACCAATATAGGAACTTTTTAATTTTAATTTTAATAATTTTTGTACTTTATCTGATCATAATGGGCTCAAACTACAAATCAATAACAAGAAAAGCTATAGAGCATACACAAAATCATGAAAACTAAACAATACACTACTAAATGATGAATGGGTCAATGAAGAAATCAAGACAGAAGTAAAAAAATTCATGGAGTCAAATGATAATGAGAACACAACATACCAAACCCTTTGGGACACAATGAAGGCAGTCCTAAGAGGGAAACGTATAGCTTTAAGTGCCTATGTTAAGAAATTAGAAAGGTCACAGGTAAACAATTTAATGTTCCAACTTAAGGCCTTGGAAAAAGAAGAACATAGCAAACCAAAAATCAGTACAAGGGAAGAAATAATAAAGGTTAGGGCAGAAATTAATGAAATAGAAACCAAAAACACAATCCAAAGAATCAATGAAACAGAGTTGGTTCTTTGAAAGGATAAACAAGATTGATAAACCCTTAGCACATCTGACCAAAAGAAAGAGGAAAGAAACACAAATGAATAAAACCAGACATGAAAAAGGCATCATCACAACAGATACCAGAGAAATTAAAAAAATCATAGGGACATACTATAAGAGAACATATGCTCCACTAAATTTGAAAATCTGAATGAAATAGATGATTTCCTCGATTTATATGATGTACCTAAATTAAATCAAGATGAGATTAACCACTTAAATAGACCTATAACAAGCATGGAGATTCAAGCAGTTATATAAAAAAAAATTCCCAACTAAAAAAAGTCAAGGCCCAGATGGATTCACTGCTGAATTTTACCAGACATTCATGGAAGAACTAACACCAATGCTTCTCAAACTCCATAAAATAGAAGAGGAAGGAATCCTACCAAACTCCTTCTATGAAGCCAGCATTACCCTGATCCCAAAACCAAAGAGAGAACAAAAAAGGAAAATTACAGACCAATCTCTCTCATGAACATAGATGCAAAAATTCTCAATAAAGCCAGGCATGGTGGCACACGCCTTTAATCCCAGCACTTGGGAGGCAGAGGTAGGAGGATTGCTGTGAGTTCGAGGTCACCCTGAGACTACATAGTTAATTCCAGGTCAGCCTGGACCAGAGTGAAACCCTACCTCGAAAAACAAAAAAACAAAAACAAAAACAAAAATCTCAATAAAAGATTGGCAAACAAAATACAAGAATATATTAGAAAGATCATTCACCCCAACGAAGTAGGCTTTATCCCAGAGATGCAGGGATGGTTCAACATACGCAAATCAAAAAATGTAATACATTATATAAATGGACTGAATGACAAAAATCACATGATCATCTCATTAGATGCATAAAAAGTATTTGAAAAATCCAACATCCTGTCATGATAAAAGTCCTACAGAGACTGAGAATAGAAGGAACATATCTCAACATAATAAAGACTATTTATGACAAATCCACAGCCAACATAATACTAAATGGAGAAAAACTTGAAGCTTTTCCATCAAAATCAGGCACAAGACAAGGGTGTCCACTGTCCCCACTTTTATTTAATATAGTACTGGAAGTTTTAGCCATAGCAATAAGGCAAGTGACACACATAAAAGGGATACAAATTAGAAAGGAAAATATCAAGTTATCATTATTTGCAGATGATATGATTCTCTACATAAAGGACCCTAAAGACTCTACCAGCAAACTGTTAGAGCTGATAAACACCTATAGCCATGTAGCAGGATACAAAATAAACACACAGAAATCAGAAGCCTTCCTATATGCTAACAACACACAGAGGATGAAATCAGAGAATCACTCCCATTCACAATTGCATCAAAAAAAAATAATAATAATAAAGTACCTTGGGATAAACCTAACTAAGGAAGTGAAGGATCTCTACAATGAAAACTTTAAAACACTCAAGCGAGAAATTGCAAAAGACACTTAGGAAATGGAAAAACATCCCCTGTTCTTGGATTGGAAGAATCAATATTGTGAAAATGGCAATCCTACGAAAAGCAATCTACACATTTAATGCAATTCCCATCAAAATTCCAATGACATTCTTCACGGAAATAGAAAAAAAAATCCAAAAATTCATTTGGAAGCACAAAAAACCTCGGCTATCTAAAACAATTCTGAGCAACAAAAATAAGGCTGGTGGTATCACCATACCTGATTTTAACCTATATTACAGAGCCACAGTAACAAAAATAGCATGGTACTGGCACAAAAACAGACATGTAGATCAATGGAACAGAATAGAGGACCCTGATGTAAGTCTGGGTAGCTATAGCTACCTGATCTTTGACAAAAATGCCAATATTACTCATTGGAGAAAAGACAGCCTCTTCAGCAAATGGTGCTGGGAAAACTGGATATGCATCTGTAGAAGGATGAAAATATATCCTTATCTCTCTCCATGCACAAGAATCAAGTCCAAATGGACCAAAGACCTTAATATCAGACCTGAAACTGAAGCTGCTAGAGGAAAAAGTAGGAAAAACCCTTCAACATATTGGTCTTGGCAAAGACTTTCTGAATATAACTCCAATCGCTCAGGAAATAAAACCACAGATAAAATGCTGGGACCTCATGAAATTACAAAGCTTTTGTATAGCTAAGGACACTGTGAATAGAGCAAAGAGGCAACCTACAGAATGGGAGAAAATCTTTGCCAGCTATACATCTGACAGAGGATTAGTATCTAGGATATGCAAAGAACTCAAAAATTAAATAATAAGAAATCAAACAACGCAATTAAAAAAATGGGCTATGGGCTGGAGAGATGGCTTAGCGGTTAAACACTTGCCTGTGAAGCCTAAGGACCCCGGTTCAAGGCTCGATTCTCCAGGACCCATGTAAACCAGATGCACAAGGGGGCATATGCATCTGGAGTTCGTTTGCAGTGGCTGGAGGCCATGCGTGCCCATTCTCTCTCTCTACCTGCCTATTTCTGTATCTCTCTCTCTCAAATAAATAAATAAATATATTTTTAAAAAATGGGCTATGGAACTAGAGTTCTCAGAAGAAATACAGATGGCATATAAACATAAAAAAAAGTTCTACATCCCTAGTCATCAGAGAAATGCAGATTAAAACTACATTGAGATTCCATCTCACTGCTGTCAGATTGGCTACCATCATGAAAAGAAATGATATAAGCTGGGCGTGGTGGCACATGCCTTTAATCCCAGCACTCGGGAGGCAGAGGAGGATCACCGAGAGTTCGAGGCCACCCTGAAACTACATAGTTAATTCCAGGTCAGCCTGGGCCAGAGTGAGACCCTACCTTGAAAAACCAAAAAAAAAAAAAAAAAAAAAAAAAAAAAAAGAAATGATGCAATCTGGTCCAGCCATTGTGAAAATCAGTGCAGAAGTTCCTGAGACAGCTAAATATAGATCTACCATATGCCCTAGCCTTATCACTCCTAGGCATATATCCTAAGGACTCATCTCACTACCTTAGAGATACTTGCTCAACCATGTTTATTGCCACTCTATTCACAATAGCTAGGAAATGGAACCAGCCTGAATGTCTCTCACCTGATGAATGGATAATGAAGATGTGGTACATTTACACAATGGAGTTCTACTCAGTGGTTAAGAAAAATGAAGTTATGAAATTTGCTAGAAAATGGATGGATCTGGAAAGGATTATACTTAGTGAGGTAACCCGGGCCCAGAAAGCCAAACGTCACATGTTCTTTCTCATATGTGGATCCCAGCTACAAATGATTGGACTTCTATGTCAGTAAAAACAAAACTCATATAAAATGAATAGAAAGGGAGGGGGACTTAATAGGATAGTATTGTATATATGTAAGTAGAAGAATAGATTGATGGGGGCGCAAAGGCCTAAGTGAGGTCAGGGGAAGAGACTGAGTAAAGGAAAGGTGGAGGGAGGGCTAATCAAAATCTAAGAAGATATAAATAAGTCATATGGAAACCTACTTTTCTGGACAATGGAACACGCAGAAGCCATAGATTGTTACTAGAAAATTTTCAGTGCCAGGGAGGGGATACCTTCCAGTGAGTTGTTGGCCAGAGAGGTTACAGATTCCCCCAAAACATCATAGGCCATTGCCAAGGCCCTTGATTTCCCAACAGGAATAAATGGTAAGACCCTATTGCTGAAGACTCCACATACTTGGGCGGCAAGGTCACTGAGAAATCCTGCTGGAGCTGAGCTGAAAACCTCCTCCATGTGGACCAGCTGACAGAAAGTTGGAAAAAGCTACACTGCATGCAGTTCAATGGGAGAGAGAAAACACCAGTGAAGGTACTTAACAGTGAACACTGCAAGCTTTAAATTTGGCTAGCCAGGCCAAATGAGCCAACAGGTGCAATAGTGGCATGTCTGTTATGGGGGAAACCAACTACTCTCTAATTGGACTGGAGGCCTGCTCCATGGGACCTTCCAAAGGCTCAGGTCCATTGCAGATGAGTGGCATAACTGAATACATCCCTGATACTGAAAACCTAGGGTCCATTGACATGTAAGAGCCAAAGGAAGAGTAGGGGTCCAGACACAAAAGTCATGAGCCCTAGGGGCATCAAACTGAAAAGAGAGACTGATTCTGCTGGGTCATGCTAAGTGTCAAAAAATAAATAAAGTTATGGTACTATGCTCAGCCAAAATGCCCAGTAACCATTTCTCTTAATGTCCACACCCACATATAAATAATGCTATTCTCACTTTTGGTTAGAGAAGCTCTGTGGTAGTTTGAATCTCTTTTCAGATGGTGGCAAACCTTGGGATGACTCAGAAGGCACCATGGTGCTGAGAAGAAGGGACAGAGGAGTGCTGGCCCAGCACTGAAACATCTCAAACACACCTTCCAAGGCTCAGGGTCCATTGCAGAAGAGGTGGCATAAAGAATGTGGATGAGCCAAAGGAAGGGCATGGACTGCTTGCAATGAAGTGCTCCTCCAGACACAAAATGGCCTGGATATCCATGACCTCACAGTGCCTGACACTACCTGGCGCAAGACTATTATAATAGGAGGAAAAGATGATGACATCAAACTGAAAAGAGAGACTGATTGACAGGGGGAGGGGATATGTTGGAGAATGGAGTTTCAAAGGGGAGGCAAGCGGGGGAGGGAAGTACAATCTTAAGGAAGGTGGGATATTGTCTAAAACAATTGAGGAAAAGTTAAAAATGCAAAGTTGTGACTGGAAAAATAAATATTAAGTTGGGTCCCACCTGCGTGGTGGCACACGCATGGAGTTAATCCCAGCACCGGGAGGCAGAGGTAGGAGGATCTCCTTTGGAAGATGGAGTTCAAGGCCAACCTGAGACTACATAGTTAATTCCAGGTCAGCCTGGACCAGAGTGAGACCCTGACTGATGGTGAAACCTTATACAGTTAAAAATAAATAAATAAATAAATAAATAAATAAATAAATAAATAAATAAATAAATAAAGTTTAAAAAAACTAAAAAAAAAGTGGCCATTGAAGACTGAGTGTGCTTAAGGTGATGAGGGGTGGGGTTGGGTGCGTCACAGTGACAAGGAGTTGAGGCTCCAAGGAACATAATCAAACTGAGGACTTGCTGTTCAGACAGTAAACAGGTTCAAGACAAAGCTGGGAGGCTGAAGAGAGAGCTCAGTAAGTAAAGTGCTTATGTTGCAAGCATAAGGACCTGAGTTCAATCCCCAGTACCCATGTACAATACTGGGCATGGTGGTGCACATCTGTAATCCAAGTGCTGGATAGGTGGAGACAAGAAGATATCTGGAGCTCATTGGCTAGCCAGTCTAGCCTAATTGGTGAGCTCTGGGCCAATGAAACATTGTCTAAAAGGAAGTGGACAGTACTCCTTAGGAGGATACCTGAGGTGGTCCTCTGGCCCACCATACCCATGTGCATATGCATGCATCCACATACATAGGAACACAGACAATAAAAAAAAATAAGGACTGGAGAGATGGCTTAGCAGTTAAGGCACTTCCCAGGAAGCCTCAAGACCCATGTTCAATTCCCCAGTACCCACCTAAACCAGATGCACAAGGTGGTGCATGAATATGGAGTTCATTTGCAGTGGCTGGAGGTCTGGTGTGCCCATTCTATCTGCCCCCTCATAAATAAATAAAATATTTTTTAAAATATAAGCTGGGCTTGGTGGTGCACACCTTTAATCCCAGCACTTGGAAGGCAGCCTGTGACCATAGAGTGAATTCCAGGTCAGCCTGAGCTAGAGAGAGACCCTAACCTGTCTGGATAGCAATGAGAAGTCATCCTGGAGTTTTGAGCACAAATACATTTGTGTTTTAGCTTAGAAAAAGTGTGGATGGAAAAGATAAACTAGATGCAAAGATATAGAGGTGGTCCAGGGAGGGATGATGGAGGGGTTTGCCTGCCTTGAGTGCACTCAATAAGTTCATATTCCTTAAGGAAAAGTGAAGTATTCAAGGTCTTTCAAACGCAGGGGACTGAATGTAGGAAACTGAATATAATGTGCTGGAAATACTGGAGGAACAAAAAGAAAAGGAAAGGCTACCTGAAGATTAGTAGCTACAGAGGCTGCAAGCCTCTTAGCTGGGAGGAGAGGAGGAAAAGGTATTATCCAAAACCCACTGTGCACCAAACAGAAAGTCAAATGCCAAACCTTATCATCCAGGACTTCTATTGATAAAGTCAGGGAGAGCTAACTATGACACTAGTAGAAGTGAGGGGGTATAAGGTTTTTCTGTTAAGCCTTTTTCAGGTGCATGCCCTATGTATATGCATGTGAGCATACATGTGTGGATACATGTGCATGTGGAGGCCAGTGGTAATGTCAGGTGACTTTCTCAATA